>OZ008371.1:177862135-178462135 GCA_963931995.1 Phaonia tiefii | reverse complement strand
TCTGCGTCGCCGTCTAAATCCTCGTCGCTTGACATTCTCTATATGGATATAATAATGAGGATAATTATGAACATCATCATTGTCACCATCATCGTCAGTTTCCAGTATTGTCATAATTATGTTTATCGGAGACATTGAAGAGATTATAACCAGTCGTTTGAATTAAGAACATCTCAAATATACTGTAAGCCGCACAGTGGGCATAAATTGGAAACAACCTAAATTTTTCTATTGCCTGGAAATTATTGAAAACGTGTCCAACTGTGATGGGTGTCTCGATGGAAAATTATGAAATCTAGTCTAATGGACTATTGCTCACACTCTCGGCATATAAACAATCGTTATCTCGACATGTACTAAAGTTTTGTGAATGATTTCCTTGTGTTTGATTGGTTGCGTTAATTTTCGAACATTTGCATACTATAGAATTCTCAATGCATTTGAGTTTTCGTTTGCACTTACGTAGCTTGATTAATTTGACAATAACATCATGCCAAACTACAGCTGCAGATCGGAAATAGGTTTACCAGAAATCAGGAAGATGCATTTAGAAAAACTTCTATTTGAAAATAAAATATCCCAGTGGTGTAATGGTAGTATGCGCGGCCCTTGAACGGAAGATCCCTGCTCTGACCACCTGACAGTTCTTTCGACGACGGTCACCTCGGTTAACCTTCCTATACTCGCGCCAATTTTTATAACACTTATAAACAATTTTGTAACTCACAGACTGAAAGTTTGATATATTTGCATGGTACGTTGGCGCAAGGATGTGAATCTTGCAGGGGGTGAGTGGGCATATCTGCTAACCGGGAGGGATGTCATCGATCATAGGGATTCCATATGCAGTGTAGAGGCCCAGGTTTCAAACCCTATTCCCCATTTCGCAGATGCGATTTCTGAGAGGACGTATCCGTAGTGCAACGACTCAGTTTTGATACCGACAACTCTATAGAAGGTGAGTGGAGACATCCGAAAAACGACAGGGGTGGGATACCATAAGTTGCGTGCAGGCCCAGGCATCCAACTGTATTCCAATTTTTACCAACCGTATCCCAATGATACGATATCTGAGATTGCGTACCCATAGTTGAAAAATTAAATTTTCAAGTGAAAAATTCTCGATAACATGTGTTGGCATATCTGACAAACGACAGGGATGGCATCGATCATAGAAAATAGAAGTTTCCCATTACATGCCATGAAAGAATTGGAGAGAGCTCCTTATATCGAGTGAACTGAGGGGTTTCTAGTTTTACACTAACTGATTGAGGACTACAGTTTTACACTGATTCCGAGGGGTATTTTGAGAATCTATTTCATAGTTAAGTACTCGATACTGTCGCCGTCACTAAGCAAGGTGTCCTTCGTCGTAAGAAATGTAAGGTGTTCAGACCAGGGATCGAACCCACGTTCTCATATACAAGATATGCGCAGAGTAACCATTATGCCACCGACAGTCTATCGCTCGTGGAGATCCACTTAATAGTCGGGGTCCACAGGCATTCAACCGTATTCCCATTTCTTTCAGGTTCGATTTCAGATTGGGCGTATCCGTAGTTGAAATAATAATATTTGACTAGGAAAATACTGTAGGTGAATTGTGGAGTTATCGTAATAGAGGGTTGAATTTTATGTCCCGGGATTAGAGAACAAAAACAAATATTAATCATCGAAGATCACTTTATTGTTTTTCAAAATATTCACCATGAAGATTTATACACTTTTGCATGTGTTTCAACCAATTGTCGAAACACTTTTGCCACTCTGATTATGGTATCTCCAAAACATGCATTCTGAATGCAGCAACCGCTTCTTCAGGTGTCGAAAAACGTTGAACTCTCAGTTTGTTTCTTACGTACGGGAATAAAAAGAATTCATTCGGAGCCAAGTCAGGACTATACGGCAGATGACCCATCAAATCGATGTTTTGGGTGCTCAAAAATGCAGTTGTCTCAGTCGATGTGTGAGAGCTCGCACTGTCGTGGTGAAGAGTGATCCGTCTTCGGCGGTTGGTTTTCCTGATTTCTTGGAAGACAGCTGGCAAACAAATGGTTGTGCATCACTCAGAGTTCACTGTTCTGCGTTGTTCTAGTGGTACGTACGGTTGCGACATGCCCGGTTTTTCCGAAAAAACAGGCGATCATTTGCTTGCAAGTGCTTCGGGCGCGAACAACTTTTGTTGGATTTGGCTCATCTTGAAACACCCATACAGTTGACTTCTGTTTACTTTCGGGCTCATACGCGTAAATCCAGGATTCAACACCTGTCACGATGTCATAGACATGTTTCGAAGCACCGCGATCGTATTTTTGTAGCATTTCTTTCGACCAATCGACACGAGCCTTTTTTTGAGCGATTGACAAATTGTGTGGGATCCAACGCGAACAAATTTTTTTGTGATTCAAATGTTTATGCAATATTGAATGTATGCTGGTCCCACTAATGCCTAAGGTTGTTTCAATCTCACGATAGGTCACATGACCAACAACAGCTGATTTTGGACGACCTTCACGAAATTCGTCATGGAGTGAACTACGACAATGATTGAATTCACCATACCATCGATAAACACTGGTCCTTGATGGAGCTTTATCGCCAAAAATTGAATTAAGTTCATCCATGCACTGTTGCTGAGTTAATCCACGTCGAAAGCTGTAAAAATAATCGCACGAAAATTTTCTCGATTTAATTCCATTTTTGGGCCGAGATGAACACAAATAGCGCTCGTATGTCAAAACGTTCTGAGTACGCATAACCTAAAACTGTCCAACTTTACGATAGAGCTGTCAGTTGCCAGATTGCAACACTAGGGTTGCCAAATCCCGAAACATAAAATTCAACCTCGTATCAGCAGGTGGCATCCATCGCGGCGATACCATTACAGTTCTTCAGATTCGATCAAGAAGCTTATGGAGATCATGGTTAACCAGCATCTTGTTCAATATCTTGAGTGCAATCACCTTCTTAGTGATTGGCAGTATAGCTTCCGTAGGATGATATCTACTGGATACCTAATGGCGTTCCTTGGTTAGAGTAAAGTAGTGGCTCTTGATATTTCGAAGGTCTTTAGTACCGTATCGGACAATCCACTCTTGTCAAAGTTTGCTGCTTTCGGTGTCGGTGATAACTTTACTCGATTTGTGTCGAGTTTTCTCAGAGATGAGACTATACGAGTTGTTGTAGATGGGTTTTCATCCGACGAGCATAAATTGACTGCAGGTGGACCACATTGCTCTATTTGTTCTCTTTATCCTTCTCTTTTTCTTATTTTCCAATCTAATCCAATCTACTCTTTTGCAGAAGACAGTAATCTGTGTCATTCTTGTTAATTCGACAGTAGGCCAACTCTTCCAGAGATTGAAGTCAAACGCCGGACGATGAATGAAACCCTCGGCCGGCATCTGGTGTCCTTTTTAGAATGGGGTCGAATGAATAGAGGAGATTTTAATGCGGGTAAGATCCAGTGTTGTTTGTTGTCGCATTAGCGGATTGCTGACCCAGGTGTGTCGTCATTGTCTATGGAAGGTGTGGCTATTGATGAATCAGACGCTCTTGATGTTCTGGGCATGAAAATACAAAACATGTATTTGAAGTGTCGAAAGATGCATCCAAGTGTCTAGGCTTTTTAAAGCGGTGCAAGAAATATTCACTCCGTCTGATCTTCCCAATTTCTACACCACCTACATCAGGTCAAATATGGAATATAACTCCCATATATAGGCAGGTGCTCTTTGGCGCTTCTTGACATTGTCCAAAGGAGAGCGACGGTGTTGATAGGGGACAGAAGGGTGTCCAACTCTATTGCCTCCCGTGAGCATCATCGAAATGTGGGTTGCGTGTCGCTGTCTTATCGATACTTTTACGGTATGTGTGCCTCGGAAATCCGCAAACTTGTGCCAGATGTGAAGATATTTGGCTGAAGTACGCAGCTTTCCAGGAACTCTCATCCGCTTTTTATCGAGTGGTCGGTTGACCGCACTGCACACTATGGACAAAATTCGTTCTTCAGCCGTATAGTTTGTATGTGCAATACTCTTTCGGCTACTGTATTTCCCACCAATTGTGACAGGCAAAGTTTCAAGGCAAATGTCAACCGACACTACTCCCTCTTTCCATCCTCAACTACTTCAATTTTCCTTCGCCAACACAATGTACAATATTTATAAGGGGCATCCCCTGAGTGTTGGTTTGATAAAAAAAAATAAAATTTCATGTTATTTTTGTTCAGTATGGTTTGAAATTGCATTATGAAGAGACTCGAAATCGTCACCGGTTCAGTCTGTGGGATGTAAAAGCTTGACGCAGATCCACAGTTTTCGATCTACGTTTTGTTCAGTGATAAGGCCTACTTCTGGCTTAATTAGTCCGTTCGTAACGTTACTGCGAATGATGTCCCTTATCGCGTAATGAAACGGGAAGAATAGCAGCCTGATATTAGAGTCGGTGCTCTCGTCGACATTTTGTTCCAACAAGATAGCGCTAACTTGTCTTAGTGCCGCTGAATCCATGACTTAATTGCAAAACGAATTCGGTTGACAATTAATTTCTGCCAGGATTGACCGCATAGGTCATGTGATATCACACTTGTAGCCACGTTCATTTGGGGGTAGGTCAAGTCTAAAGAGTATGTGCATACGCCGGCTGCCATTGAGGAATTGCAACTGATATTACTAGGATCATTCGCCAAATGGCATTCGAAACACTTGAATGTATCATTCAAAGTTGGAACATCAAAATGGAATCATGTTAGCCACAGTTATGGTCAACAATTGCAAAAAAAATAATCTTTAGAACACAAATGTTTCGAAACGAACAATCATTCGTTTTTGTTGTTTGGATGCAAAGATATCGTGTGCTTGCAGCTCATCGCAAATATAATACACTTGTGTGCAAACACATTGTGTTTGCTATTCAATATTACATGTTTGAGATACAATGATTAATATGTTCTAACATATGTGTTTGCGATCTAAATATATCTGTGGCTGTGATACAAATACAACCGTGTTTGTGGCACTGTTTCTACTCTATCGAGAGCAAGAGAATAAAAGAGGGGCAACGAGTGTGTATATCTTGTAAGTGTGTATCTATATTTTTGCATTATTCTTCCAGTGAGTGATTCATAAATATTTCTGAATGTGCGTGATGTATTGCGTTTTAATTTCATGTATTCAGTCGTCAATGGTTGTTCGGACATAGGATATCAAAAGCGTTATATCAGTGAAAGAAGTGTAAACGAACGCTCGGAGGGTTAAATGGTTGATAATGTTGATTTTTTTTGTGTATGTGTGTCGCATATATATGTGTGCTACAAAAGTGAGAAACGATTTTGAGGAAAGAATCTGGATTGGGCAATAACGTGAATCCCTTCTTCTGCCCGAGCCTCTACCGAAAAAATCGGAATGGCGGACCAATTGTGAAATATAATAAAAAAACACAAGTAATTAATACACGCTTGCTTTGCATGAACTAGATTTGCATATAAGTATATTGTTCGTGTACCAACGCATAGTGATAACCAACTAATTTTTGAAAGCTTCCGACACCAAAAACGTGACAGACAACAAAGAAGAAAGGAAGAAAGAGCAGCAGATTCAAAACAAAACAAATAATGCATTCATTGCAAGTAAATGTAAACATCATTTAAATCTTTTAATTTTTTGTACTAATAATTTTTATAAGTAAATGTGGATATATATTGATAAAATTAATTATAATAAATAAAGAAAGAAAGAGTAATTCGTTTCTAAATAATATTATGTTTGGGGGAACATACACATATGTTTCCACGTAAGTATTTGGAGGTGTGGGGGAAACATGCGAATGCTTCCACGTAAGTATATGGATGTTTGGGATGAAGCACGCATATGTTTCCACGTAAAAGCATACATATTTGACAGTAAACATGCTAGTGTTTGCATTTAAATACACCTGACTTTGGGACTTGCAAACATATAAATGTTTGGAGTATGTTCCAAACATATACATGGTTCCTGCAGAATATATTTGAGAGAATATATTACAGAGACCGTGTTTTTTCAGCGTGTATTATGATAATAATAATTACCCAATAAAATTTAATTTTTGACATTGTTTTCTTTTTGAAAACATACCTATAAATTTTACCTTGAATTTATTCTCGTAACGTACAATTTCATTGCAGCAACAACAAAAATTTTGGATGTATGAAATTTTTCATAGCAGCAACGCATTAGACACTAACTAACTTGTTGCTCCACTAAACTCCATAAAATATTGTTTAAAAATTTCTCTACAATATGAATACAAAACATTTAATGTGCGCCCACTGTGCACTGTCTCCAGTTAGCTTTATTATGGTTGGCGATATTTCTTTTCTCCGATAAAGCGAATTCGTCTTAGCAATATGGAATCATCGCTTGAGTTGCTCTTTTTGTATAGATTGGCTTTGTGTGGTAGCACTCTGGCATTGAGAAAGTGACTGCCACATGTGCTTCGTAGTTTTTCTTGCCATTTTGTTGCCCTGGAAAGTTGGCGACAATGATGTTTGAAAGCATCTCCTAGTACTGTGTGTACAGATGGTTGGCTAATGCTTTAGCTGCCACAGCCAATGCTGATATGTTGATGCTTTTGTGGCTGCCACTGAGACAGCCACTTTTAAAACGCTGGTGACGATGATGTTGTTGATGACGACGACGTTATTGTGTGTGTCTGCTGTTTACGTTGAGGTCTTTAACAGATTGTTCTCATTTTTTCTTATTCACGAGCTACAAGATATTTGCAAAGTTTATTGTGCCAGGCTTGTATTTCTTCTTCTTTCCATGCACTACCCAATAACCAGGATGTGAGTGAGTTGCGCCACGAGTTTTGTGCGTTAAAGTGAAAGGCATTCCTTTGTGCATTTAGTTGAGGCTGCTGGAAAAGTCGATTTGGTTAAGATTGAAAGAAAAAAGTTAATATTTATTTATAAAACTAAATAGATAACATTAACAGGTCAAATCGAAAGGAAATTCTAGAAAGAAAAGTAAGTTAACACTGTATTACAATTCCTGGAGAAAGTTTTGTATAGGCAAAATAATCGGACATTTTTGAAGAAATGTGCGCAATGCACAACAGAGCTAACATTTTGCATAGCACTACAGGAATGCAATAAAGGGAAATACTGCCCTCTTTATTTAAAACTAAATGAAACGTATAAAAATATTCCGAGGCTTGGCTTGATATCACATGGTTTGGTGAAGTCGAACGACATTACTCCTGATGTTTCAGTACATTTTTAGTGCATTATTCTCAGGGCTGCTGACTCTGTCCAAAATTCATTTTCCGTGGTCTCTGGTGTGTTGTGATGGATCCATTCTCCGTCCACTGTTACACAACTGCGTGATCACACCGTTGCGATTATAGTCCATTGTGAGTAATCGCGGGCACCCATTGCTCGTATAGTTTTTTTTTGCCGAAATATTTGTCTCAGATATGATGTCTCGCCTCAGTACGATTGCACTTTATAAATTTAGCACCATCTTTTGTGTGCAAGTGGCAACTCCGAAATTTGGCAGCTGTCACCAATGTTTCTTCCGATTATTAAAAATGGAGCGCCTTATGAAAGAACAACGCCTTCTAATTGTGAAAACTTATTACAAAAATTTGGAAAGTTATGCAGAGACCGCTGGCAAACTTCGAAGAATTCTCTGTCGAGAAACTGTACTCAAGTGTCAACCATTCGAAGAGTGGTCAAAAAATTTGAAGAAACTTGGTCGGCTATGGCCAGTAAGACTACTGTGCGTCAACGTACGGGTCGGTCTATTGAATACATTGCTGCTGAAACAGCAAGTGTCGCCGAAAACCCGAAAACATCAATTCGGCAGCGTAATCAACAATTTAAAATTCCACGAAAACCAATGCAGCGAATTTTGGCAAAAGACCTCAACCTTCAAGCGTACAAAATTCAGTTTACTCAGGAGTTCAAACCAGCAGACCATGGAAAGCGCCGGGAATTCGTTCAAGGGGTAATGAAACAAAGTTATTTTTTCAAAACAAGTCATCTTCCCGATGAGGCGCATTTCCATCTGAATGGCTTCGTGAATACACAAATTTTTCGTATTTGGGGCTCAGCAAATTATCATGCAATCCATAAGAAACAAACGCACCCACAACGAGCAACTGTCTGGTGCGGATTTTGGTCAAGCGCTGTGATTGGGCCTAAATTTTTTGAAGATGAGGTCGTAATTGCAATGACTGTGAATGGCATTCATTACAGGATCATGATAATGGGGTTCTTGTGACCTCAACTGGATGGCATGGATCTGGACAGTAGGTGGTTTCAGCAAGACGGCGCCAACTGCCACAACGAGCATAAAACAATCGATTTATTGAAGCAAAGATTTCCGGAACAAATTATCTCAAGAAATTCTGATGCCAACTGGCCACCAAGATCATGCGATTTAACGCCGGGTGATTTCTTTCTTTGGGGTATTCTGAAATCGCGGGTTTATGCGAATAATCCAGAATAAATTCCTGAGCTCAAATGCGAGATCCAATGCGTCATCGGTGAGATACAGCCTTATCGCAGTGAAAAAGTCATGGAAAATTTCATGAAATGAGTAATGGCCTGTCACTAGAGCCGTGGGGCCATTTGACGAGTATTTTATACCGTACTTAATCGGAGCATGTTTTCTTTGCAATGCAATAAAAAAAGTCACAACTATCTGAAAAAATAGTTGTTTTTATTTTAAAATGAAAAAGTGCAACCTTACTGGGACACCCTTTAGTTGATTGTAAGTAATCGCGGCGCCCATTGCGCGAATATTCGTCTCAGATGTGATGTATCTCCTCGGTTGGGATACCTGCTGCCTTACACACTTTTTTCTCCGATCGCGCAATATTTATAAATGGATATTATCGACAATTTCTGGCGTGCCGACCTCCATTGGGCGACCTGTACGTTCGGCGTCACTTGTGCTTGTCACTTGACCACATCGGTATTCAAAAAACCACATTGTAACCATTGACATTGATAGCGCCGAGTCCCCTTAGTATTTTCTTAGTTCAGGTGATATTGTTTTTACGGAAAATTTAATGCTAGATAAGCAAACGAAATTCCCTCTTTTCCCATATTCGCTGAATTTCGCGAGGTTGACTGCTTTAAATGACTGTCAAACATAAACTAAATGACGAAGCCTCGTTACAATTTTACTAAAGTCTATTAAAAGATGGTAGTGCAGAGGACTAGTGATGATTTTAATTTACTATGAGGGAAGTTCAAAAAGTCAACGAGGTTTTACACCGCCCTCAAGTGGAGGAATTGGTCGACCTAGGATCTGCTGTAAAACAAAGTAATATCGTCAGGGTTTCGAAAGGCCAACTTGATTACCCTACAGTACAGTTATTTCGATTTTGTGATTTTGCTTTATAAACCACTTTAATAACACAAATTTGCAAAATTACCTGGATTGCAGTAATTTCATGACTCAGTTAGAAACGTTTTCTTATAGAAAATTTAAACCAAATACCAAATATCCCATACCTGTAAAGAAAAGAGCAGATTCGAAATAAGTAAATTGTTGTGTATTGAATCGATAGTTTTAAATTTAGTTTTTAATTAGAGCAGTTTAAACAAGATGTCTTGGTAGCATAATGGTTAGCAAGAGCAACTTTCATATATAAGAATACTGGTTATGTTCCCGCAGGGTATAGCTTGAATTTAATTCGACATGGCTACACTATCGAATGACTAAGAAAGGATTGTAAAATTTAAATCCTTTCCAGTCAATTTAAAATGAGTTAGTGAGTCGAAACTTTAATAGCTCTCAGCTAGGCATCATAAGCGCACGCTCCAAACTCTGTCGCACAGCACAAGCCCTAAATGAAGAATAGAATTACGCACCTACTCGTTAGCTGTGATGTATTAAATCAAACCTAAAATATACGACTCGACAGCACTAGTGAAAACGGAAACAAAACTGCATGTAGACACATAACAGATCATCACATAACAGATCATAATTAATTTGGGTATTTGATAATATGATAATAATGCCACTCTGCTATTCAATAGAGACAATTTGCCACGCCCATTCGCCTTACTGTAATTTAGTTGGCTGCAAAATAATATAACAATAGCCCGGTCATCACAAAGCTATACTACGGAAAAATACAACTCTGTGATATAGATACAAAATTCACTGCAACAATACGAGTAACCATGACGAAAAGAAGAACATGGTGGAAAAATTTGTTTGTTCTTTTGTTGGAATTATACAAACATTTCAGTGTGTGTTGATACTTAGGGATCTTCGGTCGATAGTTATTCAAATATGTAAATTGCATTATTGACTTTGTATATACATATACAATTGATGATCTACCGATTTAATGATGAACTTGCTATGTAGTTCGAAACTAGTCATACCAGTGAGGGTGCTTAACTGCATAGCCTGTTATTTCCAATAAGAACCAACCATTTTTCAAATAGAAAAGTGTATCCGATCTTGTATTTCTCACACATTAACTAAAACCTAACAAAAACAGTCATAAAATTAAAATTAAAATATAAGCCCATTATTTTAATGGAATTTGGATTTGATAAATGAATTGAGTGAGATAAAGATTAAATGGAGCGAAACCCTATGATGCGATCTCTTCAACATATTAATTGGGATCATCGCGAGAAAAACTGCACTCAACACGAATAAAATATCAGCAGCAAAAGCCACACGCTGTTCGCAAAAGCAGTTAATTTAGACAGCAGTGGGCGAAATCTGCGAGAAGTTACTGCATGATTTTCGAGAACAGAACTGGAATCATGGAAATGGGGTATGGCAGTATACGAGGTCGGTATACATTTAATGGTCTCGACGAGCAAAACATAAACCCGTTTCGATGAAAATTTGAAGGTTGATAACCGTTGTAATTTCGAGGTAGTGAACGAATTCATTTACCTCAGATTAGCAGTAAACAGAAGCAATAAAGTCAGCTTAGAAATCAAACGGAGAATTGTGCTTGCAAACAGGTGTTATTTCGGGCTAAGCAAGCACTTCAGAGATGAGACCCTCTCGAGAAACGAAGATCGAACTATATCAGAATATCTTACTAACTGTCTTATTTTATGGCGCAGAAACCTGGGCCATATCGCTTGCTGATGAAACATCACTGGGAGTCTTCGAGAGAAAAATGATCCGAAAAATATATGGCCCCATGATAGAGAGAGTAGTATTGGCGATGGATGAACCACGAACTGCATAAACTGTAAACAGAACATCGACAGCTGGCTAGGCCATGTCACACCATGTGGAATGGAACAGAATGAATCCATTCTTCGCTTTAAGGACTACGTTGAATATTGCCTACGAGAGCTTGTTGTTACCAACTGGCGGAGAAAAGCTGAAGATTGAGCCGGTTGGAGAAACATGTTATCCTCATATAGTTCGTTCCTTAAACGCTCTGGCGTGTTTGGGGCCATCTCAGTACGTAAGTAAGTACACGTCGAAATAACGACCCCAGAATGTTATTGCGGGAACCATAAACAGGGTGTATTTTGTGTTCTAGGCATTTGTCAGTTTGTATTTGCCAGTTGGGCATATCAGTCGATAACAATTTATTACGAGGGGGATCAATATTCAATTTCGAACTTCCCTCGTAGTTATATGAAATGCAACACCGCTTTCATCAAGTACCACCTGATAGTAGACTACTGTCAAATTTTGAGCAAGTTCCCTCATTTACTTTGCGTTTAAGAGCTGTTCAAAACAAACAAAAGTGAATTTCCAGTGCATCATTCCATGAATTGGGCTACAAATTGGTACCGCATCCGCCATATTCTCCGCATTTAGCCCCCAGTGACTATTTCCTATTTCCAAACCGAAAGAAATGGCTCGGTGGAAAGAGATTTAGCTCCAACGATGAAATTATTGATCGAACAAATGTCTATTTTATGGACCTCCAAAAATCGCATTTTTTGGAAGGGATACACAAATTGGAGAAACTTTGGACTAAGTGTATTGAGCTAAAAGGAGATTATGTTGAAAAATAGTTATTTTTTTTGCAAAGAAAAATGTGTTTCATTTAAAAAATCACGGACTTATTGATCCGCCCTCTACTAAGCATCTAACACACCAACAATGTATTGAAGATATTAAAACATTATACCTAAATAATCGGTCAATTGTAAAAACGCAACAAAATTTTGCGAGGTTTTTTGGTTCAAAAAATGTGCCGAGCAATTCAATCAATCAGCGTATTGTAGAGAATTTTGAAAGTTTGTGTACTCTGGAAGATAAAGTTTGGCCGAACTCGTAGCGTACGTACGGCACAAACTATTGCCGTAGTGAGCGACAATGTTGATGAAAGTCCAGACACGTCAGTTAGACACCGTGCACAAGAATTTCAGATGTCATCGACAACTTTGTTCAAAATACTCCAACTAGATTTGTATTTATACCCGTATAAAATTTAAAGTGCTCAACAACTAATGGAAAATAACCAAATGCGCAGAGGGAGTGGAGTGAAAAGGTTTTGCAGTTCAATCAAGAAGGGTTTCATTCTTTTGTCGAACAATTTTAATGAGCGACGAGGCTTATTATGAGCCAAACTTGGCTGGCTTTGTTAATAAACAGAATAGCCGCTACTGGGGAACTTCAAATACTCAATTGACACACCAACGTCCGTTAGACCCGCTGTATCTTCTAATTGAATATTTTTTGTTTACGAATAAGCACGCTTTTGAAACTTCTTGTGTGGATAAAAACTCGGCAATTCCAGATTCAACGAAATCTAAATATCAAGTAAATTTAATGTTCTATTCTGATTGTTCTATTCGTGGACTTCGGATGTTATTCGTATGAGATAGTGACATCATATACATTACTATACTTTACTGCATATTAGTAAGTGAAAGTTGGAAAAATATATTCATTGCTGTACGATATCGCCTACAATGAAGCGACATAGTAAGCAGTAAACACTACTTTACTTTCGTTTCAATTTTACTATACATTAAAGCATTACATACAATATTATGGCTTACTTTATTGCATTTTCGTATGTTAATCGTGTATGGCTACCAAGTAAGTGCTTTGTTATGCAAAAAATAGTTGCTAATACTTCACACACGCTTTAAATGTTTTGCTGGGATCTTAAATGAAAAGACTCGTATGAGTTTCGCTCATATTCTGCTTGAACTGCATTGACAATTTTTTTAAAGGAACTTTTACAGAACATGAGCATGCTCTCCTGAATTATCTAATACTCCAACGAAAACCCAAACATTTTTAATTTTGAAAATGTGTCGGATCTTGAAAGCTTGTAGTTCGAACTTCTAGTACATTAATTTTTAAAACTAACGGAAATAAGTGTTTTTTCAAACGTGGTTTTATTTGCTGGTTCTAATTTAGAGTGTTGATTTAAATACTGAATATCTTTTTTCACTTGTGGTTTTTTAATAAAATATTTTATCTGTGTATCCGCTTCATTACAGTCCCAACGATAATGAATTTACGGCTATTGTGAATTTACGGCTATTGTGTAAGTAATGAAAGTTCATTTAATTTTTACGACCTCTCTTCTATTTGATTTCTTATATTTCTTTCGTTTAATTAAAAAAAAAACATTATTAGCAACCATAAATCTTTAGCAGTTTCGGACTACCACTTGCAATTTCTGTCCCTCTTTCCACCACTTTCTCATCTATTAAATTTTCCTTTCAAAACTATAAAAAAAAATATTGAATGGCTTCCAGTTCAGAGATGGGATTTTGAGTTCATTCCTTCATATTCCCTAACAAATGCCAATACCAAATAAAGTAATTATACTCAGGACGTTACCACTTAAAGCATGAATCTACTTGCGCCCCCATGTAGGAATGAGTTTGTATTTCATATATACAATTATTTACAGTGAGTGACAAAAGTTTCTGGCTGTGGGTTATACAAATGGGGGAAATCAGGAGGATTACAAAAATAACATAAAAACGTTGCCTTAAATTGTAATTTATTTCTTTGCAATAATTTAGTACAAAACAGCAGTTTTCCTTTCAAAAAAACTTACAGTGTGAAACAAAAGTATGAGAGTATGTGGCGACATGGTAGATTCTATTGCATTTGTATTTGTATTTTATGTAATTTGTATTTTTTTTTTGTTTGGAGGCAAATATAACGTGTTTGTAGCTTGTCGCAAATGTATTATACTTGTATCCAAACACATTGTGTTTGCTATTCAATATAACATTTTTGGAACACATTAATTAATATGTTATAATATGTATACATATTGTTCACCCAAATGTGTCCTTGTTTTCTGAAAACTGCTGAAAACAAAAACGTGACAGGCAACAACAATCAGGCAGATCTTCAATTCACGAAAACAATGCTTGCAAGCATGTACATGGTTCGTGCAATATGTTGCTGGTGCCGTTATTTTTCAGCGTGTGTATAAAAAAAATTAGTATTTCTTAGCTTGAACTAAAAGTAAATTCTCTGCTGCGATTGATTACATTGGGCATGTAGATTCTACAGGGTAATTCAATTGTAATGCAGATGTTTGACAGCAATTATTTGTAATATGTTAATCTTTATTTTTAATATTTTGCATACAACTGGTACCACAACTTGGTCATGGAACGATACTCAATTGAACGATGCAATAAAAGTTATTCAATTGTTTTATGAAAAGGGTCGTTCTACAAGAACTCATCTTGCGCATTCTCTGATTTTTTCGGCCAATATAACCGACCATCTGCGTCAACAGTCAGCAATTTGGTCCACTCGTGCATCTTCATACAGGTCGCTCGGCCGAAAATATTGCTGCTATGCCACAAAGTGTGGACCAGGCCGAGACTACCCCAATTCGTCATGCATAGCAATTGGACCGCTCTTACAACATCGTTCAGCAAATGTTAAAAAAATATCTATTTGTACATGAAAACAAAATTCAACAGATACAGGAGCTGATGCCTGGAGACCATTTTCAGAGTCGTATAATTACCAATTGGATTCTTGAACAACAAGCAGTTGATGATTAAAAGAATCATCATGAGCCATGAGGCACATTTTCACCCAATCCATAGAGCAATAAATTAGAGTCGCTATCCCTCTCAATATGTTATCCCGTTGCTGCTGTATTTTATTCTTTGGTTGGACATAAACCGGACAGCAATAAAAGGGAATGTGTATTTTCAATCGATGTAACCAACATAAAACATAATTTAACTGTCATTAGTATAAATCAAACATAATTTAAACTTACTTTACTGCCTGGTTTGATTCTGGTTGCTTATCGCTCTCTCGCCTATCTACTCAGTTTACTACACACTGAGAAACACGGTCTCTGTAATATATTCTCCCAAATATATTCTGCACGAACAATGTATATGTTTGGGACGCACTTCAAAAAGTCATACGTTTCCCAGTTCCAAATTCATTTGTATTGAAATGCAGACAAGAAGCACATTTACTAGCAAACTTGCATGCTTATACGTGGAAACGTATGCGTTCTTCATCCCAAACATATACTTATGTGGAAGCATTCCAGTGTTTCCCCCAAACATTCATATATTTACGTGGAAACATATGCGCATTTCCCCCAAACATAGTAATATTTACAAAACCAATTAATCTTTGAATTCAATATATGTGACCTGGTCTACGGAAAGGGGGCTTAGGTGTCAAAAAATCAATTTTCACTTTTTGGTTGATTCGGATGGAAGATGAGATGCTTTTTCACGTGGTGAAAAGCAGAAAATCCTAACTTGCTTAGAAGTGTACTAAAAATGTAGAGAAAGAAGAGTAAAATTACGACAAAATATAATTTATTGGTAATGAACAAAATATATTGAATTATAAGCTATAAAGACATGATTATACAGTAGGAAAACTACACACACGATGAACTATAATAATATTCCGACCAACAACAACAATTACTGGACCAACAACAACACTTACTCGACGTCCGGCGCGGAGAACAATTAACGAGATAATGAGAAACTAACGAAACGAGTTGCTTACTTTTAACAGCTTTTTCACAGAAAACTAGTTTTCGCACGTAAGCTCCCTTTTCGTAGACCAGGTCACATATTTGTATTATTTATTATAATTAATTTTTATCAATATAAATCCACATTTACGAATAATTAATACAACAAATTAAAAACGACCCTTTTTTCATTTACTTGAATTGAGTACAATATTAGTTCCTTTTTCATAGAATGAGAATCTGCCGCTCTTTTGCTTCCCTTTTCTTTATTGGCTGTCACATTTTTGTTTTCAGAAGGTTTCAACTATGCGTAGGCTATCAGTATGCGTTGGTATACAAACAATGTACTTATATACAAATCTAGTTCATACAAGCCAAGCGTGGATTAATTACTGTTCCGATTTTCTCAGTAAAGGCTCGGACAGAAAAACGGCTTCACGATGTTGCTCTTTCCAGTTTATTTCCTCAAAATCATTTCTCACTTTGGTAGCAGACATGCACAAAAAGTAAAGCAACGTCACAAAACATTTAACCGATCGAGCCTTTGTTTATTCTCCGATGAAGAATTGACAACTGAATTCATGAAAGAGAAAAGTAGTACATCGGTCAAACTGACTGACTTCACAGTAATTTACACACACATTCAGGAATATTTATGAATCTCTAACTGAAACAATACTGCAAAAATACAGATGCACACTTACAAAATAGACCCTCTCGTTGTACCTATTGTATTCACTTGCTCTCGAGAGAGCTTAAATAGAGCAACAAACACAGTTGTATTTGTATCACAACCACAGATATATTTGGATCGCAAACACATAAATTATAACATATTAATCATTGCGTCTCAAACATGTAATATTGTATAGCAAACACAATGTGTTTGGACACAAGTATATTCTATTTGCAGCAAGCTCCAAACATACGTAATATTTGCATCCAAACTACAAAAAACAATAGATTTTGCAGCGTGTATCAATTTCCTTCTACATAATCTATCAGCTGTTGCATGGATACCCCCTGCCTAAACGGATACGTTAACAACAAAACTGCCGCGTTTAGGGTACAGAAAATCCACACATCCTTCACAAAAACTATGCACCCATAATGAATCACTGTTTGGTGTTGTTTTTAGGCTGGCAGAGTCATCTGACCGTAGTTCTTCGAAAATACTGCCGGAAATGGAATGAAGGGGAACACTGAACGTTATCGTTAATCGATAACAAACTATTTATGGCCTGAATTAAACGACATGGACTTAAACAATATGTGATTTCACCAGGACGCTGCCACTCGCCCCACAGCGCATGAAACAATGGCCCTATTACGAATGAAGTTACCAGAACAAATTATTTCTCGAAACAATGAGGTCAAATGGCTACTGAATTCTTGCCAGTTGAAACCATTAGACTTCTTTCTCTGGGGCTACGTGAAAAGTATGGTCTATGCTAGTAAGCCAGAGACAGTTCCAGAGCTTAACATCGAAATCATACGCGTAGGGTCATATGTAGTAGGGTGGAGTGAAATTCAAATAAAAAAAAATCACACTCGGAATAAGATATAATTTGGGATCCTAAATAAGGGAAAAATAAGAAAAAAAATGTAAAAAATTTTGAAATTTTGGAAATTTTCGCTATTCTGGCGTTGATTTAAAAAAATCCTAAAAATTAACGAATCAACTTAATCGAAATTTTAAAGCTTGAGTCTGTTTATCCAAACAAAAGTTTTGGAGGCAAAGAAGAGGATGATCAACCAATATTTGTAGCTTTGGTGTCGATTACAATCTTAAGTCAATATTATGGAGACGGCGCGATTTGGCTTATTTTACTTTTGTTAACATCTACAGGCACGGGTAGGGCAATTAGCATCACATAAGTGGTTGTTGTACAACAATAGTCTCTGCCTGAAAATAAGTATGATGGTATTGATGTAGTGACAGCGAACAAACAAGCAGGTCGTCGTCGCCACAAAGTATTGAATAGTATAGAGAACTCAGGGAACGAATTGTATAACTCAGAAACACAGGGAACATCTGGAGAATGATTCAAAGCGTATTACTGTCTTTTTGTCATAACTTGGTCCATTCATAATTTTGATGTGAAACATTGATGCCTTTTGGAACATTTATGCTTTTTGTATTGTTTTATGTAATAACATTGTCGAAATGGTGCCTTTATATTGAAATATTCTATAAAGAGAATAAGACTCATTTATGCTCTTTTACTCAGACTCTCTACATGAGAGCGGAAAAAGAGTGCAATAAGTTCTCTATACTATTCAATACTTTTTGCCGTCGCTCTGTTTTTGACAAAACAAAAACAATAATTTCAGTGAGCTAAATATTGCTTTATTTATTTTAACAATATTACATCTAATGTTAAATTAGATGCAAGAAAAAAGAAAGTGCAATAGCAAAAGAGCCTTCAGCACAAAAACTATTCTTTGTTTTATTTTCCAATGTAACATTTACTAATGTGTTTATAGAAATCGAACAGGTACCGAAGATTCATAGATTTTTTTTAAATTTCTTCATGAACGGGTATGATTGGTAGCAAAATTGTGAACATTTATTGACTAGAAACTGCAACATCGGTTATTCTCTATGAAGTGACTGCGAGTGGTAATTTTAACGAAAATTGAGGAAATATGCACGTTTGAAAGTGTATATCGTTTGAACAACTCAACCAGATTTGGAGTTACTGCTCAATAAATGTTCACAATTTTGCTACCAATTAGACCCGCTGATAGTTGAGAAATCGTCCCTTGTCGACAAATTGACTTAACATGGAAGTAGACACCAAAGCTACACATATTGGTCGATCATCCTTTTCTTTGTGTCAAATACTTTTGTGTGAATATTGAACAAGCTCATACGTACTTTGAAATTTCGAATAAGTTGGTTCGTTAATTTTTAGGAGTTTTTTGAAATCAACCCTCAAAAATTTGTTAAAATTTTTTTCCTTATTTTTCCATTATTAAGGATCCCAAACTACATGTCCTTCCGAGTGTGCAATTCTCAAATTCAAAAAAAGTATATTTTCACTCCTCTCCAGAACTGTGCCAAAAGACACCACAATTTTTATACGATCATTCTGACTTTCCAGAGGAGTCGTGGTAGGCATTTAGCGGAGATTGTATTTTATATATAAATGTGATGGACTAGGAAACATTATGAAATAAAAACCAATCATTTCGAAAAATGTTGATGCGTTTTATTTCTAAAAGAAAACCTGCGGTCTTATTGAATCACCCTGTTTGCTAATATCTAAAAAAAAAGTGGTTTCACATGACATCCCATTAAGGGACTGGGCGAGCTTCTCACAACTAGTGCGCTTACTGGATTTACACACACTGAATAGGACCTAGAATTTTTTTCCCGGTCCCGAACGGTATTTTGAGAAGTTTTTTCATGGCTATATTCCCGATAGTGGTGACGTCACTAAGCGATGTGACCGCCGTCGTAGGAAACGAAAGGTAGTCGGAGCAGGGATCGAAACCCCGACAATATTTAATTTACGTAAATTGTATGTCAAGTATTACATTTTTGCCCTCTACTGTTTAATTAATATTTTCCTAAGTTTATATGTACATCGATTAACATTTACAAACAATCACATTAGGAAATATCCTCTTGAGCAAATGACCTCCAACCATCCATTCATTCTGTCCTCCCCCCCGCCACACATTTCCAAAGATCAATGTAGTAATAGTAGTCTAATACCAATTCACCACATCAAGCATTTAAAAGAAAACGGAAGGAAACTAAACGCAACACAAATAAAGGAAATGAAAAAATCAAAAACATAATGGGGGGGAAAAGAAAAAATTAACGCAAACAAAGGATTTTTGTTTGTAATTAAGGAATTAGTGTTACCCATAAGATTTTCCTCATTTATGATTGCGTTTTATCGTTCTTTCAGACTGGAGTTGTAGATGCTACGACTTCCACACTGCCACGTTGGGTGATTCCGTCTTCCCTACTCCTTCCTGTTTGGGTTTATTAACATGTATGTACGAATGAATGTCATGGGTGCACGTGACTGTTTCAGACAGATGGAGATATAAACTTTTATTTACGGGTGGCTGGTTAAGTGGCAATGAAAATAATGGAGTGGGGCAAAGAGGATGTTGAGTTTCTTGTGGGTGATGATGCATCCATCTACAGATCTTTTCAATGTTTCTTCTTATACACGTATGTATGTGTCTGTCTGCAAGTACTTAGGTCTATGTGTAATTCAGGGGAGTAATTTTTATGATTACATAAAACTTATAAAATGATTACTTGCAACAAAAGAAAGTGTCTGGTAGAACAGTGTAATGCCTGTCTGTGGGTCTTGTAGCAAAAGGTGGTCTCAGTTTGAGGTATGAAAATCAACATGCAGGAGGGTGACTTAGATTATATATATATTAAGTTATAATTAATAAGGTTATTGTGTAATAAAGTTATTAAACGAAAACTGAGACAATTCTACACAAAGGCTGGAGAATCGAGTGTGGGTCATTAAATGTCTCTGGGGAAATAAACGTACGTGTTGATGGGGCTTAAAGCAAATTTAATTGGAGAAACTATCAAGATAATTGGGGGAAATTATATTGTGTTATAGTAGATTTACCAAAGGAAAAATAAATGTAAGAAATGTTGCGCTATGAAACTCAAGTTATTCTAAAATATATTAGTAACCCCGCTGGAGAGACCAGACAGAATAATCCCTCCGTATCCTTGGTGTTACCAACTTGGGGGAAAAGGCGAAGGATTGAGCCAGTTGAAAAAATATGTTGACATTTGTTTAATATGTTTGTTTAATTAATATGTGTAAGACGTCTGACCTAATGAGGTTGTAAAATAGTCAATAAATGTAAATGTAAAAGAAAGGACCAGATCCAGGCTTAACAGTTCCTCAGCCAATAATTACACAATATATTTTCCAAAAAAAAAAACTATCGACTTTTCATTATATGTGTCCTGGTCTACGAAAAGGGAGCTTACGTGCGAAAACTAGTTTTCTGTGAAAAAGCTGTTAAAAGTAAGCAACTCGTTTCGTCAGTTTCTCATTATCTCGTTAATTGTTCTCCGCGCCGGACGTCCAGTAAGTGTTGTTGTTGGTCCACTAAGTGTTGTTGTTGGTCGCAATATTATTATAGTTCATCGTGTAAGTTGCTAGAGTGGAACATTTAAAAAAGTAACACTGAAGAAGTGACGTTTACTGTTTCTGTTCATTATCGCTTTTTTACACTTCTAAGCAAGTTCGGATTTTCTGCTTTTCACCACGTGAAAAAGCATCTCATCTTCCATCCGAATCAACCAAAAAGTGAAAATTGATTTTTTGACACCTAAGCCCCCTTTCCGTAGACCAGGTCACATATGTTGGACTTACGGATATTCGACTGATACTTATTCGCATATGTAAATTGAATACTAGAGTTTGTATATCTACGATTGATGATCTAAAGATGGTACCAATCCAGGCACACCAGTTGGGCACCTACATTACTTTTACTGACTATTTTACAACCTTATGAGGTCAGATGTCTTACACAGAATAATTAAAGAAATAATAAAAAAATTTACCAACGTATTCCTCCAACTGGTTCTATCCTTAGCCTTTTCTCGTCAGTTGGTAACACCAAGGATACGGAAGGATTCTTCGACCTGGTCCTTCCAGCGGAGCCTTGGTCGTCCTCTTTTCCCGCTTCCGTCGGGTATGATATCCAAACCCTTTCTCGCTGGCTCATCTTTATCCATTCTGATAACATGGCCTAGCCAACGCAATTGGCTCAATTTGATTCGCCTAGCAATGTCCACCTCAGAATATAGATTATATAGCTCTTGGTTTCAAGGACGTCGGTACTCACCGTTTTCTTTAACAGAACCATATGTTTTACGGATAATTTTTCTCTCGAATACTCCCAGGTGTTTTTCGTCCGCTTGCGATAAGACCCAAGTTTCAGTGCCATATGTTAGGGCAGGTAAAATGAGTGTCTGGCATAGCTGGACTTTTCTCTGTCGAGAGCAGGTTTTGTTCTTAAACTGCGTGCAGACCCCAAGATATCACCTATTTGCAACCACAATTCTCCTATTCATCTCCAGTCTGACATTGCTGTCCTTGTTCATGGCGGATCCAAGGTAGATAAATTCATCTACCACTTTAATATTAAATATAGTGTCGACGTTCAAGAGCGGACCAAGTCGAGAGGTTTGTCCAGTCGTTGGCACCATCAACTTTGTCTTGCCCACATTTATAGGAAAACCCACCTTCGCTGATGCTTTTCGGTTCTTGAAAATACTGCACTCACATCTCGCAAATTTCGCCCGATGATATCTATGCTCTCTCTTCTGCTAGAGCAGAATACTCCCCCTCCTGAGGACCCAGAAGCGCAGTGGAAGCACTTCTTCCATTCTTTAGAAACCACTGAAAGACTATCAAAACCCTCAGAAGGATAAGCCATGGTACGACGATGAATGTCGCATTGCAACTGATGAAAAAGACGCTGCACTTATGGCAACGAAACAGTCAGTTACAACGCGTGCTGCGAATGAGCGGTACAAGAGGCTGAGAAGGGACGAAACCCAATTATTGAGGAGAACAAACTGGCAGTGGCAATGGCTGAGAGAGAGAGTGAAAACCCGAAATGTGCAGGATGAACAATGAACACCGAAAATTTTTCCAAAGGGTAAGAATATCGAATATCGGGACGAATAATGGGCTGCCCTCATGCAAAGACGATAATGGGAATCTGGTGACCGATAAGTAGTATGTGCGCAAAATGTGGATGAACTTCAGCACTGAAGACCAGGAGGTGAGATTGTACGCCGCCTACAGCAAAGACGACATTAGAACGGCAATTTCCCGGCTTAAGAATAATAAAGCCGTTGGTGTGGAATAATAAAGCCGCGTGTAGTCGCTGAGCTTGTTAAGGCAGGTGGCGAAGGACTGCTAGCCCACGTTCATTAACTTATACGAGTATGCGGTATATGGTTAGGGGAATCTATGTCTGACGATTGGAGTTTCAGTGTATTATGTCCTGTATACAAAATGGGTGATCCATGCGTCTGTTCCAATTATCGCGGTATCAGTCTTTTATCCATCGCTTTAAGGTCCTGTCGAGCGTATTATGTGAAAGCCTAAAGCCAATTGTTGAAAACCTGCTCGGACCTTATCGACTGGACAAATATTCACGCTACGCTGTATCCCGGAAAATAGCCTCGAAAAGCAAATCGATACATTCCATATTTTTGGCGATTACAAAGCTGCTTTCGATAGACCCATGCGGGGAAAATTGTACGGATTGAACAATTGTATGAACTTGGGATTCCGGCAAAACTGTTACGTCTCTGTCGAATGACGCTGTCCAACACAAAATCAGCAGTGAAGTTGGGGAAAGAACCATTCTATACCAAGCGAGGGCTGAGACAAGGAGACAGACTTTCGTGCAATCTCGTCAACATCGTAATGGAGATAATAATGTGCAAAGCTGCAGTAAATATGATCAGTACCATCAACACGAAAAGCCATATGTTGCTGTCGAATGTTGATGACATAGACATCATTGGGTCAGATTTCAATTCTCGTCCTTGCAGAACTAATTAAATGTGGCGGTTCTATTTATTGACGTAGCCATTCGACTAAAAATTAGTTTCAACGCTCAGCAACATTGTCTCGTGAAAATCACGATCGATAACAATCTCATTTCGGGTCCATTCCTCGTATGTACGCCGTGCCACGTGGACTAAGTCTCTTGGTGATGAAACTGGAAATCAAACAAAACATAAATCACGTGTCAGCTATCAAAGCGGCTGGTATTGAAAACAGTGTTGCCAACGTAAATTTATATATCTCTAAAAAAGCGCTCTAGAAAATCTTGTAAAACTCTCGCGGTCACTTCACTTCACTGTTTTCTGTATCAGCTGAAGCAAATCAGCTGTTTCACAGTTGTAACCAATAACTAAATTCGTATGCTGACATTGGGTAATTTGCAAAACAAGTACACGCTGAAAAATGACGGCCTCTCTAACATATATTCCCAAACATATTCTGCAGGAACCATGTACATGTTTGGAACTCACTTCAAACATTCATATGTTTGCCAGTCTCAAATTTACTTGTATTTAAATGGAAACAGTATCATGTTTACTGACAAACATGTATGCTGTTACGTGGAAACATATGCGTTCTTCATTCCAAAAATCCATATACTTACGTGGAAGCATTCGCGTTTTTCCCCTAAACCTACATATACTCACGTGGAAACATATGCGAATTTCCTCCCAAATATAACAATATTTAGAAACGAATTGTTCTTCGATTTCAATATATATGTATTGTTTATTATAATTAATTTTAATAATATAAATCTAGATTTATAAATAATTAATACAAACAATTAATAGATTTAAACGGGCCTATTTACGTTTATTATCATTGAATGCATTATTTGTTTTTTTATGAAATAAGAATGTGCTGCTCTTTGCTTCTCGTTTCTTTGTTTGTCTCTCAAGTTTTTGTTTTCAGAAGGTTTCAATTATGAGTTGGTTATCACTTTGCGTTGGTACACAAACAAGATATCTATATATATAAATCAAGTTCAGCCAAGCCAAGCGAGGATTAATTACTTGTGTTTTGTTTTTACTACACTTGTTTGACAAATGGTCCGCCGTTCCGATTTTTTCAGTAAAGGCTTGGTCAGACAAAGGGCTTCACGATGTTGCCCTTTCCAGTTTCTTTTCTCAGAATCGTTTCTCTCTTTGGCAGCACTCATACATATATACGAAAAACACATTCACAACAACCAAAGTAACAACACAAACTAAGCTTTTGATATCCTCTGTCCGATCAACCATTGACGACTGAATACATGAAACTAAAACGCAATACATCAGGCAAAATAAGAAATACTTCAAACACAAATTTATGACTCACTGACTGAGAGAATAATGCAAAAATACAGACACACACTTACAAGATAGATTCTCTCGTTGTCCCTCTTTTATTCTCTTGCTCTCGAGAGAGCATAGACAGTGCAACACTCACAGCTGTATTTGTATCACAAACATAAACATATAACATATATATTATAACATACTAATCATTGCGTCTCAAACATGTAATATTGGACAGCAAAGGCAGTGTGTATGGACACAAGCATATTATATTTCCTACAAGCTCCAAACACACATTATATTTGCATGCAAACAAAAAAACACAGATTTTTCAGCATGTATATATACAATAAATAAAATTTAATGTGGTTTGGAAACCATGTAATATAACAACAGGTTTATTGTATTCTTAGTTTCAAAGAAAATGTTAACCTTATTGCGCGCACACAAAATTAAAATTTTTTGACATATCCTATTCTATATGTAAACAAAACTTTTTACCAAAAATCTTTAAAATATTGAATTTCTGGGCACCAGTGTAACTACTCTACAATTTATGGCTGTGTGTCCCAGTCTGTGTGGCCTATTTCCGTTTGACCACTAATAAGTAAGACTCAGACGCCTATAAAACAAAACGCGGCTTCAATTAGAATCACAACCGCCGTCATCAGTTCGTATTTTTCTAAGTCACCCAAATGTTTCTAATGAATACGAATGAAACTTTTAGTACACAGACAATAAGAAAAATTATGTCGTTTTTTATTCTGTTTTAGTTTTCGCTAATGTTGCCACGGTGTTTCTTACTGCAATCACCGCCGTCACTACAATACGAGCCTGAGTGGAGCGGTTCCCTTAGCTCATAAATGAAAAGAAAACCAAATGACATTCACCCAATTGTTGTGATGGTGGAACAGAAATTAAAACAGCAAAAAACAAAAAAAAATATCACTAGAACCATTAAAAATGAAAGCACCGACAGACGGTCGTACAAACGGACGGACGAACCCGGACGGTGTCTCTGTAAAATGCCACAATAACATGCAATGCCAGATATCTCGAACAGACGACATCCATAAGTATTCGTACGTACATACATACAAGTCCCGTCGTCGTATATGGTGAATAATAGAAACTAAACCAACATAAAAATGTGAATAAAAGAAGACAGAATATATAAATCGTATGTGTATACTACATAACTACTAATATCTACAAATGTAAATATACAACGAGTTCAGAAAGTAAGGGCTCAAGTTCAAGTTTCATGAATGTCGTTTAAAGGTTTGGAGTTAAATGAAAGCTCCGTGACTGCTGCTGTCAACTACCATCTGTCACATCCAATCCAATTTAAATTCGTAAAATATCAATTTCATTTTGGAAATATTAATTTAAATTTAAAAATTATATTTGAAATTTAAAATACATCACTCGAAATTTCAAAATTTCTATTCAAACCTTTCTTCTGATAGATGTGATTAGCTTCAACTCTCACACCGCTTAATAATCTGTAAATGCCTACTAAACTGGAGGAATTGGGTGAGATTGTCACGCCCATTCTCGTACCTCCCATACAAAACAGGGTGTTCGTCAGGGTTGTCAAGCCGATAAATCGCGTGAAACACATCCGACCGTAATGCAGTTAGGTGTAAGGCTTCACGTTATCAAAAAAGGTCAATCACCGATCAAAACAAGGGTGATTTTGCCAGGCCCATTTTGTTACCTCCCATACAAAAGTTGTTTGGCCGTCTGATTGTTCGGACGAGAACCAATCTTTATAAAAGTTGGTACTTGTAAATATGTAGTCAAATAAAACACTCCTATAGAAATTAAACTGTTTTGCCACACCCACTCTGGTACCTCCCATATAAAAATTGGGCGGATGACCGGTTGATCGACACGATAACTCTCGTAAATTACAATCGATCTTAATAAAAATCGGTACTAGGCAATATTTTGCTAAAAGCTACTGTGTATTTAATAACTGACTATTATGCCACGCCCAGTTTCGTACCTGCCATACAAAAGTTGGGCATATTTTCGGTTTGCCGACTCGATATCTCGATATAACCGATCTTAATAAAATTTGGTACTGATCAAAATTTTGGCAACAAGTTGCCATGCCCATTTTTGTACTTCGCATATAAATATTGGGAGGGAAAAAAATTCCCCAAAACCACTTAGGATTGTATCTAATTTGGGTATTCAATAATATTTAGCGCAATGCCAATCTGCGGTTGAATATGGTCACTTTTGAGTATTGGCGTTTTTTAACAGAACTCCCATGCAATGGATGACTTAGGGTGAGGGTATGATTAAATCGGTTCACCCGACTGTAACTTATGTACTGGTTTTATTCATATTGACTGCAGTTTGTCTAATGAAATAAATTAATATATTGAAGAGATCGGAGGATCTCTCCGGAACGCTGAAAAAAACGGTCTTTGTAACATACTCTCCCAAACATATTCTGCAGAAACCATGTATATGTTTGGAATACACTTCAAATATTTATATGTTTGCAAGTCCCAAACTCAGGTGTAGTTAAATGCAAACAGTAGCATGTTTACTGACAAATATTTTTGCTTTTACGTGGAAACATATGCGTGCTTCATCCCAAACATCCATATACTTACGTGGAAGCATTTACGTGTGGAAGCAGTGCAACAAACACGGCTGTTTTTTGTATCAGAAACACAGATATATTTGGGTCGCAAACACATATGTTTTAACATATTAATCAGTGTGTCTCAAACATGTAACATTGAATAGCAAACACAATGCATTTGGGCACAAGTATATTATATATGCGACAAACTCCAAACACATGTTTTATCTGCATCCAAACAATAAAAAATGGCAGATTTTTCAGCGTACTCCACGTCGACTGCTAATATATACCATGCCAATATTTTTTTTGCTTTATTGGCTTGTAATTAGAAGCCTAGTGGCCAATTAGAGATAAATTACAATATTCTTCAAAAAAATAGTTAAACAAAATTAAATAAGATAGATAAACTACTACAATATTTACCATATATTTTACCATATATTTACAATATTTACCAAGCTGTACTAAGAATTTCGTGCTGGTCAATGCCAATTTGGCAAATGTGTCCCAGCATATCTGGAATACGGTGCTCCGGCACAGCTTCGCATAGGTTTCGCCGAGTTGGGTTACGGAAGTCAACTTTGTAATTTCGAAATACTGGTGATAGGTGGTGTCGACTTGTTTTCGTGGGTTTCTCCAGGATATGGGGATGAAGTGTAGACAAAATAAATAAGCAAATGTGAATGTATGGTCGGACGTTGATTTTCCGGGCCTAAAACCACTCTGATAAGGTCCTATTAAGTCTCAAAAAAATTACTTTAGTCTTTTGCACATTACGCTCAAGAGGACCTTGTATGCAATGTGAAAAAGGCTTATTCACGGAAAGTTGGTTTATGTTCTCGGGCAACCGATTCACTGAAATATTTCCATACCCAATGATGTTGACCTGACTCTATATCTTATCACCCACGATCTTTTTATAAATAATTAAAGAAATAGTTTCCCATTACATCCCATGATGGGATAGTGGAGAGCTTCTCACAATCAGTGAGCTCTGCGCTTTATAGATTTGTATAACCTACAGTTTTACACCGGTTCCGGACGGCATTTTAATAAGATTTTTCATGGCAAAGTACTCGATAGTATCGCCGTCACTAAGCTGGGTGACCGGCGTCGAAAGAAATGTAAGGGATAGAACCCAGGTTCTCATGTACAAGAGTCGCACACGCTACCATTGCACCACCGACGCCGATCTTTGTGTCATATTTATAGCAAATATTCTTCCTATAAATGGACGTTTGAAATTGTATAACGTGAAAAAGGTCAATGCTAATTCGTTTCGAATTACTCATCTACTTCAGACTCAAACTTTGTTGTTCTGTTTTCTTCTGGGGTCACTGTTGCATGTGTGCTCGAAGAAAGTTGTTTTTATATATTTAAACACTAACAAAAGCTTGATGTCGCGAAACATCCCATGAAGGATGGGGGGAGAGCTTAACACAATTTGAGCGCTGTGTGTTATCAATTCTTCAAACCACTGAACGAGACCTACTGATTTACACCTGCTCCGATTAGTGCTTTTTAATATCCCTTTGCATCGCTTTCTCACGTAAAATATAACTCCTTAATTTTTGCCTGTCACTGTACTTTGTTCATTGTACATTTGTGTTGCTACCATGGGCAACGAATGAATTTTAAGTATTTTCACACATTACTGACCCACAAATTGTGGCACAGAAATACAAAAGAACAACACAACGCCAGTCGTGAATACACAAAAGATGCCACCACAACAAATCACACCATACATAGTATAGAGCGATTATGTACATACGTATTCTATCTTACATACATTTTTGAATTTTATGATATCTACATACATATGTAACTACAAGCTATGTCTCATAGATACTTATTGTCACACTTAAATATCAACTCTATATTCGCCACGGAGTCTCAAAACACGCGAGTCTCGAGCTACAAAATACAACTATAGCTGAAATGTATGAAAAGAAAGCGCCCTGACAACCTGCGCTTGGCACAACGACAACATTTAGTTACGTCTATATGTGGACTCGTTCATTGCTGGAAGCAACAAAGCAGAACTTCTTCAATGGAAGACACGGACGTCAAACAATACATATTCATATTAACAAACATCAGGTATACAAATTGCCCAACAATGCTGAAATACTTTTTGATTTATAGCTCTTTTTTTTTTGTTGTTTTGTCTACCTCTAACATGATATCAAAGTCTCAACTAAATGTGTTCCAAGAAACTGGAGTCTTAAAAAAGTGCGTGAGTGCGTCATACTAACCGAAGAAGACGTGATTACATAGTATGCAATTTAAAGCGGCTATTAACCAGTGGCCAGCGCTGAAGGCCCCCCAAAAATGGTGTAGATGCTTTGGTGTTGGTTGCGGCATTTGATGGAATCACACACCACTTCCTTTGTTCTGGGGCTGTTGAAGGCCATAAAAATGTTTTCATTTTGTTTATAAAATCTCGAAAAAAGAGAACTAACAAACATCGGCAGGAATTTCAAAAAGGTAGCATTTAAATGAAATCACCAACAGGTAGTTGGTTATAGCCGCCAAAAATATAGCTGAGAAGAATGCCAAGAATTAGAGGTCAAATTTCTCATATCATAAAATCTTTGAAAAAGAAGAATACAATAAAAGTACACGCAGAAAAATCTGCCGTTTTTAGTTGTTTTCATGCAAATATAACGAGATTGGGGTTTGTCGCCAATATAATATACTTGTGCCCAAACGCATTGTGTTTGCTATTCAATATTACATGTTTTAGACACAATGATTAATATGTTATAACATATGTGTTTGCGACTCAAATATATCTGTGTTTGTGATACAAACACAGCCATATTTATTGTACTATTTATGCTCTCTCGAGAGCAAGACAAGAGTGTGTATATCTTGTAAGTGTGGATCTGTATTTTTGCATTATTCTCTCAGTGAGTGACTCATAAACATTCCTGAATGTCCGTGATTCCTTGCGTTTTAATTTCATATATTCAGTTTAGAGTTGGGAATGTTAGTTCATTCAAGTCAGTGCTCTTTTTAGTTCAGCTCCATAGAATGAACTAGTTCGTTCATTTAGTTCACTAGTTCATTGTATCGTTTCAGCTTAACATTGCAGTTCATAGTGAACGTTAGAGTTCATAGTGAACGTTAGAGCTCATTTCAGTTCAACTTGTAGTTCTAGTTCAGTCGGAGCGAATAGTCGCGAAAATGATCTGAGTTTTTCAGATTTCCAAAGTATTTTGGATAATGTGATATCTTTTTATATTAAATCGCCATAATTGAAGGCATTACTTAATATAAACCTACGCGGAGATAGAAATTGAGATCGGCTTAACGATTGGGTTATTTCGTTCCCAAATTATTGCTGTTCTGTAATGTTTTTATATTTTGGAACAAAAGTGGTGATCAGCGCTGTCGTTGTTGTGCAAAAGAGAGCATGAACCATGAAATGGGAGAGAGAGAACTTCACAACTGAAATACAAAAATCTGCTGACACAAGTGAACTACTGAAACAAAAGAGTGGAACAGTGTGAACTAGTTCACCTAGTTCAAAACAGTGAATAGTTCAATTGAACTAGTTCGTTCGTAAACTACACAACTCTAATTCGGTTGTCAATGGTTCCTCGGACAGAGGATATCAAAAGCGCGTGATCAGTGAAAGAAGAATCAACAAACGGTCGGACAGTTAAATGGTTTGTGATGTTGCTTTTGTTTTTGTGCATGTGGCTTGCATATATTTATGTGTGCCACCAAAGTGAGAAGTGAGACTTTGAGGAAAGAAACTGAACAGGCCAACAACGTGAATCCTTTTTTCTACCCGAGCCTCTACCGAAAAAATCGGGATGGCGGACCATTTGTGAAATATTTTAAAAAAATACACAAGTAATTAATACACACTTGTCTTGCATGAACTAGATTTGCATATAAGTATATTGTTCGTGAACCAACGCATTGTGATAACCAACTCATAGTTGAAACCTTCTGAAACCAAAACAACAAAGACAACAAAGAAGAAAGAGAGAAAGAGCAGCAGATTCAAAACAAAACATATAATGCATTCAATGCAAGTATATGTAAAAATCATTTCAATCTTTTAATTTTGTGTATTAATTATTTATATGTATAAGTGAATGTGGATATATATTGATTAAATTACTTATAATAATAAAAGAAAAAAAGAATAATTCGTTTCTAAACATTATTATGTTTGAGAGAAAATATGCATATTTTTCCACGTAAGTATATGGAGGTTTGTGGGGAAACGCGCGAATGCTTCCACGTAAGTATATGGATGTTTGGGATGAAACACGCATATGTTTTCACGTAAACGCAGGCATATTTCTCAGTAAACATGCTAATGTTTGCATTTAAATACACTTGAGTTTGCAACTTGCAAACATATAAATGTTTGAAGTGTGTTCCAAACATGTACATGATTCTTGCAGAATATGTTTGGGAGAATATGTTACGGAGACCGTTATTTTTCAGCGTGTGGGTATCGTTGGAAAGCTTAGGAAGAAAGGCATTTCCATTAAAGCATTAAGGGGCCGTTCAAGTATTACGTAAGCACTATAGGGGCGCGGGGGATCTTTGCTTTGGTTATTTTTGATGACATGGGTGGTGGAGGGTCAAGATGGTGATTACGTCAGCATGATTCTTCACTCAAAGATTTCCAGCAAATGCCCTACGATTATTTTTGTCCGACGGTAAAATTGAAGCTATTAAATCGAACATGCAAAACGTGTGGTCTTTATCATACTTCCGACAAGTCACTAAATCGTCACATCGAGAAAAACCAATAAAAATGTAAACACGCGCACTGATATGAAAGTTAGGACTATAAGAGTCGCTGCTCGTCATTCTAATGAACTGATGTGCATTATTCAAAATTTAGAGCACCAAGATGTTGAATGGCTCGATGAGAACGACGTAGACATTCCAAAATCGGATGAAAGTGAGTAGACACACAACATTGAGCAGCAAACATCCAATGTCATCGAAAATTTAGAATCATGGATTCGGGTGTCATGGACTGAAGACTGTTAATACGTCAGCATTGAGGGAAGGGTGGCTGGGGGTTTAAGAGCTTTGCTTACTTTTGTTGACAGGGGGAGGGGGGGGGGGTTAATAATTGTAATAAATCTGCTTACGTAATACTTGAACGGTCCCTAAGGGACAATGCATAATATACGATTTTTATAGTCCTCCCTTAGCCCGGCCGCGGAGAATGCATTATAACATTAAAAATAATCCAAAAACGCGCAACCGAAAACGCGAAACCTGCCCAGAGAAGAAGCTGAAGGCATGGCCGGCCACACTGAAAGTATTTTCTTAATTAAAAAAAATCAATAAATATCAAAATTTCCAAATCCTACAGGTTAATACCTAAGCAAGTTATCGGAAAAGCTTATTTGATTTACAAAAAATCCCATGTAGGGATTGAGGAGAACTTCTCACAATCAGTGAGATGTGCGCGGATCCGAACGGTATTTCGAGATTCTTTTTCACTAAACGAGGTGGCCGTCGTCGAAAGAGATGGAAGGTGGTCTGAGCAGAGCTCGAGCCCATTGCACCACCGACGACCATTTTATTGTGTTATTATTGGATTTTCCATCAAACAATTAATCAATTTTTGTTTTAATTTTGAAAAATCGGTATTTTATAGTTTTTCAACTCCGATAACTCGATAACTAATCAAGTTATCGATTATCTTCGCTTTAAACGATCCACAGACTTGTCATTCATGAGCATGAACATCAGCTATTGTTGATGTTTACTGTCGCTTTCCCACTCTTTTTGATACCAAATAAGAATTTAATCGCAGTTGTTCGCATCACTATCATGTTCGCAATATTTTTTGGTAATATTTTTCCAAATTCATCAGACAGATAAAAAGTTATGCTCATGACTGACAAGTCTGTGGTTCGCGTTATATTTTATACTTACATATTTCGACCCCTTTTACATAAAATAACCGACATGTCGGTTGCTAGATATATGAATTTTGGGGGGCCATAACGCGGCAAATAGGCCTCGCCGCCGATTTTACTTATTTAAAATTTTTTGTTTCAAATAATGTGTTCTACCGCGCCTCTGTTGTTTTATACTTGGAGGGATTGGACTAATGTAGATAAGCTCCAATAAAAAAAGTTTCCCATTACATCCCATGAAGGGATTGGGGAAAGTTTCTCACAACCACTGAGCGGTGAGCTTTCTAGTTGTCTACTCACTGATTGGGACCTATAGTTTTACACCGGTTCCGAATGGTAATTTGAGAATCTTTTTTATGTATAAGTATTCGATAGTGTCACCATCGCTAAGCGAGGTGACTGTCGTCGAAAGAAATGTAAAGTGGTCAGAACAGGCATCGAACCTACGTTCTTATGAACAACAGCTGCGCACATTAAACAAAAATACGGAAATCCTAATGTTGGAGGTTCGTTTGTTACGTGCAAATATTTTAACTGCAATAAGATACTTCGATTATATTCATGCACCCAACATAATTCCTGGTCAGTGAAATTCCGAATCGCAGATATTGATAAATTTTTCATAAATCGCGAGGCGCCAATATCAAATTCACTTCGCCAATATCAAGTTATTGGCTTTACGATGGCGAGCGCAGGTCCAGCAGATTCAATTTTGGATCGGTGCTCGCCAGTCGCTGGCCAGATTTTGGACCAGAAGTGGCTCGATCGCGAGCATATAATAACACTGATTCTAAATGTGTAAAACATTGCAGCACTCGGCGGTAAAATTTTATTCTTATGAGTCCGACTCATTTGTCTTGCAAGCTTGGAAGTGATTAGCCTTTCTCGGCTTATTTTTAGATGAAAAAAAATATTTATTTAACAAAAAAAATATAAGACATTTTCTCAAAGCAGATTTCTATTTGCATTTCAAACAATCCCACTTTAATCTTACTTCATTTCAAATACTTGTAATTATCCTGTGAAATGTGGAACCAGCTACTAATAATTAAGCTCTTCCTGCTAATTTCATGTTGCAGGGCAATAATTTCCCCAACCTAATCTCGTACTTCTTTATCGATTTCAATTTATTTTATTCCGTTTCCTTTGATTCTTCTTCTTCGGCTTCTTTCTAGCTCCTTAACATTTTAAATTACTCTCGCAATACACACATATATTTCCGCTTTTATTAGTTTCCGCTTTTCATCATCAGCCCATCGTGCGCTATTATTGGATGGTGCGGCGGAGCGCAGCTCCAATACAGCTCGTTAAGATAAGAAATCACCGAAAAGAAAAAAGAGAAAATGATGGCAAAAAGCATCGCACGAAACAACGCAAGATAAACACAAGAAATAGGAACGCATAGTGAGTACCCAGCAGTCAAACTTCGAACGTTTTTGGCCGTCCAACATAAAATGTGAAGATCCCCAACAGAGTAGAGGCGCAAACATAGAAAGAAAACCATATTATCATTTCTATACAAAACAACATTAGGCATACAACTACAATGTTGTATTCCAATTTCATTCCTATTCGAGGACTAGGAGGAATAGAGGGATTCATATGAATGGTTGCTTTTTTTCCTTTGCTTGCATGGGGCGTTGTAATGTTATGCACAACCGTCATTGTCGTAATCATCATGGGGCAACTTAAAGAATAGGGCGCTCCAAACGATAAACGAAGTATCCACCCAGATTGAAAGGAGCGCAAACAAGTAGTGAATTGTGTTGCTATTATTTTTGTGTTGTTATTGCGATCAGAGTGATGCCCATTACTTTTTTTTGGCTGTACCAACTGTCCCAGTATAATGCTGGATGGGCTTTAGTTATGGTACGGAGTGGTCTCAGAGAATGTGGTATTTAAGTCGCAGATAGAATATATAGAAACGTAACTACCGGTATTGAATTCAGCAAACTTGCATTGTTTAAAGCATATTATCTTCTCGTATATGGAGGTATATGGAGGACACCAAAAAGGTGTCGGTGGCAGCAATTTGTGCCCACTTGTCCGACTACTTTTTACACTCAGAAAAATGTTGATTCTAAGTTTGAGTAATATCTATACATGGAATTAATGTATACTCAGTTGTAGTAGAATTCCTCTTTGAATTATTAAAATACGTAAATTTGATTAAACTTTCCATGATTCAAATTCTGCACGCTGAAAAATCTGTCTGTTTGTTTTTCCTTGACTGAATGCAAATATAATATGTGTTTGCAGCTTGTCGAAAATATAGTATACTTGTGTCCAAACACATTGTGTTTGTTATTCAGTAATACATGTTTGACAAGCAATGATTATTATAATATAATATATGTATCAGTGAGTGTGAAACTAGAACTAGAATCTCTCACAAATCCCTTCATGGGATGTAACGGGAAACCATTTATTTATTTATTTATGTATGTATGTGTTTGTGATCCAAATACACCTTTAATTGTGATACAAATATAGCTACGTTTTGTGCATTTTTTGATTATTCTTTTCTCTATCACAATGCAAAATAATAAAAAGAGGGACAAAGAGAGATTGTTCTCAGCCTAACTTAATGTTATTGTATTTTTTTTATTATTCTCTTCAGTCAGTGATTCATAAATATTCCTAACTGCGGGTGTGAATGAATTGTTGACTGATATGTTGTGTTTCAGTTACATACATTCTCTCGTCAGTCGTTGATTTGGGAGAAACCACGAGAATGTCTCGACGCAAGTATATGGATGTTTGGGATGAAACATACATATGGCTCTACGTCAAAGTATGAATATTTGCGTTTTCATCAAATACAAGTGAGTTTAGGACTTGCAAATACATGAATAGTTGGAGTGTGTTCCAAACAAAGGCATGGTTCCTAAAAGATGTATTTGACAGAATATAATACATATGGCGTTTTTCCAGGGTGTGGGTATGTAGTTCCTACAGAAAGTGCTAAAATTTTTGCAATTGTTATCTCTTGTAATTTTGTCGTGACTTTTGTGTTGCAGATAGATAGAAAATTAGTTGACAATAAGCAATCGAGCGATGCGCACTGCCAATTTCTGGTCTGTTTTTTAACGTAGCGTGAATTTATTGTCGCTTTCGTGATCGTACTCCACTATGTGCGCGTTTGTCTGAGAGTCTCGCCGAAACTGGTTCCACTAGAGAAATCACAACATCGTTGGTCTGGTTACTAGAATATCGCTGCCTGCTGGAAAAAATGGTCCCTGTAACATTATGTATCCATATACTTACGGAACATCCACATTATTACGTGCAAGAATTGTTTTCATGAATTGAAGATCTGGTGCTTTTTTGTTTCTGTGTTGTCTGTCACGTTTTAGTTTTCATCAACGAGATATATTATAACATATTAATCAATCTGGGTCTAACACGTAATATTGAATTACAAACACAATCCGTTTGGACACAAGTATACTATATTTGCGACAAGCTACAAACATGCTATTTTTGCATCCAAAACAACAACAAAAAAGACAAAGTTGTCGGAGAGTGTTCCCAAACATCGACTAAGGTGAGGACTACGATGTGTTCAATTTGTTATCAGCAGACTTTCGTTGAATCGATTTTGGTGATGAAGCTGAAGACAGTCCAAAGACGATCTAGAATTAAACGACCAGAAGATGTGCGCAATTTGGCAACCCTGGTAACAGAGAACCAAAAGATGCCAGAAATTCACTGAAAGGCATTTCTCTCACGCATCATATCTTGAATATTGCATACTTTTTGCATAGTTTATATAATTTTACTTCAACATGGTTGGAATTTGTATAGTTATATACAATAACACTATCACAAAGCTGCTCGTGTATTGAAATATTCAATGAAGAGAGTAAGAGAGAGAATAGAGAATGACTAGGGTTTCACTCGTTGTGTTTGTTGGCATTTGAGTGAAGAGAAACTTTGACTGTCTACTTGTACATCGTTTTTGGACATTCGTCTGTAATGTGCAAACTACTCACCAATTGCTGCCTGCTGACTTTCAAGCGGGGCTAGCTTACACCCACGCTCTGTTAAACCTGGCGTATTCAAAATCATAATTTGCCACGGGTGGGATTTGAACGATCGCTTTGATGTTTGTGAAGCATCATCTTCAGCAGCGTCTAGACCGCTGAGCCACCGCAGTTTGTATTCTTTCATTTAAGTGCGGTCCACAGGAAATATTAGAACCCGCCAATTTTAATAGTGGAAGACGTCGCTAAGAAGTTTTTCCATGAAAAAAATCATACATACAAAATAAATTTAATTTTAAATCTATATAAAATTGACAAGGTAAATCACTAAAACAATAAACAAAAATGCCGATTAGTACACATGAGAATTCAACACGAGTCCGTTTCGAATCCGCAAAAATTGAGAAAAGTGAATCCATCTCGAATGTCTTTTATTTAAAAAACCCAACTCGAAACGGATTCGGATATGAAGTTCGCTGAGAGCTCGAGACGGATACGAAAGATTAGAAAAACGATCCGCTTTTCGACAGAAATTTCATACGCAAATGGATTCCTTATGATACCGTAACTAGTTTCCGTTTTGGACAAAATGTACGACGAAGCGAGTACATCTCGAATTCGAAACGGATTCAAATGGCCTACAGGGTTGTTATAAGAAAATGGTAGTCAATTCACATTCAGACATTTCTTTTACCTCACGTTGTTGAATTGGAAGTATCCCCTAAATTTCCTTCAAAGAAAATCTCCAACTCAATCAGCAAAAACCACAATTGTATTCCTTTGGAATATTCAGATTTGCAATTTTTCTCAGCAACCCTTGTTCCTCAATTTCCAAAATCACGACCGCCGAGTCTTCTCTGTAGTATATCAGCTTTATTTGTCGTTTTTTTTCTCTCTGTCCAAAATATAAATTCTAGTACATGATAATATGTGTGGGCTGACGATGATGATAGTGTTACTCTGTGTGCCCAGTGTTAATGATGACGTCTCTGGCAGTGGTGATGGCTGACGATGGCGATGGTAATGTTGTGTTCTATAGCGTATGGACATTACTAAGTTACTATACTACGCACGCTGGGCACGGAACCGCTCATTTCCCCCAACACCATTCGAATGTAAGGAATAATTCCGAAGCTGATTTCTTCAGAGCCACGATTGTATGTAAAATGCTGGGAACACATTCAAACACTAGGAGAATACTACTACTCGTACTATAGACATATTTTCTTTCTTTATTTCCCTCTGTGTATTTTGGGTGTTATCGTGAGGGAAATGAATTTGCGTTTTTCATCGTCATTTGGTGCGATTCCCTTTCTAAAGACAGATGGATGTAAACGACCCATAACTATGGACGAATAGATATGAATGCCAGGATAGTTAGACGCTAAGAGGAGACAAGGCAGCCAGGCATTCGTTGTTGTTTGCGGAAGGAAACTATTACCAGTGTTATGAAAAGTAATAACGGCCAACGTCAATACCACCAACTCCAAGACCTACAACAACTACTGGGTGTAATGAAAAAATTTCTCATTCAGTTTTACGATTGCAATTCGCCATACTACACCCTAAAAATAATGATTTCTTTTCATTCTTCTTCATGTGCGATAATTTCTTCTTTCTATTCCTCGGCGCAGCGGCTGTAATTCTCTCCAGATAATAAAATAGAATCATGGGAAGTGGGTAAATCCTCGGACGAAATGAATGTTTTATGTTAGCACAAGTTTGCACATCCCGCTACTTGCTTGCCTCCTCTAACGACATATGGCCCATTGTTGGTGAACCATTAAAGAAATTGTGTAGATACATTTCCTGCAATATTCTTTTACTTGAGAGTTTGATTAAAATCCCTTGCCGCTGCTCCTTCCAAGTACTCATGGTAGATCTTAACAAAGAATTTAAATGTTCTTTATGAAGGAAGTTTAACAACAATTTCATTGGAATATTATAAAATATTTCAAATCATGATTGACAATTTTTTCAACAATAACATAAATATCATACAGGAATCTTATTCAAGAACATTTCCTATGTTTTCCTTTCGTTCCAATGATTTCCAAAGGAATTGCTGTGATACTTTTTTGTGTACATATGTACAAAGGTAACCTAATTTCGTTATTTTTGATGATACTATATGAAATCAAAAGAAGTCAGCAAAGATAAATTGCCGTGAATGCAAACAATATGGGTCTTTGCATGCAAAGTTCTATACTCTTCTTAATATTTTCCCACTATATGCCATAAATTTATAGGGGACAACTTTCACAAGCAGTGAGCAATGCGCTTTCTAGTTTTTGACTCACTGAATGGGTCCTACAGCATTCACCGATTCCGATCGGTTTTGCATGCCTAATTAATCAATAGCATTGCTTTCACTAAGGGCCATTTTTGACAATCAGTGCAAATGGAAATATATATTTAGTACGAAGGAGTTATTTAGTACCTTCCCACAGCGGACGCCCCTGTTAAGAGTGAAATCATGAGAGTGCTGCCTCCGAGGTTTCCCGATCGTATTAAAATCCGGGGTCGTCTGCCCACAGTGGGCGGCTGTCTGGTCAGCGTCTGTTCTCCATGATTTATCATGTTTGTCAGAGTAGTCGTTCTAGTCTAAACTAAATCCCCCAATCCGTGGTGTCACACGTACGTTACCTGTGAATAGTTTGCAGTCGGCGGTATCTGACTGTTTTGAGCGGGGGGGCTATGGCGCGGTTGAACTCAAATCCCCTACACTCGTGGGAATCCCAATGAAGACTAACACAAAAGGAAATAATAAAACAGTAACACAAAATACGAAATAACCGTTTCCCATTACATCACATGAAGGAATTTGGGAGAGCTTCTCGCAACCAGTGAGCTGTGGGCTTTCTAATTTGTTACTCACTGATTGGGAGCTACAGTTTTGCACCGGTTCATGGTTAAGTACTCGATAGTGTCGCCATCACAAAGCGAGGTGGACGGCGTCGAAGGAACTGTAAGGTGGTCAGAGCAGGGATCGAACGCAGGTTCTCATGAACTACCATTGGAACTACCATTGGAAAGCTTGACATTTTTAGCATAAACATACATAGAACGTTTTCACTTACGTGCGCTATTTGTTGTAATTACAGTGTGTTGGAAAATTCACCTCGGTCAAAATATGGAATTAACCCGTGACAACTTCCGTTCGATGATTTTTTACAATTTTCGGCGTAGATTATCGAGCAAAGACTGTCTCAATCAACTTGTTTCGACTTTTGGTGATGATACATCATCAAAAACCACTGTAAACCGCTAGTATCAAGAGTTCTGTCTCGGATGCCATTCGCTTCAGGATAAATTTCGTGATGGTTGTCCAACTTCGGTTGTTGTGTCGGAAACCATCGATGCTCTTCGTAAACTGATAAAACAAAACCGACATGTGACAAACCGCGATATAGAGGCATCCTTGGGCATTGGTATGAGATGCATAAATAAGATATTGCATGTTAATTTGGCCGTGCAAAAGGGTTTGTTCTCATTGGATCCCTCATAATTTGAAGAATGTTAAAAAATGGCTCGTGTCGATTGGAACAACGAAATGTTGAAAAAATTTAACTGCAGTAGCTCAAATGCAGTGTATAACATCTTCGTAGGTGACAAATCATGAATCTATGCATATGAACCCGAAACTAAACAGCAATCGCCCGTATGGGTATTTCAAACGAGCTAAATCCAACAAAAGTTGTTCGTGGAAGAAGCACATTGAAGCAAATTAACGCGTTTATTTTTTCGGTGTAAGGTCATGTGGCCACAGTGCCTTTAGTGGAACGTAGGACGGGCAATTCTGATTAGAATACCTCTACCTGGTTGCCAACAGTATTCGAAGAATTAAGAAAATACAAAAAGAGAAGGCGTATCATTTTGCATCAGTACCATGCGAGCTCTCACACATCAGCTGAAATAATGGGCTATTTGAGCACTTACTATGACGAATTGATGGGCTATCTACCGTACAGCCCTGATTCGGCACCCAATGACTTCTTTTTAGTGTATGGTCAACGTTTTTCGACGTCCGTAGCAGCTGTTGAAGCGTTCAAAAACCATGTTTCGGTGGTGTCTCAATCGGAGTGGAAAAAGTGCTTCGAAAATTGGTTTGAGTGAATGAAAAAGTGTTCCGAAATCCACTGAGAATGTTTTGAAAAACAATAAAACCATTTCTTATGATAAATGATTGTTTGTTTTATTGCTGGACGCGAAACATAAATAGCAACCTCGTAGATCAAACGTTGTGAATTTGCGGTTGAAAGTGAAACCACAAAAATATCAATTGATATTCAAAATCACATTAAGGGCCACTTTCTCAATTTCCAATTATCTTACATCGTAACGAGTAAGTACCGGTTAGCAGAATTTCATTCAGTCAATGTATATTTAAATTTTATCAGGCCGATAACGTTTATAGGAGGTCTAACGCACGTTAGTAGTTTATCGGAACGATAAATGCAAATAGCTGACAATTGTGAACAACAGCTGTTTTGTATTCATGTTGTAATGATTTCAGTATTTGATTTTATAAACTCTTCAGAAGGTCAACCAGTGACTGTTCCTCGGCAACTGAGAAACTCTTACCACGTTGTGTTTTAAATCGTTTTCCACCATCATTTGAATAAATTACACTTCGCACAAAAACCACTGAACTAGAGTAAACAGCTGATTGATATCGTACAGTGCTGACAACTATAGCCATACATTTCGTCAGAGTTGCCAGCGTAAATTAAATTAACCGGAGGAGTATGAATCGTTCCGTCGGTCGTGCAATGGTAGTGTGCGCGGCTCTTGTGCATGAGAACGTGGGTTCGATCCCTGCTCTGACCACCTTAAATTTATTTCGACGGCGGTCGCCTCGCTTGGTGACGGCGAGACTATCGAGTACTTAGCCACGAAACGCTTCTCATAATACCGTTCGGAATCGGTGTAAAATTGTAGGTCCCCCAATCAGTGAGTGTAAAACTATAACGCGCACAGCTCACTGGATTGTGAGAAGGTCTCCCTAATCCCTTCATGGGATGTAACGGCAAACCATTTATTTATTTATTTTATAACGTTCCGATAAATAAATCTGGCGATTAGTAAACAAACACTTTAACCGGACATTGTGAAAATCACCCTAAGAAACAATAAGAAACGTTCAAGAAATTGTTTTTTTTTTTTGATTTTTAACGGAAATACCCATATCCACAGAGTAGGTATATAACCAGTTTGAACTGAATATCTTAACTTATTTTCACTGAACGTAGTGATTTGAAACCAGCGTATTGAAAATGAAAACAATTCACATCAAACGAAATGACAACATCAACATTGCATGCAAAAAAAAAAAGTGTCATACCAAGAAACACAATTTTTGTGTTGATTCGAAAATTCTCGAACTTTTTTTTTTTGTAAATATTATATTGAATGAAAATATGCAATTGCTATTCTGTCTATGTCACCTTAACACGTTTTAGTATCAGAAGGGAGACGAAGTAAACTACACCTAAAAGGTTCTTAGACCGGCATGTTGTCATGTTGTTTTATATACAAAACAAATAAGCTTACATCTACATACATATGTATCGTTATAATAACATATACATAGAAATAAATATGTAGAATTTATGTTCATAGAGTAATGCCTTATAGAGCTGTTATTTTTCTCAACTGACATTTCATTTCATACTATTCGCAGGGCGGTCGGTGCTATAGAGGGGTATTTGACGCAAATTGACTTACACCAGGTGGAATTGCACAAATTTTTGACTTAAATTTTTCACATCGTTTTGATGAAAAACTGTGAATTTTAAACATAGTTTGGACTTTTCTGTTATCTTTTATTATTAGTATATATTTATGGTGTCTTTACACAAAAAGTTTAAGGCACAAAACGAAATGCCGTTGTTGATTTATCGTTGGTTGGATTGAGCCATTGCGTCTATCTGGTATAATTAAAGCAATAGTTTCCAACATCCAACCACCCTTCTGCAACACACTAAATGTCATGAATTTGCTGAGAGAGTTGGATACTCTATACGTTATTACTCTATGCTTATGTTAATTAAGAAAGTGCAGATTACAAAACAAGAAATAACAAAAAATATTTAAAAGAGTGATAAAATACAAAAGAATTAAAATACAATACCAGTGTGATACACATTCGAAAACAAACCCAAAAAATACTATGTTAATGAATTCAATTTCGATTTCGCTTTCGATTGTGCAAATAACTGTTTCGATAACGATTATGTATTCCGAATGAATACAACATAAATGGCCGGTGAATATTTTGGCGACTGGAGTTGCTTTCAAGTCAGAGATTCTCAATTGTCACTAAATCGTGGGAATAGTCAAAGTGACAAAATGAGCTGCTTTAAAACACAGTCAAAATTTAAACAGTTGAGACCTGCAATGAAGGAAGGGGGCCTAGAAAACTTTTCTACGTCAGAATCGGCAAAAAGCTGAACATTTATTTGTTGGCTCACTAGGTGCCTTTCTTCATTCCAGGTCACTAATACACTGTAGTCTGTGAGAAAAAAGTTCAGTAAGTCTTGCCAGTTAAGAATTAATTTCAGGATGGCGCGTGCAATGTGACGACGGGCAGTTTGTAATAAAAAAACATACTTTTCCATTACATCCCATGCAGTGACCAGGGGTAGCCATAAATGGGGCAAATAAATTATATGACAATTATAATATGTAGTTTGATCTGAACTACCTCTACAAACGCAATTTCAAAAAACGTTAAATACGCTTGGCAATTGTGCATTTTTATTTTCAAAACATTTCCTTCATATCTAGCAGTTTGGTTTTCAAGTACAGGTTTCTACGTACAGATTTATGAATTTGAAAGTACTACGAGGCAACACCAATCGAAGCCACAAACCTTCACATACACGCTAACAAAAACAGGCCCAGCAACATATGTCAATAACCATGTATATTATTAGCAAAGGACGCGTATTAAAGAGATGATTACGGAAACGTCAAACTTTTTTTATACGATGGTACTTATAATCCCCTTCGAATAGTGACGGCGACACTATCAAAATTCCGTTTGGAATCGGTGTAAAACTGTAGGTCCCAATCATTGAGTGAAAACTGGAAAGCGCAAAGCTCAGTGATTGTGAGAAGTTCTCCCCGGTCCCTTCATGGGATGTAATGGGAAACCATTTATTTATTTATTTGTAATCCCCTACCGATATATGTTAGTCATGACACGTAGTTTAAGCCCCATATTGTGCAAAAAAATAATGATGTTATTCGAAAATATACTAGGAATCGAAAGGCCAACGGCCGCTAGGGGACTATAAGTACCCTCGTATAAAAAAGGGTTTAACGTTCCCGTAACCATTTCTTTAATACGCGTCGTTTGAGACCCGCCCACAGTCGAAATTCCAAAAGAGAGATATCCAGTACTCCCTACTGTAGATGTGTGAGAGTATTGTTTTCACGAATTGAAGATGTGCTGCATTTTTGTTCTATTGGAAAGAAGTTCCATATCACACGTTGGGGGATGGGGGCCAAATGAAAAAAAAATTAAACAATTTTGTTTTAACACTATTATGCTACAACCCAGTATTATCAACTATATGGGGTAATTTTGCTTTGGTTTGTGTCTAGACTGGGAAATTTCTTGTTTAATGGGAAGTTTTCTAGGTGGAGCCTTGTAACCAATATTTAGCATATATTGTAGTTTTGAACCCAATAAAAAGTAAATTTTGGAAAAGCCAAAGTGAAAGAACTTTAAAAAAGAAAATTTTCTTAAACTCAGTACATTTTCTTAAAAAACGTAAAAAAAAATTCATACTCTTATGGCCAGTTTTTCAGAGCGAGTTTAAACCACGGATTACTAAAACTGAGATTAGACTTAATCTTAGTTTAACGGTCCATTCTGTTTTTCAGTGCACAGTTAAATACATCACAATTGTTTTACTCTGTCATGGCAACCCTGTGCAAATGTCAAATATATCAACAGTTGTTTATTGTTATTTGTCATTTATTTTTTTTGTTTTTTGTTTTGGTAATTGTTTTATGTGGTTGCAGCTTCTTTTTTATATGTGGCCCAAAAAATTCAAGAACTGCATATGCAGATGCTTTTGTTAGACGGAATCTTATGTAAAAGTCATTATCGCCAAGCCAATTAAAGTGATTTGTCCGGGTCATTATTGTCCGTTGGTTTCTTGTAATCCGAGGAAAAACTCATTTTCAAAACTCCAACAAATATCAACAAAATGTTTTATTGTTTACATACATAAAATTCTTCTTCTTGTTTTTCATTGCTGCTGTCAAACGCCAACACAATCTAAACTTAGTTTAACTCGTACAAATTGGAGAGTTAAACGTAGTTTTACCTTTGACTGAAAAAATTTAAATTTGGTTTAAACGTAGTATAACTCATATCCGAAGATGATCTCCGACTGAAAAACTGGCCATTAAACAAAGTAGTATTTCTTAAAAAACGTAAATTTTCTCAATAAAAGAAAAATACAAATTCATACTCTTAAACAAAGTACCTTTCAAAAAAAAAAATACTTATCTTAAAGAAGTACATTTTCTTTAAAAAAAAGTAAACTTTCTTACAAACAGTATCATTTCTTAAAAAAGTTTTTTTTAAATAAGTACCTTTTCTTAAAAAAGTACATTTTCTTACAACAAATTGTATTTTATTAAAAAAGTACATTTTCTTACAACAAATTGTATTTTACTAAAAAAAATTCCTTTTCTTTTAAAAGAAAATGTTTTGTGAAACAAAATAACTTTTCTTGAGATAAGTATGTACCTACTCTTAAAAATGTACCTATTCTTGAAAAAAGGACGAATTGTAAAAAAAATCCAATTTCTTAAAAAAAACTGTTTCTTTAAAAAAATTCTCTTTTAAAAAAATGCCTTTTGTTACAAAAATTCCTTCTCTTAAAAGTAAATTTCCTTAAAAATAAAATAATTTCTTGTCTTTTCTTGAAATAAGTAGAGTTTCTGAAAATAAGTAAATTTTCTTAAAAAAATAACATTTTCCTAAAAGGAGTACCACTTCTTTAAAAAGTACATGCTCTTAAAAAATAATTTCTCTATAAAACAAATCATACGCTTAAGGCTTTTCTTCCAGAAAGTACTTCTTCTGAAAAATAGTACCTTTTCTTTAAAAAAAAACATTAGCTTTGAATAAAAGAAGTATCTCTTTTTAAAAAATTAGCTTTTCGGGAAAATATAACAAATATTCCTACAAGAACGGCCTAAAAATATACTTTAAAAAAATACATTCTACAAAAAAAAGTTCTTAAAAAAGGTTCTCGTTTTACAAAAAGTATCTTTTCATAAATATCCATTTAAATTATCGTATTTTTCAACAGGTGCCTAATACGTCTTGGAACTAACAAGTACATAATATATAGCGAAAGGAACTTCGTTCCAACCGTGTGTCCCCTGATACCTCATGTAATTTTCTTGTCTTTCTCGTTTTGGTTTTCAGCAGGTTTCAAAAATTGAAAGCCACATTTGGGTCACAAAGACATATATTATAATCAATGAATCATTATGTCCCCAATATGTTATATTGAATAGCAAACATAATGTGTTTGGGCACAAGTATACTCTAATTGCGACATGCTACAAACACGTTATATTTGCATCTAACCAATAATAAAAGATAGATTTTTCAGCATTTATAAAGTACTTTAAAGCCAGAATTGCCAGCTGTTAAACAAATTCGAAATTTCAAAAGCAATCCCATATTTCATTACAATTGTTATCCGATTCCACAACCTGCATTAGCAATGCATGAGCAAATGGAAATTCAAAAATTTCTTAATTGTCATTGCATTTCCATTAAAAAAATTAAAATTAAAATTCAATGCAATTTAAAAGTTTGCAACACTGGGGACAGCTTCGGACCTACAGTTTTACCTAGATTCCAAACAGTGTTTGTTGATAAACTTTGGAAACAATTTATTAATTTAAAGTTAGAGAACCACTGCTTCGCTCAAAAACAAACATTTTCACCCAATTCAATTTGCACACGATTTGTTCTATATTTGGGGCGACTTCCGTATTAAGCCCACCCTCTCGTAAATGTTTTGCAGCTCCTCTCCGCCCCCATAAATGTAAAATATGACGGCCACTATGAGTCTATGAATTAGAAAGTATTTCATAGAATTTCCACGATTTTAAACTTGCAAACCAACAAGTACAACCAAATTGAATTTAAATGGAATTTGCCGGTCACAAAGCGGAGCAACACTAAAAGCAAATCGAAAATAAAAAAATTTGTTGATCACACATTGAAGTGATTGAAAGAAATGTGTCCAAAACGAGTAACAAATATTATGAAATTATGCAAAACAATTGTAAAATTTAGGAAAACTTGTGAGAAACTAAGGTTATTGGTAGTGAATTAGATAGAAAACATAGACATCGCGATACAAAATGTGGATATTGTGATGTACAATTTCAGACTAAAAGCAAACAAATGGTAACTCTAAACTTAAAACAATTGCTAATGGGAAACAAAAACGCTTCAGTTGCACTATTTTTAATTTCTTTCGAGCTCAAAATTCAGGCTATGTTCCCCTCCTCATCTAGTAAAAATAAATCTCAAACCATCAGAAGTAGGAGTTGAACTCATATTAGCTGACGATTGTTTCAAAGATTGTGACTCATCTCGCCAGCTCCTTAGCGTTAAGGACCAGTTACCGACTAGATTAATTGCGTCACTAATTAAAGTTCTTGTTTTTTTTCCTTTCCCCCCCCCCCCACACTACTCTATGATTTTATATCATTACAAACAATTCAGTCAGAATTATTTTCACAAGAAGATTTAAAATTCCTTACAAGCTGACGTATCAGTCTATTATTCCACCAATAAATGAAAATAATATTTCTATTACCTGTTGCCTCGCTACCCGCAAACGAGCAGTAGTTACTCAAATCACAATAAAAACGTTTACGAGAAACGAAAAGTCTTTACGACAAACTGTTCTTTTCCTTTAACGCAAACGACTTTATATTCTAATTATTTGGCTAGATGTAAACCCGACATGATAAACCTATTTTATTGAATATGCAATGAAAATTAATTTTAGTTGTCACCCTTCGCTCAAAATTGAGTTGAAAACAGGAAACATAACTGCAAGTTCGCGCTTATATCCACTAGACCGAGTCGGTCTACATTTAAATATTATTAATACTTAAAATTAATTAAAGACCAGTGCAAGCACATGTTATTATTTTCTTGCTTAATACTTTTTATTTTATTCCCACAAAAAACAAAGATAATGCAAAGCAACAGACACATGTCGATACATACATTGTTATGTTCGCACATACGCTACACAAGTTCACACAATTTTCGTTGCTCTCTTGCTATCTCATTTTTATATATACGTATAGCCACGTCATTATTCTCTTTGCTCTGAGATTGCTTCGGCCCCACACAAGACAACTATTCGCTGCCGCTACATCATTGTGTGTTTTTTTTTCGAGGTCTAACAATCTGTGTTTCGCAGTCGAAGAAATCTGTGTTCTATATAGGGGTGGGTCATCCTTATCATTTAGGGGTATGAAAAATAGATGTTGGCCGATTCTGAGACCTACCCGATATGCACACACAATTCCATACAAATCGGTCCAGCCATTTGGAGGAGTTTAACGGCAAACAATGTGTGATCGCAGTCGGACAATCTGTGTGATCACAGTCTTATAATCTGTGTGATCGCAGTCGGACAAACTGTGTTTGAATGTATTCACTTTGTGAATTTAGGCCGTACCCTCGCCTGTAGATGTTAACACATCAAAAATTCCCAAAGTCGAGGGCAAATATTAAAGAATTCTTAGGGACTTGGAGTTGAGTGGACGTAGAATAGTTGCCTATGCGAACGACGTTGTTATTCTTGTCGGTGGAAAATCTTTGCCTACGACCAGTGACCTCATCCAGGATGCCCTGGGTGAGTTGTGAACTTGGACCAGGCACTGTGGCCTGGGTAGTAATGCGGCAAACACGGCTCTGATTCTTGTTACGTGCAGGCGAAAGATTGGTTTTTTTAGGAAACCAAGGCCCCTCTAACTTTTGAGGCGAAATACCACGGTATCGCTCGCCTGCAGGTATTCTATTGACAAAATCAGGGGTCTTTGTCCGAAAATCGTGCATTGGCTTTGTTCGGCTATATTCCGTCCAATTATCGCCTCTGGCTGCGTAGTCTGGTGGAAGGCAGTGGGGAACAGCTACCAGTTAAAAAGGCTCAGTAAGGTTCAGCGCACTTCGTCGATGTGTATTAGTGGGGTGTAACGATTTCCCATTACATCCCATGAAGGGATTAGGGAAAGCTTCTCACAACCAGTGAGCCATTGCAGAAAACGGGCGAGGTTGCCACGCCCATTCTGGTACCTCACCTGCATTGTTTTCAATGCGATAAGTCGCGTGAAACACTTTCGATCTTAATGAAATTGGATATTAGGCTTCATGTCAATAAACGCCAGTCACCTATTAAGACAAAGATGGTTTTGTCACGCCCATTTTGGTACATCCCATACAAAAGTTGTTCGGCCGGCTGGCTGTTCGGCTAGATAACTCTCGTAAATCTTTGCCGATCACAATGATATTCTGTTAGTGACCATTATTTGTCCAATCTTAGGTTTGGATTGAAAATTTGCGTTTTGGCCACGCCCCTTCTGATACCTCCCATACTAATCTATACATTTAGTACAAAATCATGTTTCTTTTAAACCTTTTTTCTGGTAAATGAGATTGGCTTCAACTCAAACAGTGGGTAATAATCTGTAAATGTCTAGTTAACTGGAGAACATTGGCGAGGTTGCCACGCCCAAAAAAAAAAATAAATGTCAATGCGATAAGTCGCGTGAAGCACTTCCGATCTTAATGAAATTACGTTAGAGGCTTCATGTCATCAAACGCGAGTCACCGATTAAGACAAGGGTGATTTTATCACGCCCATGTTGGTGCCTCCCATACATAATTTGTTCGGCCGGCTGGTTGTTCGGCAAGATAACTGCCGCAAATCCGAACCAATCTTTATGAAGTTTAGTACTAGACAAAATTTAGTCAAATGCACACAAAAGTTGGGCGGATGACCGGTTGATCGACACGATAACTCTCAATGAAGTTCGGTACTCGGCAATGTTTTCCTAAAAATTAAAGACTAACTACTATCCCCGCCCATTTTCATAACTCCCATAGAATAGTTGGTCGGCTTTCCAGCTGGCGGACTTGTCATCTCCCGTATACCAGAACCGATCTTAACAAAATTTGGTACTGATCAATATTTTGTGTAATACTGTGTAAAAACAGATGCACAACTTCGCCACACCCAGTTTTGTACCTCCCATATAAAAATATTGGGCGCACAATTGGCTGGTACTCACGATTACTCCTCATAATCACCGTCCATGTTGAGGCCACAAGAACTCCGTTGTCATTTTCCTGTAACGAATACCGTTCACAGTCACTGCAATTTCGGGCTCTTCTTCGAAATAGTAACACACAATCATGACTCTTGACCAAAATCCGCACCAAACAGTTGCTCGTTGTGGGAGCATTTGTTTCTCAGGGATTGTGTGAGGATTTTCTGCGCCCTTAATTCGAAAATTTTGTGTTCTTCAGAGAAGAGGAGAAGATGACTTTTTCTGCAAATTTGGCATTGACTTTACTTTTGTCCATTACACATTGAACGAATTGCAGGTGCTATCCAGGATCTACTGGTTTGAGCTCTTGAGGTCTGTTCTAAAAATTCGCCGCGTAGTGCTTCGTGAAATTTCAAGTTGTTGAGAACGATGCCGAATTGAAGTTTTGGGGGTTTCGGCGAAACTCTAGTTTACAGCAGCAATATTTTCAAGAGACCGACAGGTACGTTGACACATAGGAGTCTTACTGTCCACAACCGACCAAATTTCTTAAAATTGTATGACCACTCTTCGAATGGGTAACATATTACGTGCACCTTCTCGACTGAAAATTCTTCGAAGTTTGCGAGCGGTATCAGAATAACTTTCGAAATTTTTGTAATAAGTTTTCACAATTATAACAAGTTGGTCTTTCGTAAAGCGCTCCATTTTTAACCATAGGAATAAACATATGTGACAGCTGCCAAATTTCAGAGTTGCCACTCTGTAACGTGACGTCATGATCCATCCGTACATAGTAACAACACACACCGCCATTCCCACCCGCATACTCCCTGGTCTACCCGTGACCTAAGCATACACAACATCCTTCAGTCGCACCAACCACCGCGAACAATCACACTCACTGACAACACACAAGCTCTGTCGACGTTGTGTACAAATTAGCAGCGAACTAGTTTAATGGCCACACGAGAATGAGTGCTTGAATGTATGTAATTCTCATTTGCGTCATTACAGCGAAGATACTTAGTATTAAGGTAAACTAGACTCAAGTCGTCGCCTCCGAGCGAACAACCAGACAAGATTATAGCATTTCGCCTGGGGCTCTAGTTCTACAAAGGACAGGAGCAAATTTTGGGACGGTGTAAATACATTTGCTACACAGGAGTTTCGCCTCACTGTTCCTACACAGGGGTTTCGGCTCACTGTTCCTACACAGGCGCTTCGGCTCACTGCTCCTACACAGGGGTTTCGGCTCACTGTTCCTACACAGGGGCTTCGGCTCACTCTTCCTACACAGGGGCTTCGGCTCACTGTTCCTACACAGGGGCTTCGGCTCACTGTTCCTACACAGGGGCTTCGGCTCACTGTTCCTACACAGGGGTTTCGGCTCACTGTTCCTACACAGGGGCTTCGGCTCACTGTTCCTACACCGGGGCTTCGGCTCACTGTTCCTATGTAACTTACCCGACGATAACCGAAACCGAACCGTTTCCACCGGACATTATAAGCACATACCGACCCAGCATCCCGCATATCCGATACCGATCTACGCAGCGAATCCAAATAGTCGTAGGTGCGACGCACTAAGTGCCCGATCATCCCGAATCAACCAGCCTGCCCCAGAAGAGTGCTAAGCTAAGATAAGCACCTCCCAGAAGAGTGTTAAGCCAAGATAAGCGCCCCCGGAAGACTGTTGTCAATAAAGACGAGTTATTTCAAGCCACGAGGAGTGTTCTCACCGAGTGAAGTAAACCAAATTACTTTGTAAATTAAATATCAATAAAGAATCTGAATTCGAACCCCCCAAAAAGGGTAAACTTTTCTGTTATTACATATTTCGAAAAGTTTGGTGGATCCTAACGAAAGGCTCTGGACATGGCTGAGCTTACCTCAACAAAAAAGAAGACACTAAATTTAAAAAGTGCACTCTTACGGAAACACCCTTTATATTATGGTACTTTGTACGGAAATAAATTTCTGCCATCATGAATTATCCGTTGTAATGACGGTCTGCAAACTCCAATTAGTACCGACAAGTTTCGATTCGAATCGCTTAGATTTGCCTGAATTGAACCGCAATCGTGCCGTTTTAATCCGCCCTCGTACCGCAAAAAAGTATTGAATTCAATTTAAACAATTCGACTTTTCTCCATTCAGTACAAAGGAAATATTTTGCCAATTCGGTTTTAGTTTTGTACTTGTTGTTAGAATTTCAAATTACTAGTTTAGCTAATATTTTGTTTTTTTTTTTTTTGTTTTCAATACAATATAAAGTTATTGGCAAGTTAAATGTTGTATTAACATTTGCATGTAAAGTGTTAAAATTATTGTTTTATTTTATTGAAAGCTTTCAAAATGTTTGGTCCCCACCTTTCCATTTGCATGAAAGTTATGAAAAATTTATCAAATTGGGTCTGCAAATGAAATGAAAACAAAAACGGAAACAGAAACTGCATTGAAACATTGTAATAAATAGTTGATAAAAAATGAAATGATGGATGTTAAATAAAGCGCTTAGCAATCAACTGGAGTTTGGAGGGATAATGGAGAACTTTAACCAGGGAGGGTCCAAATTCAAAAATTGTAAATTGATGTGGAAGTGTAACTGGAAGATGGGAAACTAATTACCAGAACCAGGAAACAGCATGAATCTGGTCAGTGATTAACTTCGATAGAAGGTTTCGGAGAAGCTTTATCCTTAATACTGGTAGGAAGTGCCTCAAGATGTAGGAACTCAGTTAATATTTAGGAACTCCCTCAAGAGTTTATGTGAGAGCAACCTAAAGATTTAACAATTTGATACACAATTTCACGCAATGTGCATTTTTGTTGATGCATTTTTCTCACGCACTTTAGATATAAGAAAATGATTACTTTATAGCTCTATCAAAATTCAACACTTACTTGACTAGAATTTTATCTTCATTCTTAACTATTCAGAATATTTTTTTACCTGAAAACAGAAAGAAGAGAAAGCAGAAATTCCATTAGTAAAATTTAAGAAAAAAAAATTTAATTTACATTTTTAAAAACTCAATGAGACCGAATAAACTTTAAGTAAAAACACCTTCATTCAAATGTTCCCAGTTGCATAGCAAACTTATTTTAAATGATTTCCCCTGATTTTTCAATTAGTTGCCAAAGTCACGTTTTTCAATATTCAATAAAATGTCATTATCCTTTTGCCAATTTCCACACGTAGAGTCAGTCAGTTTGACGCCCATGGAAATGGCTGTAAGTTGCCACCAATAGCTTGCAGCAGTAGCAGCAGTTGGTGAATGACACTCGTTTGCCTGCCTGCCTCCAACCAACAAAAAAAAATAGAAAAAATATTGCCAGATTTCATTATAACAATTGTAATCTTAAAAACAATTTAGTGTCTTCAAGCGAATGTAACTATTTTGTAACATTATGTAAATTCAAACTATCAAACAATGAAGCGACGACATAAAAACTTTACAATAAGGAAATCCAAAGTGAGAGAGGCACAGTAAAAACAGGCAAAGGAAATGAAGATTCACTTCCGTCTCTCGGCTTGTAGTAGCTACTGTGATCAGCGTTTCGGGGGGGGAGGTACAGCAAAAGCATAAATTTTGTAATGGCAGCTTAAGAGCAAACGATGAAGGCAACATTCTTTATGTCACCCAGGCAGCCGCAGCAACATCACTGGCATCATCACACCAGAAAGGGTCACCCCGGGCGATATCACCATAAAACATCGTTCGAGTTATCAATACTTTGGGAAATACTACTAGTATTTGTTTCCCACTTATTTGATACTATCTATTCTCCTTTTAGCATAAGGAGGAAAAGCAGAAACTTTTGTAACATTACAACCAAGGAAAACTACTCCACGATATTATCAAATAGACTGTGCAGCCATAGGAAATGTCAGTGGAGCGGTAACTGGGTGAGGAAATTGAAAAACATTTAAAAGAATCTGTGAAAATCGAATTTGTAATAGTTTAGTTGCTGGAATAATATAAACTTTGTAGAAAAATACACAAACTATGTGAAGGGATGAAAGAGAAGAAGACTAGAACCTGCAGAATTATCTAACGAATTACTTTTTTCTTGCTTTGTAACATGTTTAAGTAGAATTCAGTTGGGAAAGAAATATCAGTGGCAACACTTAAAGTATTTACTTAATGTTGGGTTAAATGAAATTGATTTCTATCCTTTTTTTTTATAAATATATTTGTATTGTTTTATTTTCAACAATTCATATAACCCTACACAAAGTAAGGAAGGTTGTTAGTTATCATAGACTTCTTTCCATTTTCAATTAGTTTTGGATTCCAATAGGATGTCTTACAAGTTTTGTAAAACGTAAGCTTTAAAAAGCTACTGTTCGTAAACGCCATAAAATATAATAAAAATTATTACTAATACGCTCCATTACCCCTAATATATATAAGAGCAAATTCCTATCATATGGGCAATGGAGCGAATAAGTACTTTTATTTTTTTTTCTCATTCATCCATTTGAACATATAAAACAAGTGCAAATAACTGGTCTATAATACCTTTTCAGTTCAGCTGCAATATATGCCAACGAGTTTAGGTTGGGTTTTGAATATCTCGGTAATTGTGATATACAATTTTCTAAAGATTCTCTAGTTTTTGGAAAAACACCAAAGATGCTAGAAAAACTCTAGAATATATGTGGTGGATTTAAAAGTCAAGGGAAATTTTCAAAATGTCGCGCAAATGGTGGAAATTGCCAAATTATCGTGGTAACAAAAACCATTGAAAAAACTATTCATCATGATTTTTTGCCATTTGTAGTGTCAAAAAATAAAAACAGCAATACGCCTATATGTTTCAAATTATTTATTTTCAAATTCAAACAGCAGAATCGATATAAAAATTATCTTTCAGTGCTTTTGAGTATGTACGGTGGGGTGTACTGGAATTTCTAATATTGTGTGGATGATCGCAATAGATGCGTTATTGGAGAGATGATTACGGCAACATCAAATTTTTTTTATACGAGGGTATTTATGGTCGCCGTTGAAGTTTCGACTCCATGTGTATTTGGTAAAAAAAATTTTTTTTTTGGGCAATTTGGGGATCAAACGCCATGTCATGATGAGCATAATTAGATAACTATATTTTCTAAATTTTGAAAGATCTTTTTTCACGGTATCATTTGGAATTACTTATCAAACATATTGTTTCCAATTTTTCGCGCATTTCTAATTGTATTTCGAGAATTAGCTTTTAATTATATTTATTGTCTGTAGTACTTGATGGCATTTTCATGGAAAATTAAAAAAATAAATAAATTGAAATTTAAATTGACCAATTAAGAAGAAACAGTTTGCTTGAACAAGAACAAGGCTCTATCAAAATTTTGAAAATATATTTTTCTGTTCATGCTTATCATGATACGTGGCACAGTGTTAAATTTCCAGTTTGAAGTTATAAAAGTTTTAAAATTGTATATTGTAGATAACCTCTCGGGACCAAATTTTTTGTAAATTTGTCCCAAAGTCGTGATAGGGCGGCTTCCGAGACTCCTAGTATAAATGAAGAGAATACCCGAGTAAAAACTAGTCGATTTAGCGAAACTTGACAGAAGCCCTGACGATTATAAAAAGCTAATGCACATCCAAAATAAACCTAACCGACACCCGAAAGAAAAATCACCATTCCGACGAAATTTTCGGAATCATCGCTGGCAATCCGCGCTTCCAATCCCCCGGAGCCTTTTCCCAGCAAGTGCGCCAATCAACACCCACCGTCACTTCAAAGTTCCAACAGGTTCCGGGAATGTTACGCTCCATTTTGTTTTTGGATTGATTTTATTTCAAGGAAAGCTTTTTTTGTCATTTTCCATCAAACCGAAAATAAGAAGCTGAAAAACTTACGAAAAGCTAATTTTAAATAGAATAACAAAACGGGGTTCCTTATAAAGTAAATATTGCCTCAATTACTTTTGTTGAGTCTTCAAAACTTACACGTAATAGTGCTGGTCAATCCAGGCCTATTTCTCGGGAAATAAGGTGAATGTTTTCAAATACTTTGTTGTTCTGACATCCTTGGATATTCGCCTACTCATCTGATATAAAAAAAATATATTTGGACATAGTTACTTTTCAACCTCACGCGCGCGTTTTCAAATTCCGCAACACTGTGCATCGCTTGACCCACAGATTAAATAGTATTTTTTTGTTTTCCCCAAAATACACTAGGAATCGGAATTTCAATGGACCCGAAAATATTAAGTTTCCGCTATCAGCTCTTCAATACTTCTCTTTGGAAACAATGTAAAAGATATGTAATATGGTCAGAGCAGAGAATAAAACTCATGTACGTCTTGGTTTTAACACTATTGACGAACTGCAGAAAATTCCCGTTAACTCGTACTCATATATGTGAAGATGTCAGGGGGTGTCATGAAGGTTTTTGTATGGGAGCGCATCGACAAGTCAGTTGAGAATCTGGTATTTTTCTTCATGGTCACTTGTGACGGCTCTTTGTTTCAGTCTTTGGACCCGGGAATTGTGTGCTTAGCTCGTGTAATATTACGCCTCTAGAAATTATCCTTTGGAACTAGAAGACAAAAGTCTGCATGGATACTCCGCCTAGCAAAACCATCAGCAAAAAAATAAAATTAGGCTGATTAATGAACATATACTCTGCTGTACTCCCCATTTACCCAAATATCGGGTTTTTCAATAAGAGCGCTACAAAAGTTTTTTTAAATAAAACAAAACAGAACCCAATTTTCGACGGTTTTCAAGCATAAATCGGCCGTTACTGCTGCGATTTCACCTTCGATATTCGTACGAAGTTCATAAATCGTCGCTGGCTTGTTGGCATAGATCATAGACTTGACGTAGCCCCACAGGAAATAATCTAATGGCGTCAAATCGCACGACCGAGGCGGCCAATAGACTAGGCCATTTCGTGAGATAACACATTCACCAAACTTGGTTTCCAATAAATTGTTTGTGGCATTCGCTGTGTGGCTTGTGGCGCCGTCCTGTTGGAACCACATGTCCTCCAAGTCCATATTATTCAATTGGGGCCAAAAATATTCGGTTATCTTTGAACGGTAGCGATTCGCATTCACAGTAATGTGCCGGTCTGGGTCATCACGGAAGAAGTACGGCCCAACGACGCCGGCGGCCATAAGCCGCACCAAACCGTAATTTTTTCGGGATGCAATGGTAACTCATGGCTTATGTGTGGATTGCTGTCTGACCAATAACGCATATTTTGCTTATTGACGAAGCCATTCAGCCAGAAATGAAATTCAGAATTCAGAAATTTGACGTAGCGCTCTTATAGTTGAGGCCACTGACTCCAAATTTCGGTAGTAAATTTTAATAATTTCGACTCGTTGTTGGCTCGTATATCTTTCCATGGTGAAATGGCAAACCTTACTGAAGAGAAATGTCAAAAGAGCGGGAAAAAATATAGCGTCGTTTGCTGTCCCTATCGATTTACTTTTGTAGCGTCTCTGTTGAAAAACCCTTTATATAAAACTACTTGGAAGCTGATATTTTCTTTCTCCACCAATGTGACGTATTAGTATTATTAATAGATTTTGTTTTCCAGAAAATAACTTTCTCATATGTCCAGTGGGACGAATAAGTATTATTATATGCAACATTTCACGTACGTTGCGGTGACACTATCAAGTACTTTGCCATGAAAAACTTCTCAAAATACAGTTCTAAAGCGGTGTAAAACTGTAGGTCCCAATCAGTGAGCATAAAAGTAGAAAGAGCACAGCTCACTGGTTCGCAGAAGCTCTCTTCATGGGATGTATTGCGAAACCATTTTTCTGAATTCTACCTATGGATAAAGTAAAGGTATTGGGAGAATTCTGCAGTATAGCATAAGACTAGTGAATTGATTGTATGCTGGTTTAGTTGTACGCCCCATTTAGCGAAAACTTGGTAGTAAAATGATTATAGTATAACAAACATGGTTTCCCATTACATCCCGTGGTTGGATTGGGGAGAGCTTTTCGCTATCAGTGAGCTGTGCGCTTTCTAGTTTTAAACTCACTGATTTGGATTATACAGATTTGCACCGGTTCCCAACGGAATTTTGAGAAAAATAATTTGCAAAATAGATTTCCTTACGTGGTGTATGTGGTGTATATGGGGAATTCCAAGTCAAATCGGACAGCATGAAGAATTTTTTTTTTGGATTTGTTTCATTTTTCACTATGTTGATGTCCCTTTTCAACAGCGTGTCTCAGTAAATTTTCAGATTTTTGGGGCAACTTGTTACAGAGATATCGACGTGTAAAATAATCGCATTATAAGGAAACTTTGTTAAAATAAATACTCATAACTTATTCAATATTAGTCCAAATATAACAAATTTTTTTTTATTGTTTTTATTCCTTTGTAAACTATCCAAAAAAAAATAGGAAAAAATTGTGCACAGTGGGCTTGTATTGTATTTTTGGGATTTAAAATTTAAAATAAATTTTTCTCAGTGTATGTAATCTTCGATTTTCTTCAAATTTTTTTTAAAATAAAATAGAATATTTTTCACAAATTTATGCCAAATTTGGGAGTGGGGTTCGAAAAACTACTATATTTCACATTTTTTTAAAGTTTTGTAAGAACATATTTTTCACTTTAAAACACTGCGCATTTTCTTTTAGTTTGTTAAAAATACGAAAGTTCTTAATTTTTTTTTATTTTCTTTAAAATTTGAAAAACGTTTTCATTTTTTGATCTAGAGAAGTTTTTAGCAATTATTGCACCACCACAAGTAGGAACTATTGAATGTAATTTTTGCGTGCCCGGAATAGATTTAGCCGTTTCATATCGCTTATCCAATGTTTCTTTTGCATCAAAATAATGCTGTTCTGGAGAAAATGTTACTTTAATGTTTGGTAAATTATTCGGCTCGGATGCCCATTGATACAGTTCCACAGCAGTAGTTATTTGCTTATCAATTTGTCTTTGAAGACTTACTCTACTGGCAAGTCTTTTCAATGTGCCTCCAATACCGTCACATGGTCCCTTACCATGTGCTGTTGCAAAATAATGCCATTCTGCAGCAATCTTAAAGTCATCCTTGTGAAAATATATGTTTACAAAATGTTTGAAATTTTTGAATTGCTGGGGAGCGCCATCAGAAAAGTAAAATATTTTAGATGCATTTGGTAATACTTCTTTTACAAAATCATTAATAATCCTTAGATAGACGTATACAGCAATTGAATCATGATTATTGCCATCAGATATTACGACCAGACTTCGATGAGTGAGCTCTTCATTATTCTTAAAATACACAACTATCGGGAATATCGTTGCCTGATTATTGTTCCAATGAAAACCGGGTGCTGCGTTTTGTATAACAAATGCGTAGTTTTCAGCAAAATCACAAATCACCACAACTTCATCTTCTTTTAAGGATTCTTTGGTTTGTTTTAAAAAAGCAGATTGTTCTTTTGCTACAAAATCATGTGTTGAAAGACTGACAAGATGATTGCAAAATATTTCAACGAATTCCGATGAAGTTTTCACTAATGTCTCGAGGCTGCAACGAGGGTTAGATATCCAATATTTATACGTAATACTATCAACAGCATTGTTGTCAAATAAGTTGTGTAATATATTTTTAATGACATCGATTCCTGGACAATCTCCACATTTTCCAAAATGGCAATCGGATGATGGAAAAGGACACACAATCAGTTTTAAACAGTCACTATATTGCACTAGAGGTGCTGCTTCATTATTAGTTAATACTGCTAACTTAGCACCTATCATGAAATAAAATTATATGTGCACGAATAGGATAAACTATTAGACATATTTACCTAACATCATAAGTTTGATATTCTGATGTGTAGCACACACGCAAATCGTATGTGTACCACTAGATCCAGCAAGTACACAATATTGAGGCGTCAGTGATGCAAAAATTGAAAAACCGATGCAATAGTTAGGATATTGTCCTTTAAACGTTTTATATAGTTCTTTTAAATTACACAGAATAAGTCTTTTTTGCATGTGTTGTCTTTGCCCATCATCATTTCTCACAGAAATAAAATCCTTCTTACCAGGCAAATTGACACTAACGTCATCACTTTTATAAAATTCTAGAACTTCATTTTTAACTTCAGGAGATATGAATCGCCCTGAAAGTAAATTTTTTTATTATAAAATATTCAAAATTTTTAATAAAACAAACTCCATTTTATAAAAATTTGTTAGCACATTACCTTTTTTTTTTTCAGGGACTGACATAACTCCTTGATTTTCCTTTAAGCGTTTTGACACAACTGCCATATGCTTTGTTGCTCCCATGACATCACAAATTTTATTTATGCTCCACGAAACTGGTAATAATGTCAATATTTGCATTTTTTGATCTCGATTAGTGTTTTCATCGTCAAATTTTTCTTTTAAGTTTTCGATCATGTTTTTAAAATGCAAAGAATTTTCATAAAGACTATCTGTATATTCCAGACCAAAAAGCGTTGCAAATTTACAGCAAATTTCCTCATATTTGTCCTTTACATATGATGGCTTATGTATAGAATATTCATCTATTACAGATATATTCAATAAAAGTAAAGCTTGGTTGACTATAGGTAATTGTGTGTCAATACTCAATTCAGAGAGTGGACTTATTATTCTTGCAACTTCATAATCAGCATCATCCGTTGCAATTGTTGAAGAAGAGGAAGGTGATTTTAAGGAAAGCAAGTTTTTTCTACAATTTGAACACAGATAATGTGAACGACTTAGGCCCCATGATTCTTGCAGTTGTGCAGAAGCTTGTCTTAAATCTTTCTTAGGCCGGTGATTTTCTAATTTTAATGGGTTGCAGCATTCTTTAAACCGATGTTGGTATTCCATATTGAATTAACTATTCACCAAAAGCTTTTTATAACTTTAAAATAATACTCGTCGTTGCAATTATAACTATAAAGCACTAGAACTTAGAAAATTTGTTTAACTTTATAAAGAATTAGAAGAACAAAGCAAAATCGAAAAAAACACATTTTTGTTATTTGCTTTGAAGCAGCAATGCAAATTCTTTCATTTTACTACTTTTTTCTACACCTGTGCTCTCTGTCTCCCTCTTTTACTATCATTTCAAATATATTACAGTGTTTTAAAGTGAAAAATATGTTCTTACAAAACTTTAAAAAAATGTGAAATATAGTAGTTTTTCGAACCCCACTCCCAAATTTGGCATAAATTTGTGAAAAATATTCTATTTTATTTTAAAAATAATTTGAAGAAAATCGAAGATTACATACACTGAGAAAAATTTATTTTAAATTTTAAATCCCAAAAATACAATACAAGCCCACTGTGCACAATTTTTTCCTATTTTTTTTTGGATAGTTTACAAAGGAATAAAAACAATAAAAAACAATTTGTTATATTTGGACTAATATTGAATAAGTTATGAGTATTTATTTTAACACAGTTTCCTTATAATGCGATTATTTTACACGTCGATATCTCTGTAACAAGTTGCCCCAAAAATCTGAAAATTTACTGAGACACGCTGTTGAAAAGGGACATCAACATAGTGAAAAATGAAACAAATCCAAAAAAAAAATTCTTCATGCTGTCCGATTTGACTTGGAATTCCCCATATATAATACTAATTTAATTTTCTTTAGGTTTTTGAATTTTTCTTATTGAGTATATAAAGGCGGTGTAAATATGTGATAGCTCCATTCTTAGCAAGAATTGAAATCGTTAATCCTCTCCAGCCATGAATTGGGGATTAGCTGAAATTTCAAACATTTGACTTAAGCCCCTTTTCCAATCAATGCTTATTTTTTTAACTGACAACACTATTAACATTCCAAATCAATTTTACCAATACTAATCAAATATTTTATACTTGAACAGCATCACTTGACTTAAAATTCAATTTTTGCCAACACTTGTATTGCGTCAGCCACAAAATAAATACATGAGTTAGTGCCCCTAAAGGGATCGACTTGTACCCAAATTGGAATTTTCAATTTTGTGTCGTATCTCCTATTGTCTCTTGTAATGATTTGTCTCAATTTTGTTTTACTTTTTTTTTATTATTTCCTATCTGTGCAAATAAAACAATTTCAATTTATTGGATTCGCATTGTAAGGAATACGATATCTTCAACGACAACTTTTAGTTTTTTTTTCGTTTCCGCAGCGGACACCCGTCCGCCCAATCTCTTTGCCTCCACCATTCCACTGCAAAATTTGCATATAAATTTTTATTGTCATCCCGGAGAAGAAATACAAATGACAATTTTTATTGGTAAAATTTATTTGCATTTGTGTTAAAGAATTCTTTGCCTTGCATAGATATGGTTGTATTTTCTCTGAGTTCACTTTCATTGATATGGTGAACTAAGGACACACAAACAAAAAACATTTTGCTGGAAAATATTTATTGAAAAATCCAAAAATCTCCTTTTATTTGTCCTGTTTTAGTTATTTTTTTTTTGTTGTCTTTGCCTTCGACATGTGTTTTACATATTTTTAGGGATTTTCGACATAACATCATATCAATAACAGGAACATTTTGATTGGATTTTGTTACCCCAAAACTCTTTTTCTATGCCAAAGTTTTATTAAATCCCAAATTTAGGTTACTGGATTTATTTGCATGTTGCTGTTTTCTTATTTTTATGTTTTAATGTTTTTAGGTTTTCAATAGAAATTACAGTCATCCATGTATGCAATATGGAACATAGTATGTTTCCTTTTTTTTTTTGCTGCTCAATTCTGTAAAAAGGAAATGAATTAGGAATATAAAAATTTATGGAAGAATCATTGAAAAAATTGCCCTGTGTTTGTTATTTTCAATTTGCATAATGATTTTTTATGCGGCTTTATAGTCAAACCATATTTTGAATATTTATGTGAATTTAAGAAAAAACAACTTGTGTCGATGTGTATACCCCGAAAAGGTAAATGTGCATATGTGTGGATTTATACGTGTATATGTGCACTTATTCTATTAGAAATTATGATAAATGTAACCGCATCGACATACAGTGTGTGTAAATACCACTCAGGGTTTGGAAAATCTCACAAGAAGAGAATACAAAACATTTTAAGGGGAGTTACTATGTTTTTATCAGATCATATCCTATCGAGGCAAAATAACGTAAACGACAAAATCTCTCGGCAAGATCTCTTAGCCTTAAAGGAAATTACAACTTTAAATATAACGAGGATCTCAGACAACTAAATTTGAACAATATGGTAGGGCCAAACCAAAACAGAACGAGGCAACTACAATTAGAATAGTTCGTTCTATAAATATAACTTTTAAAACACTTCGGCATCAGTGCGTGTAAGTAGGAAAGCAATGTGTAAGTAGCGACAAACAATCACTCTGCACAATAAAGTAAATATCTTCGGTTAGTGACTGGTGTGAATACCCACCGCAGTGGCTTAACGCTGCTGAAGATGATGCTTCGCAACCATCGAAACGATCGTCGAGCGAATGTGAGTTCGAGTCCCACCCGCGGCATTTACACTTTTTTCACTAACCGGAGAAAATATGATCTCTTAGCCTTAAAGGAAAATACAACTTTAAATATAACGAGGATCTAAGACAACTAAATTTGACAAAAAATTTATTTCACAGGAAAAGGGGGTTTCTAATGCAGACAAATAAGCAAAATTGTTTTAAATCATGAACTTGGCACGGAGTTCGAAACCGTGTAAAATTGTAGGGCGACCTTAGCACTCATTAACTAAAATAAACAAAATCGGCCATATAAACATTAAAATTCAAAAACGTTATTAACACTAGTCCGGCCATCAAAAAAATTTCTACTCACAGAAATATGCAAGTCTATGACACAGATTGACCGTCGGTGGTGCAATGGTCTTGTGTGCGGCTCTTGTGCATGAGGACGTGGGTTCGATCCCTACTCTGACCACCTTAAATTTCTTTCGACGGCGGTCACCTCGCTGAGTGACGGCGACACTATCGAATATTTAGCCATGAAAAAGCTTCTCAAAATACCGTTCGGAACCGGTGTAAAACTGTAGGTCCCAATCAGTGAGTGTAAAACTAGAACGCGCACAGCTCACTGGTTTTGAGAAGCTTCCCCTAATCTCCTCGTGGGATGTAACCGGAAACCATTTATTTATTTTATTTTATGACACAGATTAGAACTCTCCTTAAAGCGCTGCAGAACTGAGGGAATGCAACAGGAAAAGAACACGGAAGAAAAACACTTTCTGTTCTTGAATTGGAATTAGCGACTTCTCAGTGTGTGTTGGTACTTAGGGATCATCGACCGATACTGATTCGCATCTGTAAATTCCATATTAGAGTTTGCATATATGTGATTGATGATGTACGTATGGTGTTAATTCTGACGCAGTAGTTTGGCACCTGATGAATTTGTCATGGAGTTCGAAACCACTCATGTCAGCGAGTGTGCCTAACTGAACTGTCTACAGTTCAGAGTTCGAATTTACCCCACCATGTGCAACCCATACATATTCATTACATATGTGTAATGAAAGTTTAGCCATTACCCTCAGGGTAATGGGGAAAATAATGGGTAGCTACCGACGACATTGGGGACTTATCCATCACGATTACCCATTACCTTCGGGGTAATGGGGAATATAATGGGTAGCTACTAGAGTGTCCAAAAACCCGGCACGTTTTAAAACCCGGTTTACGGTTTTTTCGAAATATCAATTTTTCAAGAAACCGGTTTTCGGATTGTTCGAAAAACAATTTTTAAAGAAACCGGGTTTCGGTTTTTAATTTTGACAAAAACCAGTGATTCCGGTTTTTTTCGGTTTTTTTTTGCTTTAAATTAAATCGCACATGTAGTACTTACAATGCATATGTTATCGACCATTTCACATGCATACTTATTCGTAGTTAACGCTCAAAATATCTAAATATCACAAAAACATGACAATTGCGTTTTAATTTTAAATAAAAAATTTATCTTATATTTCAATTTGAAAAGTTTTTTTCGAACTCACATTAAACTGATTTCAATTCGAAAATCATATTCAAATTTCAAAGCGAATTTCAAGTGTGATAATCTCATTAAGTTTGAAACATTTATTTATAAAATTATTTTATTTTTGAAATTGTAGAAAAAAGTTTGAAAAGCCAAATTAATTCTTCATTAATTTTTATTAATTCTTATGCGTCATAAAATCATTTGAACTTTGGCATTAAAAAAGTGTTTGGAAATATCATTTAGAACTTATTGCAGCACAAAATCATATTTGAAAATAGAAATCATATTCTTAATTCCAGAAGTTTATTCAAATTCGAAATCCATATAATTTATTAATTTTTTTAAGGTTATTAAAACAAATTGAGGAAAATCGGGTTAACCAACGTCAAATATCTGATTTCCGGTTTGTTCGAAAATTACGTTTTTTAAAAAACCCGCACACGGTTAATAGCATAAAAACCGGTTAACCGGTTTTTTGTTTTAGCGGTTTCACCGGTTAACCGGTTTCATCGGTTTTTCGGTTTCGGGTTTGGACACTCTAGTAGCTACCCACGACAAAGGGGAATTACCCATCACGAATACCCATTACCTTTAGGGTAATGGGGAAAATAATGGGTAGCTACCCATGACAATGGGGAATTACCCATCACGATTTTCCATTAGCCTCAGGGTAACGGGAAAAATAATGGATAGCTACCCACGGTGATGGGTAATTGGTTAGCCAGGGCAACCCAACCTCAGTTTGATCGAAAATATGAAAAAATTAGAAAAAATTTCTATATCTCGGAAACGGAGCGTCCAATCGGCAAAAATAAGCAATTTGTGCGGATTTCTAAGGGTTTTTCATAAAGTGGTCCAATTCGTATCGCAGAGTTTTTTTTAAAAAAAATCGCCAAAATAATAAAATCGCTAATATAAAAAAGAGGCTATAACTCGGAAACGGTGCGACCAATTGAAAAGATAGTAAAAATTTTACCTCCATAGGAGGATATAACCAATGGCATCACTTATTTGTTTTAAATCGCTAAAACTAAAATTTTTCAAATAAAAAATCGCTACAACACCCACATGTCTATTATTTTGGCGATTTTTGAAAAAAAAAATCTTCCAAACGAATTGGACCAGTTTATGAAAAACCCTTAGAAACCCCAAAAAATTATTATTTTTCACTTGGACGCTCCGTTTTCGACATATAGGCATGAGGGCGTTTTAGCGATTATTTATTCGAAAAATTTTAGTTTAAGCGATTATATTTTTAAAGTGATGCTATATTACTCACAGCCATTGAGGTGTGTGCTTTCTAGTTTTACACTCACCGATTGGGACTTACAGTTTTACACCGGATCCGAACGCCATTTTGAGATGCTTTTTCATGTCTAAATACTTGCTAGAGTCGGCGTCACTAAGCGAGGTTACTGGCGTCGAAAGAAATGTAAGGGCGGTCAGAGCAGGGATCGATGCCGCGTTCTCTTGTACAAGAGCTGCGCACACTAGCCATTTCACCACCGACAAAAAATAATATGTACCTTTTATTTAGAGTGAGGCTACAGATATATGTGTTCGACAGATTTATACCGGTGCACAGTTTGGACGATTGGAGAATAAACGGAAATAATATCACAACTTTTAATGTACAGTTCTGATTATTTTGGAATGTACCAGACATTTGTAGAGAAGGAGTCAAGCTTTCAAAGTATTACATTTAGATGCACCCTGTTTGAAAACTATTATTGAAACGAAGTTCCTTATCGTTCATTGTGGGAGGGGCGCTAAATGAAAAACTTTTGCTTTAACACTATTATGCTACAACCCACTATTATCAACTATATTGTTTACTTTTGCTTTGGATTATGTCTAGGGGTTATGCACATACTGCTGCATATATTTTCTGAAGTTTTCATGAACTCTAACAAGCATGTCGACTGGTACCACCTTACCCAATACCCAGTAACCAGTACCCAGTACCGAGTATCCAGTAAACAGAACCCAGTATCCACTACCAACTACCTACCACCCAGTACCCTAAGGGTAATTCTACAGTGTAGCTTACCTACCTTGGCTAGGTCAAAGGCCTGACAAAATCGAGCTGGTCCCTTCTACTCGAACGTATAAAATACCTATCTGGGGAAAAAAACAAGTTGACTAAGTTTACTACTAATTTTGAACACTGTATCAAATACCTTGGTGTTATTTTGGAGAGCAAGCGTAGTTTCAAACCCAACATAGTGAAAATGGCGAAATAACCGACGAAATAAGGACATTCTCCAAGGACATGTACACTGGAGCTATACAGCAGAGGTTAGACCGAGAGTGCTGAATGAGGTTATGGTGTGGTGGCAGGTACTTGAGAAACCCATCCATTGTACACTACCGACTAGGGTTCAGATGATGATGATCACTGATGTTCTGAATGTTACATTATAGTTGTAGCCGGTTGGCAGTATAGGCAGACAGGCTACCTGCACATCTGCAGTCAACTCTCTCAATAGGGCGTGTTGGGCAATCGGTCATGAAGGATTGCTGGATGGAGTCCGAACCACCCTGCATTTGTTGACAACTTGAAAGCGGATAAGCTTTTCGATCGTAAATACTACGGATCCATAGCGGAAAGGGATTTCGTGGCATAAATGGATATATGTATTTCCACACGCTTGGACTGAAAAATTACGATCAGGTTCGTTACGGGGTCTACTCTAGGAAACTAGAGTTGTCTCCTTCCTCTAAACCTAATCATTATAGTTTGTTTCAGGCAGACGTTGAAGTGTATTGCTGCCTGAGAAATAATAGTCCGGCAGTCATAGGGGTCCATGTATTCTTTACATTAAGGCGGTAGTAAGAAAATGGTTTCCCATTACATCCCATGGTAGGATTGGGGAGAGCTTCTCACAACCAGTCAGCTGTATGCATTCTAGTTTTGCTCTAACTATAACTAAAAAGTCTAAGTGACACGTTCATCAACTACCATCAACACCGAAACTCAACTATGGTATTACGGAATGTTTTGCTCGGAAACCCCGACCCTGATATTGACTAAAAAGGAATTTGCCACGCCCATTCCGGCGTTCCATTTTATATGGACCCAACGTATAAACTAGGGTGATGATGCATTTAAATCTTCTAACCCGAAAAAAATTTCTATATAGGGATTAAAAAAAATTTCCCCTAAATCTTGTGGACTATATGAGAGTTTAATTTGTATTGTGCAGATTTTTGTGATCTTAAATTGAGTTACAACATTTTTGTGGATTCACAAGCGACTCTTTTTCAACCCGTTTTGGAGTTTTATTATCAGCAACATAACAAACAAAACATAACAAACCATAAACCATGAACATGTACTGTTTGATTGTAAGCAAATGAATGCTACTCCATTCGTTGCGTGGTATGTTCGAGTCAAATTATATTCGTTTTGCTCCTGGTGTACCGTTATCATACAGTTCCGAGACATGTAACGACGCAATGTGAAAAAACGGATTTGGCTCCGTTTCGACCCCTTCATGGGTCAGTTAGAGCATAACAAGGCGAAATGTGTTGTCGTACCCGTTACGAGTCCATAAAAATATAAAAAATCGAATCAGTGCAACTGCGATTTGGTGGATCAGTTTTGAAACCGAAACGGGTGCGTGAAAGCATGAAAAGCTAATCAGTGAAATTCTGGTTTGGAGGATCCGCTTCGAACCCCTTTCGACTCCGACAAAACATAAAAATCGAGCCAGTGAAACAGCGATTTAGCGGATCCGTTACGAACCCATTACTAGTTCGTAAACAATATAAAAGCGGAGCAGTAGAGTTGCAACTGGCCGTGTCCCATTACGGTTCATAGAAACGAATCAGATAATTGTGCGATATGGCGGCTCCGTTCCAAACCAGTTACGTGTCCGTAGAAACATAAAAAACGAAGCAGTGAAAGTACGATTTAGAGGATCCTTTTCAAACACACTTTCGACTCCGTAAAAACATATAAAGCGAAACAGTGAAACTGCGTTTTGGAGGATCCGGTTATAACCTGTTACGATTCCACAAAACATAAAAGCGAAGCAGTGGAATTACGATTTTCCGAATCCGTTTCAAACTCGTTACTAGTCCATAAAAACATAAAAAATATCAGCAAAATTCGGTTTTGAGCCCGATACGAGTCCTTAAAAATATTAAATGCTTAGTGCAAATTTAAAATTTAAAATCTTAAACTGCTATCATCACACGAGGGAACCAAGCTCGTATTTCGGTCAAGGATTTCCTGAACCCGGCCTTCACCCCTCATCTTTTGGCGGTAATTTTTTGGGTAAAAAGTTAATGTCTGAGATGCATATCAGATGTGCTTAACAACAAAAACGCAATCAAAAGTTGGCTGTCAACGAAAATTATGTACAACGAATCCGCAAAAACTGGTGAAAGTGAAACCGTCTGGAATCTTTATTATTTAAAAAAACCCCGAGCTGAAACGGATTCGAATATGAAAACAGTTACGAGTTGGAGACTTTTCCGAAAGAGTTGAAAAAACGCTCCTCATTTTCGAGAATCATTTCATATACAAACGGATTCATTATGTTTCCGTAACTGATTTCCGTTTCGCACAAAATGTACGAAGAAGTGAGTCCGTCTCGAATTTGAAACGGATTCATATGACACACTGGAGAAGAATTGATATGATGTTCGTGTTGTGAGGGTATGATAACCCGAGCGTTTTCGGCACGTCATCAGGTTCCAAACCATCAAGCGACGGCATAGAAATATCATGACACTATGGCAATATTTCGATTCTTTCATTGCCTGGTACTGCTAGGTTTTGATACTCTTTCTAGCTTTCTTTCTCTCTCTTTCTTTAATGCGGATTGCATATATCGGTAAAGGTGTTTTTAAGATTTGATATCAATTCAAGGATTGCGTTTTGGGGAAGCATTACATCTGTAAAGGGGATTTTAAGATTTGATAAAACTTCACGTCACTCCATAATTCCTATCATCCATATATTCAATATGGGGTTTACTTTACCTTGAACTTTATAACAAACAAATCTATTAGCGTTTCTAGCCAGCATTCAAGTCCCAGATGTTGAATTGAAAATACATTTCCGTGCCCTGTCAATTTTTATTTGCTTGCAATATTTATGATTAGGTTTCCTTCCGTATTTTACCTCTACACAATCATAAACCTCAACTAGGGTGGGGGAGGGGGATGTGTTGGAGTTAAGGCGAATGGCGCTATAATATTTATATCTTAAATGGAGCAATAATGTATATTCGTTAACATATGTACATATAGATATATATATATATGGCTAAGTACATGCATATGTGTAGGTCTGCCATTATGTACTCACTTACTGGTATTTCAGATACGATGGAACGAATGAATGATGTTTAATGTTTGTTTAATGGCACATTTTGGGTGTGTAGGAGACGAGAAAAAAAATCACATAATACGTGAGTTTATAGCTACTAGATTTCTATATAAACAAAAAATTATGAAATAAAAAGGGACTTCTAAAATGGAATGACAATTATGACACTATGTATCAGCACAGCAAAATGCGTGCAGTTACCAGACATCTACGCAAGACATCATGAATGGCCATTCAAGAAATTCGATGTCTTTCAAGACATGTACTGCAGCGAAGTTTCGGCAACCAAATACTTCAGTGCACTGAAGTAAAAGTATTGGTGATTGTGTGTGAACCTGTAGAGTACAAAAAGACAATACCACTACGTCTACTTCGCTTCGAATGGTAATTTTATGTACACACACATATGTGCGTGTAGCTACTAGACATCTGCACAAGATATCATGAATGGTCCTTCAAGACATTCGTTTTCTTTCAAGACATGTACTGCAGCGAAGTTTCGGCAACCAAATACTTCAGTGTTCTGAAGTAAAAGCATTCGTGTATGTGTGTGAAGCTGTAGAGCATAACAACACAATACTACTACTACTTCTACTTCGCTTTGCTTCGTATTGTACTGTTATGAACACTCACATATACGTGTGCTTTGTCGACAATAGCCAGAAGTACTTGTTTGTCGCAACTTCGCTACAGTACATGTCTCGTGTTCAGGAAGACAGTATCCAGGGACTTAATAGCAGCTGGACTATCGGAGAAAATATTGATTCCGACTTTAGCCAGAACATAACACCTCAGCCATATCGTTAATTCTCTAGTATCAAAAATTCAATTAAATTAATGTTGCATGCCACTCCCGACCGTTTTTGAAGTCCTTGTTAGACACTTCAGTGATCGGATCGGATCTTTTGCTAATGGATAGCTCTAGGTCCTTAGAAAAGGCACCAAAGTCGACTTTATCGTCAAGTTTTGAACCATCTGTATAAAAGTTCACGAATATCTTATGTACAGGGATGAGAACCATGCCATTCTGATCTTACAGGAATACCAGTGTGGTACTACTCGTCAAAGAGTGGTTCGGTCAAAGTGTAATCAAGAACACCCGGAAGATCAGGACCCGTATGGAATGCGGTATTTAAATGGTTGGAATTATTTATATTTTTGGAACGAAGTTCTGTATCTCACGGTTTGCGTCTAGACTAACTAGATGTCTCACATATATTTGTTTCTTGTTTCTCATGTCTCACATATTTCTTGTTTAATATGAAATTTTCTAGGTGGAGCCTGTAACCAGTATTTAGTGTATATTGTAGTTTTAAACCCAATTAAAAGAAAATTTAGAAAAGCCAAAGTGAAAGAAGTTCAAAGAAAGAACATTTTCTTAAATAAGTGCCTTTTCTTAAAACGAGTAAATTTTCTCAAAAAAATACCGATTCATATTCTTAAACAAGGATAGCTGTTTTGTAGAGCGATTTGATGTAAATTGGCGATGATCAGCCTCTTAACCACCACATTCAATCATAAATTGAGTTTGTGTGGGTGAGTTGCTTTCTTCCTTCCCACAATTTCTCATTCTCCCATTCTTCATTAATTTTAGGAACGAAGTTCCTTGACGCACGTTGCGCGATGGGGGCTAAATGAAAAAAAATTAAAAAATTTTTGTTTCAACACTATTATGCTATAACCCCCTATTATCAACTAGTATATTGCTTACTTATGCTTTGGTTTATGTCTATAGTAACTAGATGTCTCACATTTGTTGGGAAATGTCTTGTTTAATGGGACGTTTTCTAGGTGGAGCCTGTAACCAATATTTAGTATATATTGTAGTTTTGATCCCAAAAAAAATAAATTTAGAAAACCCAAAGTCAAACAAGTTTAATAAGAGATTATTTTCTTAAATAAGTGCCTGTTCTTAAAAAAAATTACTTTTCTCAAAAAAATTCCTATTTATATTCTTAAACAAAGTTCCCTTTCTTAAATAAAATACCTTATCTTAAAGAAGTACCTTTGCTTAAAAAAAGTAAATTTCTTACAAAAAATTTTTTTTTTTTTAAAAAGTAAATTTTTCAAAAAAAAAAAACTTTTTTAAAAACAAGTACCTATTTTTAAAAAAAAAAAACTTTTTAAAAAAGTACCTTTTTTAAAATAGTAATTTTTTTAAATAAGTACCTTTTCTCAAAAGGGTAAATCTTCTTACAACAAATTGCCTTTTCTTAAAAACTACGTTTTCTTTAAAAAGTTCTTTTCTGTGAAACAAAATAAATTTTCTTGAGACCTGCTACCTGCTGCTCAAAATTTACCTATTCTTGAAAAAAAGGACGAATTCTAAAAAACATTCCAATTTCTTAAAAAACCCCTTTCTTTAAAATAAAACCTTCTCTTAAAATTGTAATATTTATGTACAGCTGACCTGTAATCAATGCTTTTTCTTTTCTTGAAAGTACCTTTTCTTAAAAATAAAATAATACCTTTTCTTTTCTATACTTGAGATAAGTAGTCTTTCTGAACAGAAGTACAGTTTCTTAAAAAAAATTAAGTTTTCCTAGAAAGAGTACCAGCTCTTTAAAATGTACCTGTTGTTAAAAAAAGTACTTCTTTGTAGAAAAAAAAATTATACTCGTATGGCTTTTTCATACACAAAGTACTTCTTCTGAAATATAGTACCTTTTCTTAAAATAAACATTAGCTTTTAGTAAAAAGAAGCACCTGTTTTTAAAAAAGGATATTTTTGGGAAAATATAATACATATTCTTAAAAAAGGACCAAAAAAAATATAGTTTAAAAAATATATAGTTTTTTAAAAAAGTTTATCATTTTACAAAAAGTACCTTTTCTTATAGTTCCGTTTAAATTATCGTATTTTTCAACGGGCGCCTTAGGCGTTTATTACTTCATAATAAATAGCGAAAGGAACTTCGTTCCAACCGGGTGTCCCCTAACGCCTCATTTGGTTTTTTTTTATTTTTTCAATTATTGATATTGATTTTTCGCTTAGGAGATCGCAGTGTCCATATACGAGGCGGATCAATAAGTCCGTGACTTTTCGAACTTTCCTCGTAGTTATATGAAATGCAACAATATTCCCATCAAACACCAGCTGTTAGTAGACTACTGTCAAATTTTGAGCAAGTTCCGTCATTTACTTTGCGTTTAACAGCTGTTCAAAATTTACAACCTCGTGCATTTTTTCAAAAATGGAAAAAAGTGAATTTCGAGGGCCCATTAAACATTATTTTCTGCGAGAAAAAACTCGTAAATCAAACCAAGGAAAAGCTTGATAAGTACTATGGGGACTCTGCACCATGGATTTCAATGGTAAAAAAGTGGTTTACTGACTTTCGTTGTGGTCGCACAAGTACAAAGGACGCTAAACGTTCTGGCCGGCCAATTGAGGTCAATACGCCCGAAAATGTAGAAAAAATCCACATATGGTGTTGCCCGATCGAAGAGTAAAAGTGCGTGAGATTGTTGATGCCATAGCCATTTTATATGGCTGTATGGTTTCGATTTGAAATGATCAGTTGGGTTTAAGAGAGCTGTCTGCAAGATGGGTTCCGCGTTTGCTCTCAATTGACCATAAACGTAATCGTGTGACAACTTCAAAGGAATGTTTGGAGTTGTTTAATTGGGCTACGAATTGGAACCTCATCCGCCATATTCTCCGGATTTAGCCCCCAGTGACTATTTCCTATTTCCAAACCTAAAGAAATGGCTCGGTGGAAAGAGATTTAGCTCCAACAATGAAATTATTGATCAAACAAATGCCTATTTTATGGACCTCGTAAAATCCTATTTTTTGGAAGGGATACAAAAATTCGAGAAACATTGGACTAAGTGTATTGAGCTAAAAGGAGATTATGTCCAAAAATAAATTATTTTGTATGCAAAAAAATTAGTGTTTCATCAAAAAGTTATGGACTTATTGATCCGCCTCGTACATCCGTAAATTTTGGGGTAATTCTAAATTAATTTTGTTTCTATACTTTTAACATATCTCTATTTTCTATCTTTCCATTACTGTTACCCTCATTCTTAGATGTTGGCATACCTGCGAAAGTACTCCTGCAATCACCCCCAAAATCTAATCAAAATAATGTATGAATAATGATGATGGCGATGTTCCTATCCACCTTTAAAACCGCATAAAATTCGTATAAAACGTTTTTGTAGAAATAAATAAATAAATACCGCTATGCAATATGCAGATTTTCTAAGCACCCAACTGGCAACCCCCCCCCCTCCCCCTCATCATCAGGCCATGAGTAAAGAATCACATTGAATTTTGGGGGCGAAGACCACCCTAAACCAACATTAACCCACCAACCTTGTCCACGAAGGATATGAAAATAAAATAAATATGATGTCCAGGGCAATTATAAATTTAAATGAACAATTATAAATTATAATGTGATTTTCACATCTTAATTTTTATGTGTATTTTTTTGTTTTAGCTTTAATATCTCTATCTGCCCATTATATGTCTCCTGAACTTTGTCGCCCAAATGACTTTATTGTATACGTTGATATTTCGAGAGCAAATAAGCGGGAAGCAAAATCGCTTCCGAAAACTGTATTAACTATAATAAAAACCTTAATTAAATGGCTTTACAGAGTCCAGTCAACATATTCATTATGCCACCGCCGTAGCCACCGTGGCCGCCGCCGCCACCACTACTGCCTATGGGAAAGTGCTTACGGGCGACAGTCCGTCCGACTGTCCTTCCGTGTGGTAGCGTATTTTCCACAATTTCAAGCATTTTGCCCCGCTGAACAAGTCCCGGATAATTGCATGCAATGTGAGTGTGAATCAAGTACAACGAAACAAAAAAAATTATTATATGGTAAATATTTTGGATTATTTACATAATAAATTATATTAAAAGTGATTGTGGTATATGGCCGCATAAAAGCCGCCTCCACCACCGGGCAACAAATGCAAAATTTGTTTGGATGATAAAGCGCTTAAACTAAGCAAAACACTTGCAGCGATAAAAATGTATTGTACAGAATGTAACGAATTTATAAATTTTATTTAAAATTTTAAAACTTTAGCACCTTCTACTACATGGCATGATGTGATGGCGAATCATTCCACAAAAGTGACGTGGAAACAACAAAATTATTTCTTGAAAATTTATTAACGTTTTCGTCCCAAAAGGGCATCAATGTTTATTTAAATATTGTTGCTGTCTTATTTGGCAATCGACAAAAAAAAAACCAGTGGGATTTCATTAAATTTTTGGAAGAAATCATCAATATTATTAAGGCATTGACCTGCATTCTCGAAAACATCAGAGTTGGTAAAATTTTGAAAATACCCATGTAAATCTCTAATTGAAAATCGTTGGGCATCTACAAAATGAAGTGACAAAATTATTTTTAAAAAATTATCCAAAAGTACTTTTTGATGTGTTTGGGCTTCTAAATACGAAAGTCAACGAAGAAAACTTTTGGATTTTTTTTTTAAATAGTTGTATTCAGATTTAGCTTTTGTAATAACATTTCTCAAAAATTAATTCACAAAAAAATTCGAATAAAAAATAATTTGCTGCCACATACGTATTTAATTGATCACCATAAATATGCAAAATCGTTTTAACATTTTAATGGACATCAATTCATAAATAGCAACGATATTGAAATTTTGGAAATAAAAAATAAATTAATTTGTAACGATTTATCTACAAGTTCATTTTTGCGGCCGTAAATGTTCATCTAGGTCAAAGATGAAGAGAAGTAAAAAAAATTTAAATATATAAATATTTAATTTATACAGGGTGGTTCAGGCACGACTCGACAAATTTCACCAGCGTATTCCTTGGTTAATATCATGAAAATATGTCCATCTACGACCATCCGCGAAAATGCATTGGGGGCGAAATGGCAGAGTTTTGCAAATTTTCGGATTTGAGGTCCGGGGTACTTGGGTAAAATTGCTAACTTCTTTTAGATTTCTTGTTTTTGGGCTTAGGCGAGACCTTTCAGAATCACTATATAAATTTAAAAAAAGTGAAATCGCCGAAATGCAGAGCTTTAAATTTTTTTAAAAAAATAGACATGAGAATGTGCACAGAACCTCAATTTTCTCATTCAGATGGAAGATAACTTATGTTTTTTTCTCTTATAGCCCTACATCTTACCTAAACTACCTAAACGAAGCCAAGAGGTCTTACCGTTCCAAAGTTATGACTATTTGACAGAAATTTTTTTTGGAAGCGAAATAACTGCACCCATTTTTAAGATTTTATTTTAGTGAAATTTTTGGCTGAAGAATCAAACACAAAGGAAAAAAACATTTGATGTTAAAGGAAGTTTTCAATGTGGTTCCTGTTTTCTACTACTACTAAAAATTCAACGACTGGTTCAGAACTTAGCAATTTTACCCTAGTACCCTCCGACCACCAATCCGAAAATTTGCAAACCGCTCCCATTTCACCCCCTTGCATTTTCAAGGATGGTCGTAGATGCACATGTTTTCATGAAATGAGCCCAGGAATACGCTGGTGATATTTGTCCAGTCGTGACTTAACCACCCTGTATATATATTTAAATATAGTAAATTTAAATATACAATAAATATAGTAATAAGCGACTATATATTACACGCTGAAAAATCTGTCGTTTTTTATTGTTTGGATGCAAATATTTTGTGTGTTTGGAGCTCTTCACAAATATAATATACTTTTGCCCAAACGCATTGTGTTACCTATTCAATATTATATGTTTGAGACACAATGATTAATATGTTAAAACATATGTGTTTGCGACCAAAATATATATGTGATTGTGATACAAATACACACTACTTATGCTCTCTCGAGAGCCAGAGAATAATAGAGGGACAACGAGAGGGTCTACCTTGTAAGTGTGGATCGGTATGTTCACATTATTCTCTCAGTCATTGATTCATAAACATTCTTGTATATGCGTGTATATTGCAGATGAATTTTTATGTATTCAATCGTCAATGGTTCATCGCACAGAGGTTATCAAAAGTGCTTGATCAGTGAAAAAATAATAAACAAAGGATCGGATGGTTAAATGGTTTTTGATGTTGCTTTGGTGTTTGTGTTTCGTATATATTTGTGTGTGATACCAAAATGAGAAATGATTTTGAGGAAAGAAAGGGCACTAACGTGAAGCTCTATGTCTGTCCGAGCCTTTACTGAGAAAATCTGAACGGCGGAGCATTTATGAAATATAATAAAATAAACACAAGTAAATAATCCACGCTTGGCTTTCATGAACTTGATTTACATAGACTTATAAGTATAATGTTTGCATACCAACGAATACTGATAACCAATCCATAGTTGAAACCTTCTGAAAACAAAAAAGCGAGAGACAACAAAGAAAGCAGAAGCTAAAGAGCAGTAGCTTCTCATTTGATGAAAAACAAACAATGCGCTCAATGCAAGTAACTGTAAAAGGGGCCGTTTAAAATAATTTAAGTTTATGTATTAATTATTTATAAATGTGAATCTATGTTGACAAAATTAATTATAATAAATGACACAAATATATTGAATTCAAAGAATAATTTCTTTCTAAATTTTATTATAATTGGGAGGAAATACGCACATGTTTCCACGTAAGTATATGGAGGTTTGGGGGAAACACCCGAATGCTTCCACGTAAATATATGGATGTTTCGGATGAATAATGCATACTGAGAATACATGTTTGCCAGTAAACATGCTGCTCTTTGCATTTAAATACAAGTGCGTTTGGGACTTATGTTTCTACTTATGAACTTATGTTTAACATATGAATGTTTGAAGTGTGTTCCAAACATATAAATGTTTCCTCCAGAATATGTTTGCGAGAATATACTACAGAGGCGGGCTTTTTCAGCGGTAGACTCATTTTCGCTGAACTAAATTAACGATTAAAAATTCGGTGAAAAGAGCTTAGACTTGTAGTAGTAGTAGTACTAGTGCACCCTGAAAACCCTTTCATTTTGTTGTTGTTTGGATGCAAATACGACGTGTTTGTAGGTTGTCAGAAATATAGTAAGTATACTTGTGTCCAGACACAATGTGTGTGCCATTGACTTATTGCATGTTGGAGACGCAATTATTATATGTTTTCGTGACTCAAATGTGGCTTTGTTTGTTGAAAACTGCGGAATCCAAAAATGTGATGGACAATAGAGAAACAAAAAAGCAGCAGTGTTTCAATTCATGAAAACAATTGTTCTTGTACATGAGAACATTTCATTCGAAATGTAATTTCGACACTATCGAGTATTTAGCCATGAAAAAGCTTTCGAAAATACCCTTCGGAATCGGTGTATAACTGAAGGCCCCAATCAGTGAGTGTAAAAGCAGAACGCACACAGCTCAATGGTTGTTAGAAGCTCTCTCCAATCATAGGGTGTTTTTGGGAAAATACGGTATATCAAGTCACACTTTATGACATGTCACACTTTGGTAGGAAGTTCAGGGTGCAGCCCGGTATTCAGTTTATATGAAATTGTTGTTGTCATAAGAAGTACGTGTATGAAAAATAACAAAAATTTCATGAAACGAAAATTTGACACACTTTTCATTTGCTTGGTACTCAGCTCTTCGTGAAAATTTCGTAGGAAAAATCAATTACAGAGTTGTTACGCCAAACTTATTTCGTACGAAAACAATTGATTGTTAATTGTTTGGCACCGGAATTTTGACATTTTGGTCATTTTAGCGACCAAAAGTAACACCACATGTGTTAAAAATAAAACGGAGTACGTAGAGGAATTATAAATTAAATATTTGCAAAGGTAAATCAAAGATTTACTGAATACGGGATACGGGGCTTGAGAGGGTTCGAATTAGGGAACAAAGTGTACAGTGTTACAAAATAGTCACAGCCCTACTGTACATATATTGCAACTGATCAAAAAAGAAATTAAATTAATGTACCTGACTTTATTGATTTTTCCACCGAAAAATTCATCACGTAAAATGTACTCTCTGGCTACAGCCTTAAAAAATGTCGAATAAAATAAATGTTAAAGAGAATAAAATCCCATGAAGGAATTGGGGAGCGCTTCTCACAACCAGTGAGCTGCGCGCTTATCCGCCCGCGACCACCGCCGACAAAAAATTAAGGTGGACAGAGCAGGGATCGAACCCAGGGTGTCATGTTCAAGAGGCGCACACACTAACCATTGCACCACCGACACCATAAAATGTTGCCTACTTTAGTGTGTAAATTTCGAAAATTTCTAATAGAAGTCGAAACTTTTTGATAATTTGGAGCCGATTTTAACGATCAGATTTCAACAGTAGCGTCGGAACTTATATCACACTCATTTTCAATTATACTCTAAAAATAAATACCTTGACTGAAGCCATTTCTCTTCTTGGAATATTTATGTATAAAATTGCATACCTGGAAATAAAAGAAAATTACAGTTAATATTAATTGATTAATACTAATATTAAGGATATTTTAAATATTGCGTATTATGATATTAAATTATGTTTTTAATTGAAAGTACATAAAACCTTCAAACTAAGCAAGAGAACCTTCCTATAAAATACTGCGTAGCTCGATCTGAAATAGCTATACGGTTTGCAAGGAATTATGAAGATGCATTTTGCAAAACTTCTTTTTTTTACAAAAACTATACCTCTACTAACAGCGATATTGAATGGTCTTGAGCTTGAATAATAAAATAAACAAGTTCCAATAAAAGGCCGAATAAATAATAACAATCATTCCTGATCAACGTCGAGCACGATAAAAGTATAGCAATTGTGTTTGAAGAAGTTTTTTGCAAATGGTTTCTTGTGTGGTTTGCTTGCGATATTTTTCGAAAACTTGCGTAGTGGAGATCTCAATTGAGATGAGATTTTGTTTGCATTTCGTGTGATTAAGTATCCAAAAGCAGCATTCCAAACAACACCTGAGGAAGATCTGCGGCTAGCTCTAAAATAGCAATACGGTTTACCAGGAATCATAAGGATTCATTTTGCAAAACTTCTTGTTTTTAAATATATACCTATTAACAGAGATATAGAAGAATGGCCCCGAGCTTGATGAATAGTTTTTTTTTTTAATTTTTTCAGACAGGTCGTACTAAAGTCTTTTCCTAAATTAGTCTCTGAGTGGTTCTCAGTTGACAATGCTTAAAAGTGATTTGACAGTTTTACGAAAATGGTTGTTTTGCAAAAAGTGCATTTCGCGAATTGAGTGATTTATTTCGGTCTACAAAACCGCCCATCTAAGTCAAGCATCAGTCGTTTGATATAGAAATTCGAAGAAACTGGGTCGATGGGTCTTCATACAAGTCGTTAGGTCGAAAATATTGCTGCTGTCTTCTACAGCAATTGAATTGTTTCTACAGCACCGTTCAGAGGATTTCAACAAAATACCTATTTTCAAACGCCTAGAAAATTCAATTGTCGCTGGAACTGAAACCTAGAGACAATTTGCAGCGTCGAATTTTCACCAATTGAATGCTTGAACAAGCAGTTGATGCCGATTTTTCTAACACAAAAATTATATGAGGTCTCAGGGGACACCCAATTGGAACGAAATTTCTTTCGCTATATATTATGTGCTAGTCATTTCTAACACGCCTAAGGTGCCCATTGAAAAATATGATAATTTAAATGGATATTTAAAAAAAGATACTTTTTGTAAAATGATAAACTTTTTTTACGAAATTTTTTTTAATAAAACGTATTTTTGTTTTGAAGTATATTACTACGTCCGTTTTGTACAAATATGTATTATATTTTCCCAAAAAGGTTCTTTTAAAAATAGAGGTACTTCTTTTATTAAAAGTTAATTTTTTTTTAAGAAAAGGAACTATTTTTAAGAATGTAGAGCTTTGGTATTTTAAATAGTATTTCATTCAAAATTGTGCTTAAAGCTACAATAGTATTCGTAAAATGAATTGGTTTCCAAATTTAGAAGTTCTGCGCTGTCGCCTTTGAAACTAAAAGAAGATGATAACAGACACGTTGACCATAGGCGAGGTTATTCGTTGTTACTGAATTGGGTCCAATGCATGTAGGCAACTAACATTTTACAAAAAGTCTCTTAAAGATAACTTAAATCTATCCTTACGTATTTCCCTACATTTAATAATATTTACAGGACTATATACTTCACACTAACTTAAGTTGTAGCAACTACATACAAATCAATCGTGACGAAAAAACTAAACAATCTACTGCCCACTAGAGGCTTCCCCAAAAATGGACTACGAAAAAGGGGATGAGAAATATCTCATCACTGCTCCTCCTTTTATACAAAATGTTACAAAGAAATATGACAAGAATGACGTTTGCAATGACAGTAGTTGACAAAACCAAACAAATACATAGTTGCATTGAAAGGTAGTATTGGTAGTATATCGAAAATAGCCGTTACGAAAGATATATATTTGAATACGTTAGTACTTAAAATATAGACTGTTACAAGAATAAGTACTTTCTGTAAGAAAAGCAATAAGAGTATGATTTTTTTTACAAAGGAATACTTTTTTAAGAACAGGTACTTTTTAAAGAGGTGGTACTCTTTTTAGGAAAAGGTTATTTTTTTAAGAAAATATACTTCTTTTCAAAAATGGTACTTATCTCAAGAAAAGAAATGAAAAGGTATCATTTTATTTTTAAGAAAAGGTACTTTTAAGAATAGGAATTTTGTAAGAAAAGGTTTTTTTTAAGAGAGTTATTTTTTGACGACAATGTTATTTGTTTAAGAAATAGGATTTATTTTAAATTGGTTCTTTTTCAAGAACAGGCATATTTTTAAGAGTAGCTACTTATCTCAAGGAAAATTATTTTGTTTCACAAAATTGTGATCTTTAAAGAAAATGTAGTTTTTTAAGAAAAGGCAATTTGTTGTAAGAAAATTTACTTTTTTAAGAGAAGGTACTTATTCAAAAATTAAATTGTTCGAGCGTTTGGTCGTGTTTATTAATTAATTATATTTTTGATATTTCGCTACCCTTTGGAGAGCATCGTCAGGAAGATATATTATTAATTAGAAAGGAAAAACAATTGATAAACAAAATTTTTTTATGTCATTTGAAAAAACAACAATAACAAAATATTAAAAAATTAAACAATTGAATAAATTTTCTTGTCATATGAAAAATGTTCTAAGTTACAACCAGAAAAATTTTTGTGTAGAAATAGTTTCTCTAATTTATAGCCAGAAAAATAATTTGGTTGATACAAATATGTACATAATGGTAAATTCAACAAGTTACATCCGGATACATAAAAAATGTTATCTAGTGACAAATTCAATGATACATCAAACAACTTTCGGTGAAATATTCTACATTTTACTAATTAAATGTCTATAACTCGGTGCTACATTAGCCGTATCTGCTTTAAAGTTTATTCTCTTCGCTATTGGAGTCCTTATTATCTGTAACATTTCTAACATAAACGACGTTTATAATTATTTTCCCTATTCAAAACTGACGTATCTTGAAAGTTTGGAAAATGATTTAAGTTTGCACAGTGTGATGATAATGCTTTTTTTGGGTTGAGATGTGTCAATATTTTTGATCTGATTTGTGTCCTGCAATTCTAGTCTGAAGTTTATTTTTAGTTGTATCTACATATACCATATTGCAACTTTTACTATTATTTCCTTCACAAGGTACTTTGTATACTATATTAGATCTATAAAATTTATCTATTCTATCTTTGGTTTTACTAAACAATGTACCTAGTGTGTGTGTTGTTTTATGGGACATTTTGTAATTATTAGTATCAAATATGTTTGATTTTTCTAATCTCTCAGAAAATCCTGGCACATAAGATAATGATTTGAACTTTTCGGTTCCACTGATGGGTTTTGGTTATCCTGCCCCTTATTTTCATATTGCCTTATCAATCTATTGACTAACCCTATTGGGAAATTGTTGTCCATTAACATAGTTGCAATCTTCTCCTTATTCTTTTTGTGAAAATTCCCGTCGCTTATCTTCAAAACTCTCTCTATTAGGTTTCTTGCCGTATTGACAACCATTAATTTCTGGTGTTTGAAGTGGTAATTTATAAACTTTCCAGAAGCAGTTGTATTTTGGTACCAATCCACTAATAAATTCTCCCCTTTTCTTATTACCATGGTATCCAAGTAAGGTAGTCTTGATCCACACTCTTCTTCAATTGTAAACCTAATATTAGGCTGAAAATTATTAAATGTTGTCAAAATATTATCTGTAGCACTATTTGTAACGATACAGAATAAATCGTCTACATATTTACTAATGATTTTCGGTTTTATGGCCATCTCTTCTATGCAGGCATCAATTAGATTCTCCATAACAATATCAGCCACAATCGGGGAAGTTGGAGATCCCATTGGAAGTCCTTCTTGTTGAAAATATACCTTGTCATCATATCGGAAATACTTGTTGTCTTCTATACAAAACTTTATAATATAGAGGAATAATGATTTATTAATATTTGTGTGCTGTTCTATTCTGTCCCATTTGTCCTCGATAATACGATGTGCTAAGTCTACTGGTATACTCGGAAATACAGAAACTACATCAAATGAAACTAATTTTTCACAATTTTGTATTCTTAGTTTCTTTATTGTATCCTTAAACTGCAATGAGTCTTTTATATTGTATTTTGAGTCTGGTGTAATCCTTTTCGGTATATTCGTAATGTACGTACACAACTCATAAGGTGAATTAACAAAAGAACATATTGGTCTCAACGGAAAATCTTCTCTGTGTATTTTTGGGACTCCATACAACCTTGGTTCTGTGGACACATTTGTCTTAAGTTTATTTTTCTCAATTTGATCTATGTTTATGCACGTATTATCTCACGAAACAACGTGTTCAAATGGCCGGCCGAGCTCTTGCGATTTGACACCATTGGACTTCATTCTTTGAGGTTACATAAAAAGTGTGGTCTATGTCAATAAACCCGAGATGATTCCAAAGCTGAAGAACGAAATTGTATGCGCTATATATGATATAGAGCCCTATTTATGCCAAAAAGTCGTGGAAAATATAGACACGCATATCCTGTGTTGCCTGAGGAGTCGTGGTGGGCATTTAATGGATATTGTGTTAGACTTCATTCTCTGGGTCTACGAGAAAATTATGGTCTATGCCTATAATCCCGAGATGATTCCAGAACCGGAGCACTAAATCATATACCTTATAGATGGTATACAGTCGAAATATGCCAAAAAGTCAAGGGCAATTTTTATACTCTCATCCTTTGATGCCAGAGTAGTCGTGGTGCGCATTTGATGGATATTTTATTTGGCATATAAATGCCATGGACTACTTTAGAAAACGCGATGACAAATCTTTTCGCCGAATTTTGGTGTGTTCTATTTCCAAAAACAAATCTGCGGTCTTATCGAATAATCCAATAAGGGGTCCAAATTAAACATTAAACAATCGGGCACAGCAAAATATTGCAGGAAAAATGTACATGTTTGCAAACACTATTTTCATGAATTGAAGATTTGCTGCTTTTTTGATTCTTTGTTGACTGTCTATTTATTATTGTTATTTATTTATACCTATTAATTACTATTTATTATAACCTATTAATTATTTTCTCTCAAACATGTTATATTGAATAGCAAACACAATGTGTTTGTGCACAAGTATAGTATTTTTGCAACAAGCTATAAAAACGTTATATTTGCGCCCAAACAACAAAAATTTACAGATTTTTCAGCGGGCACAACTAAAAAATAACAAGCCTGTGTTAGATAACACGGGCGCATAGGTCAGACGTAGAATACGTTAGTCATTTTGGAATTAAAATATATGAATTAAATATAATTTTTGATAAATGATTTAAATCTATCTAATATATACGCATACATCTGATAGATAGTTATTAAGTTTTTGTAACATAAGTAGACGTTTGCATGTATTAAAGTTAATTGATTTTAGATAGGATAAGTTATGTGTGATAAGTTATTTTATGTATGTACAGTATAATTTTTAGTAAAACAAGACAACAACAAAACTACCAAAATGATGGCGATAACCCAAATAAGTTTGGAAACCACTGATCTAAACGATTGGAATAGTTTTGAACAAGATTTATTAATTTATTTTTTAGTTTGTGTGCTCGAAGACTGTATGCCATATGTTTAAGGATGAAACTATATCTAGTTTAACGTATTACATTATAGCGACATCTTCATTTGAAGTACTGCTACAGCAATACATTTTATGATATGGCAGCACAATAGATTAGCTGCTTTCCAACTACTTCCCAATGTATTCACAGAAATGTGTTTAGGAAAAACGCCATTGATATAGCGAGCGTATACATCGCCAATCCTTTGTATTAATGTACATACACACACATTTACACGCTGCTCGCAGAAGTAAACAAACGACAGCAAAGATCTGTAAACTTTCAAGCACACAAGTGTCCACGCTCCCCTCCCTTCATTTTATGTTCCCCTCCAAACGAACTAATAACCGACCGATCCAACAAAACGAAATGTACACACACACACATTTACACGCTGCTCGATAAGTAAACAAAGCACAGCAAAGCCAAAATCATTTGATTTCACAACAACAACAAAAACAACAGCGGCATTTACAAACCAACAACAACAGCGGCATGTACAAAAAAAGTCTAAAATATCATGCTCTTAAATATTTATTTCCTTAACTACATAAAACTTTTATATATAGACATATAATTTTTTTAATGTAATTCGAAACAAAACATATTACCAAAACTGAGTAACATATAAAAATTGCTAAAATATGTTTTAATATTTAAGTAAAAGTGGGTGAAAGTTGACAAACATTTTCTCAAAATTTTGTGCTCCAGATCAACACCCCTACCTTACCGTATAACGTATTCTACGTTAAAAGTTGCATGCATGTCCTGTGCAAGTCACCAGCCCAATTTATCCTACACTTAAAATTAACTAATTGTTTTAGCTGTCAGCTTGTATGGAATTTTAAAATTATGACTGTTACTTAGCTCCAACCATACAATGTAAAAATTACCACAGTAGTGGAAATTAAATTCTATGCAAATTAAAAAGTCCCATGTAGATATAGATGCTATTCTTTATGCTTTATGAATCGCATCTTATTATTATAAATTAAACCTTTTGTCACTTTATTAACAATCAAACAAATTTGTAATTTTTCATTATATTTTCTTAACATTGGGACTAAAGTGTCTCTACCAATCAACAGCACTTAAGATCAAATTACTGATTTCTATCTGTTTATTTTGGACATCCCCTATCTTAACTGCTCCATGTGCCATTTCCAATTGGTATTTACAATAAATCCCTGCCAATCATATACATACTTGTCTTTTGCTAAATCTCCTTTGTCCAACCCCCTTTTAAATAAAGAAAACAGAAATGGCGAAAAATAAAAACAAAGAAAGAAGGAAAATAACTAAAAGGGCTTTGTTTGTCTCTCTATATTTACATCTTGACATCAATCAAACAATAAGAGTTTAACTTATGGCTCAACATTTGCATGATTCAAAAAAGCAACAACAAAACGAACCAGATAGATAGACTGTCAGACGGACTGACACCTAACCATAACACTCATCTCCAACGGCCTGAGTTTTATGACTTGGAATATGGTTTTGGTGCCAGTGATGCTAATGCCTATGGCGAGGTTTTTTTTGTAATTTTTTTCATTGTTTGTTTTTACTAAGGTTTCAAATTTCATAAAAATTGGGATTTAAATTCCATTTAATGGTTGAAGTTGTCAGTCAACGCCATCGGTTTGTTTTTGTCTTGCCAATGCCCTTGCAACTTGTACAATTTTAAAACGATATCAAACTCTAACTCAAGCTGTTCTAAACTCAACTAGCCAGCTACGCGTACCATTCCCCCCTATATTCCATTCAATTCGAAAATACTCAATCTGTTGTAGTTTTACCCTAATACTGGAACTGGTTGTATTCCAAACTGCAGGTTCGATTTAAATGAATTTGTCTATTCCCTCAACAAACTGCCTCCCGAAAACAAAAAAAAAACATAAATGGAAAAACAAGGAGACAAAAAACTGCTATTGAATAAAATCGACCAACAACAGACACAACCGTCACTGGTATCGGAATTGGAATTGGAATAGTGCTGTGGTGCAATGGTACTTTGGTACATTGGTATAACCAGAAAACTATGAAACCAATCAATCGCCATCCATTGTATTGTTCTATGGATTTGGCAGACGTGGCTTCAACGGAAAGACCTCTTGGTTACCACCGGCAACAGCATAACTATGGAATACCAGATTGTATAACAGAAATTTGCTTAGCAGCAAGGAGGGAGGGATGGGGCTACATAATAACTAATGGCTCACTCCGTGCAGAAGAAAAGAAAAAACAATGGTTATAGCAAAACGCAATGCCATGAGGTTTCCGTACGAAGCAGCCCAATACCTTTACTTGTCCCAGTCTGCTGTTGGACAAAGTTATGGTACTCAAATTTGCCATTGGAAATGAAAAGCATTTACATCGTTTTTTGGTGATTGTTTAAACGTGTGTGTGTGTGTGTGTGTTTCGATCGTTAAACTATTTTGCTGAGTTTTTTTTCCAGGAGCGATTTATTTATGAATTTTGTCGATGATTTAGACATTTTGGTTGAAAAATTGTTATAGCTTTTACATAGTTTTTGGTCCAATCTAAAGTGGGTATTTCCTCTTTTTTAAGTTGTTGACAAATTTTGTTAGAAGAGTCTCTTACCAGGACAATTACATGGGAAATAAGATGCAATTGGACGAAATCGATAGTACTTTTGGCACTTGCCAATGAATGGTTAGGCAGCAAAACGTGATATATTCAATAAAGACGATAACAAACAACACAGAGAAATTTGAAATTTCTTTAAAATTCCATAAGGATTAATTTTTAACCAACATGACAGCCACCAACTGAAAAGTACAATTACTAGTACTTTATAATCATGCATGCGTATCACGTGGAATAATAAGGTACACGATGAAAAAACGGCTCCAGCAATATATTGCAGGAACCATGTATCGGGTTTTCCAATAAGAGCGCTACAAAAGTTTTTTTAAATAAAACAAAACCGGTTTTAAATACCAATGAAATTCTTTATTCCTGTGAAAGTACGTTCGATGCCATTATTTATGGAACTCGATTTCTTTTGCATGGCCACCACAGGCACGCTTGCAGAAGTCCAGACGCTGAACCCAATTTCAAGCATAAATCGGCCGATACTGCTGCAATTTCACGTTCGATGTTCGTACGAAGTTCATCAATCGTCGCTGGCTTGTTGGCATAGACCATAGACTTGACGTAGCCCCACAGGAAATAATCTACCGGCGTGAAATCGCACGACCGAGGCGGCCAATCGACTGGGCCATTTCGTGAGATAACACGTTCACCAAACTTGGTTTCCAATAAATTGATTGTGGCATTCGCTGTGTGGCTTGTGGCGCCGTCCTGTTGGAACCACATGTCCTCCAAGTCCATATTATCCAATTGGGGCCAAAAATATTATCATTGAAAGCTAGCGATTCGCATTCACAGTAATGTGCCGGTCTTGATCATCACGGAAGAAGTACGGCCCAATGACGCCGCCGGCCCATAAACTGCACCAAACCGTAATTTTTTCGGGATGCAATGATGACTCATGGATTACGTGTGGATTGCTGTCTGACCAATAACACATATTCTGCTTATTGACGAAGCCGTTCAGCCAAAAATGAAATTCAGAATTCAGAAATTGGAGGTAGCGCTCTTAAAGTTGCGGCCACTGACTCCAAATTTCGGTAGTAAATTTTAATAATTTCAACTCGTTGTTGGCTCGTATATCTTTCCATGATGAAATGGCAAACCTTACTGAAGAGAAATGCCAAAAGAGCGGGAAAACATATGGCGTCGATTGCTGTCCCTATCGATTTACTTTTGTAGCGTCTCTGTTGAAAAACCATTTATATGTTTGGATGCAGTGTTTTTATGAATTGAACATCTGCTGGTTTTTAGTTTTTTTTTTATTAGAACATTTTGACTTTCCTGCGAGCTAACAGATCAGGTTTTTCTGCAATTAATGAAAAAATTAAAGAGTCGGAATTGGGATTTGAATTCACATTGACGGTCGATGGTTTAGAAGATTGTGAGTCTACTCTACAGCGCCTTAGAATTCTAGGCCAGTTAGCGTTTTGTTCCCTTGTGCCACTAATTGCAGTTTTTCAATTTTGACGTTTCTCTCAACTTTCTCTTTAGTTTTTTGTTGTCTATCACGTTACTGTTTTCAGCAGATTTCAACAACAAATCCTCCTTTTAACCTTTAATCATTTAAACCTTTTAATCATTGTGCCCCCAACATATAATATTGAACAGCAAACACAATTTGTTTGGACACAAGTATACTATATTAGCCACAAACTACAAACAGGTTATATTTGCATCAAAATAACAAAAAAAAAGACAGATTTTTCAGCGTGTGGTCTTCAGATGAAACCTACTTATCGATGGCTTAATATAAAAAGGCCCTAACTCGATATTTTGTTTACGTGACAGGAGAAGTAAAAAACTCCGTAAAATTTTAGATACAACAAGAAGTTTTAATGCAATTTCCAAAGATGTGTTGCCTTTTTGTATTAAAAATTGCGTTAAAACTTTTTTGTATCTAAAATTTTACAGATTTTATTAAGTTTTTTCCTTCTCCTGTCCAGTAACAAAAAATCGAGTTACGGCCTCTTTATATTAAGCCATCGTTATGCTGCTCGGTTACCAGAGTATATTTCCAAGCCATCCCAATTTGTTGTAGACACACACAAAGATAATCTAATGGTTCCAATTTGCTGTTCATCATTCATAAAATAATTCATAATTCATTAAATTTATGAACACTCACTTTCGTCAATTTAAAGAATATTTTCATAAACCTTTAATACCCCATTCATTAAAAAAGTTCATAAAACTTTTAAGCCATTCACAGATTTCATATTTTACTACTACATCAAATATATTGTACACAAGTCTGTTAGTGATATTTGTGTTTCGAGTATTTTTGTAAGAAATAATTCTCAATGCATTTGCAGTTTCCGTTCATTTCGCGCTAGAGTGAAGCAGAAAATGAAATATAACATAAAAACCCAAGGAAAAGCCAAACGATATAACATGTGGCGCAAAAGTTCTCACTCTATCGTACGATGATATAATTTTTGCAAATGTCGGCAAATGTCAATTCTACTATGACATTTGTGTAGCAAACATGCACAAATTCTACGTCAATAAGACATGAATCGGTATTCCGCTCAAGAACGCTTAATAAATATTTCAATTCGTCGGTTTTTAGGTGCAGCGTCAATTTAGGCGTAGATTTCCTGATCATCCGACACCAACTGGTCAAATACTAAGGCGTGTATCGACTCGAATTGAAGAGTATGGGATAACACCAGATGCTGGTAGGTCGGGCCGGTCCCGGACAGCTGTTTTGCTGAGAATATGTGGCACCGGATGCCGTAGAGAACGCCCGATGTGCCACGCGATTGGGCATCAATAAGCAGTTTTTCAGATGTTCTTTTACAATGTGTAGCCAGTGACTCAGCTGGTCTGTGGCGGTTTTTGGTCTAGGAACTAAACACGCTTTTAATGCAGGGTCCTTTTTTTCGTAAAATATATAAGTTAACATCAACTGTTACCACAAAAAAACGCATAGACGTTGAGTATAATCAGCTTGGTTTCATCCGATAATTCTTCCTTTTTAATTGTCAATTCGTTAATTTATAAGTCAAACACAAAACAAAATTCCAAAAAATTCATTGTAATATATGAGGTGAATATAATATACTGCATATTGAATTATTGTACCGAAAAACACGAGATTTGGATTGCAATGGTTCAGTACTTTAATGCTACATTGGGGTATCGCCGAAATTAAAAACACAGAGAAGTAAGGGCAACTTCGTCCAAGCCATGAACGTGGATCGCAGTCCTCATTTATTCACCATAATTTGCACGAAAAGTACATACAATTTACCATAACGTACACGCAATGTACCAGAAACTACATACACTATTTATTTACCAAACCATGCATTTAAAAGTACAGAAAAGTTTCCACAAATTAGTACAAATCATGATCCATAACGTACATAACCTGCAACAGAGAGTATATAAATATCGTCAACAATTTACAAAAAGTACACACCAGGAGTACTTTACCAAAAATACTTTAAGTGTGGTAAAACGTACGTAAACTGCACCAACAAAATACTTAACGGTATTAAAATATGTACCAAACAGTACATGAAGTGTATGCAAATAGTGCATAAAGTACACAAATGTACCAAAAATTGCTTAGCGTATCAAAAGAGAATACAAAGATCGTCAAACAGACAGAACCGAAGCCGTTCTTGCGAATCGAGTCATGGGAGAACATCGGTGAAAGTATCTGTTTGTGAATCGAGCTATTCCTCGGCTTTTTTCCTCAATTCAATTCCTTTTGGGTTTACTTTAGTTTCTGTTTGGTTCCAGTATTGTCTTTGAATTCTGATTGTGGAAGGAGAAAAAATAAATAATATTTTATACAACTTAACAAAGCAACTCAGCGATCTCATCTCTTAATTGGGCCTTTTTATCATGTGCTGTATGGCCTGTCGAGTAGAATCGGTCGTGGATTTTAGACTAAGTTCGAAATTATCAAACTAATGCTGATGCCATAGACGGTAACATAGTGACCAATGTCATCTTTAAGTAAATATTAACCGATGATTCCGCCACCCCATGAACACCAACAAACAGTGAATTTTGCTGAATGCATTGACACCTTTAGTATTGCCTTTAGTTGCTCATCTAACCAAATGCGACAATTTACGAGTAGCTTATTATCATTCCAATTCCACCAGAAATGAGCTTCTTCGCTGAACATGCTGAAATGGACGAAGTTTGCGAAAAACATTTCTCACAGAGCACGAATTTTGATAATAAAATTCAATAATTTGAAAGCGTTATTCCAGTGTAGGTCTTTCCATGATGAAATGGCAATACCAACTGAACATGTTTGGCTGTGACACATGTCATATAGCACAACGGAACTATCAAAAATTTGACGCTAAAAATCCAAACAGCAATAAAAGCAACAGTGACATGTGTGCAGAATTGCACTATGCACAAAACCGGGCAATTCATGAAGTCGGGTTTTCGGTTGCTTCGAAAAATGGGGTTTTTTAAAAACCCCGGTTAAGGTAAAAATCGGTTTACACCGGTTTCGGTTTTATATTCAAGACTAACACCTTATCCACTTAATGTGTTTAACACGTTTAAAATGTGTTGGGACCGGAATCATCTAAATTTTGTATGAAACATCACGTTAAACAAGTTAAATACCCTAAGTGAAAACGTAGTATAAGGAATTAGATTTTTGCAACAAAGTTCCTTATCGCACGTTGCGGCATGAGGGCTAAATGAAAAAAAATTAAACAGCGTTTTGTTAACACTATTATGCTACAACCCTGTATTATCAACTATATTGGGTACTTTTGCTTTGGTTTGTGTCTAGGCTAAGACATGTTGGGAAATTTGTTTGTTTAATGTGAAGTTTTCTAGGTGTAGCCTAATATTTAGTACACATATATTATAGTTTTGAATGCAATAAAAAGTAAATTTAGAAAAGCCAAAGTTTACAAAAAGAAAATTTTCTTAAAAAAAATACCTATTCAAATTTTTAACAAAGTGTATTTTCTTAAAAATGATACCTAAGCTTAAAGAAGTACTTAGCTTAAAAAATTAAATTTTCTTACCAAAAGCCCCTTTTCTTAAAAAGATAGTACCTTTTCTTAAAAAATTACATTTTCTTACACCAAATTGCCGTTTCTTCAAAAGCTACCTTTTCTTTAAAGAGTACCTTTTGTGTGCAACAAAATTACTTTTCTGGAGATAAGTACCTACTCTTAAAAATTATCGTATTCTTAAAAAAGGACCAATTCTATAAAATTCCCATTTCTTAAAAAACCCTTTTCTTCAAAAAAAATACCTTCCCTTAAAAAAATACCTTTTCTTACAAAAATTCCTTTTCTTAAAAGTACCTTTTTTTAAAAATAAAATAATACATTTTCTTTTCTTGAGATAAGTAGCCTTACTGAAAATAAATAAATGTTCTTATAAAATATCCTGTCCCTAAAAAGCGTACCACTTCTTTAAAATGTGCCTGTTCTTAAGAAAGTTCTTCTTTGTAAAAAAAAATCATACTCTTATGGCCTTTTCTTACAGAAAGTACATCTACTCAAAAATATTATCTTTTCTAAAAAAAGACATTAGCTTTTAGTAAAAGAAATACCTCTCTTTAAAAAATTACCTTCTCGGGAAAATATAATAAATATTCTTAGAAAAACGACCTAAAAATATTCTTTTTTAAAAAAAAATTTTTCTTAAAAAAAATTTACCATTTTACAAAAAAACTATATTTTCTTAAAGATCCATTTAAATTATCGTATTTTTCAACGGGCGCCTTAGGCGTGTTGGAACAAACTACGTGGTACATAATATACACATAGCGAAAGGAATTTCGTTCAAACCGGGTGTCTCCTGACACCTCATGTAATTTTTGATGTGTTAACATCTATAGGCGCGGGTAGGTACTAAACTCACAAACTGAACACATTCAAACACAGTTTGTCCGACTGCGATCACAGATTGTTTGGCGTTAAACTCCTCCGAAACGGCTGGACCGATTTGTATGAAATGTTGTGTGCATATCGGGTAGATCTCAGAATCGGCAAACATCTATTTTTCATACCCCTAAATGAACCACCCCTATATAGAACACAGATTTGTCCGACTGCGAAACACAGATTGTCAGACCTCGAAAAAAAACACACACTGATGTAGCGGCAGCAAATATTTGGCTTGTGTGGTGGCGAAGTACTCTCAGAGCAAAGAGAGTAATAACATGGTTATACGTGTATACAAATGCGATAGTAAGAGAGCAACGAAAATTGTGTGAACTTGTGTAGCGTATGTACGAACATAACAATGTTTGTATGTTCATGTGTCTGTTTCTTTGCATTCTCTTTGTTTTTGTGGGAATAAAACAAAAAGTATTAAGCAAGAAAATAATGACACATGTACTTGCACTGGTCTTTAAATAATTTTAAGTATTGATATTATTTAAATGTACGTCATCATATGATTGCACGCTGTTTTTTATTTTCCAATGTTTATTTTCCAAACATTTACTAATGTGTTCATAGAAATCGAACAGGTACAGTGTGACAAAAAGGTGTTAACACATCGCCCGTGAGTTCGAACACTCATTGAATTTTTTTTAAGTATACGTTTTCCCGAAAAGGTCCTTGTTTAAAGCGAGGTACTTCTTTTATTAAAAGCGAATGTTATTTTAAGAAAAGGTACTATTTTTAAGAAGAAGTACTTTTTGTATAAGAGTATGAATTTTATTACAAAGAAGTACTTTTTTTAAGTGCAGGTGCTTTTCAAAGAAGTGATACCCCTTTTAGGAAAAGGTTATTTTTTTAAATATTTACTTATATTCAGAAAGGCTACTTGTCACAAGAAAAGAAACAAAAATTTATTACTTTATTTTTAAGAAAAGGCATTTTTGTGAGAAAATTTTATGTTTTTTAAGAAATTAATTTTTTTTAGAATTATCCCTTTTTGCAGAGTATAGACGTTTTTAAGAGTAGGTATATCAAGAAAAGTTATTTTGTTTCAAAAAAAGGTACTCTTTAAACAAAAGGTAGTTTTTAGTTATTAGTTTTTAGTTTTTTAAGTAAGAAAATTTTCTTTTCTAAGAAAAGGTACTTATTTAAAAAAAAAATATTTTTTAAAGAAAATACACTCTTTGTAAGAAGACGTAGCGTTTAGGTACTTTTTTGACTTTTGCGCTACGTAAACGGTGTTAAGAATCATTCCTAGGAAGTTCACATGGTCTAGAAAGTTTTTTACTTAGATCTTAGGTATATTCTTGTGGTTGATTGTTTCCTTGAATTTTGAACGGTTTGCTACCTATGGACCTGAACAGGGGAAAAAAGGTAAAAAAATCGACTTTTTTAAAGTGCTTTGCAATTTTGACCTTGAAGATGAAGTTTTTTTGATTTTATATGTTGGCAATTTGTATTCTCTACAACTTTCCCTCAGAGTGTAAATCAAAATTCCGAACGGTTTGCAAGATACGACCCTGACAAAATAATAAAATTTTTTTCAAAAATTACACCGAGGCTCCAAATCTTTGGGGGCCCATAAAAAAAGTGCATGACTTTTAGCAAAACCGAAAGACACGGGCCTTTTTTCTTTTGGTCTTTGATCAGATAGTGGTGTCCGTATATGGTTATATTTTTTCGTGTTGCAATGTGTAATCGAAGATTTGCTCCATGTTTTGTGGGAATGTCCCCTTTACGGGGCTTTTAGGGACTTAGTCGGCATGTGTGCCACCAGATCCCGTGGTTAGAGGTGTGTGATCAGTATGCTTGTCTCCGTAGGCGTTGTGTGTGGCAGTGCGGTTTTCCTCTCGAGTTATCGCGAGTCGGTGCGCTAGGATGGTTTAGTTGAGGTGTTGGGTGACCACTGGTCTCTGCCGGCATCTACCCTATGTAGTGGTTAAATTTTTTTCGTGATCCAGGTTTTTTCAAGCTTGTTATTCAGCCGTGTAGGATCTTATTGTCCCTGCCTATGTATACCCTGCCAACGTGAGGTCTGCTACCGTGTGATGTTTGAGAGTGCTTCTCGGACTCGTGCCCTTTCAGTTTGTGTTGTGTGACTCAAGGGGGCATCATCGGCGAAGCCTGAAGATTGTCTGCCTGTCGCTGTTATTGATCGCAAGAGGTGGAAACAGCGTTGCTCCCTACGGTGAGAAAGCCGCAGCCGACTGTCTACAGTTAGTAGACCGTTTACTCTCAATTTATCATTTAAGTGGCAATGTTGTCGTGATGTTGATGTTTAAATTGTTTCGCGATGATGCTTTTTCGGCCGGCGGTGACCAGTCCCCTACTTAGTACGAAGTAAAAACTGGGAGCAACTGCACTGCGAAACGCGGACCACAGAGTATGCCTATCTGGTAGCATGGGCATGGCTGGCCCCATTGTGGGAGTATCGTGCTGGCTGTGGTTGCCACCAAAATTGCAGAGGCTATGTAGTTGCCTTGTACATGAGTTGCCTGTAACGAAATATGCTAGGTAGGTGCATATCCCCAGAACATGGGAACCGTGGCCCCGCCCCATACCAAGGAGGAGTAGGTCACGTACAGAGAGTTGCTCAATTGGTAGCTCGTGACCGGAGGAAGGAACTCGCGCTGGCGGATACGCGAATACGGGCCGTTGGTTATCCCACGTAATCATGTATACCAACGGTGTAAGGCTTCCTATTCCTGATCTCTTAGCTGCTCCTCAATATGGAGTGTACGGATATCTTACGGACGGGGCTAACAGTCGTATCAAGCATGTCCTTTGTGGGGCGGTGCTCAACTGTGGTTAAGGACTTCACGTTGAGAGCCACATTAAATCATGCGGACTCTGTATCCTTGGCGGATATTGGCCATGCCAATATATATACAACTGGTCATATGAAAAATAGCTGGTTTTAAGGTACAGGAAGACTAGTCTAATACTGGTTTCGAAATAGTACGTGAGTCTTTCCTCAAAAGAGGGTAATACTAAGTCCCAAATTTACCCTTTTTGCTTCACAAAAATATTGATATTTATTAATGAAACACCGTGTTTAAAATTGTGTTCTTTTTTGGTAGTTTATTCTCTGCGTATGAGCTCTTATTTCATAAATCTCTGCTAATGGCCATAGACACTAGCATCCAATTTTCCCCCTTTTAATGTTATCTCGTTTTCATTTTTCTAAAATAACTTTCATTGTTAATTAAGCCAAAACATTCCACTTCACGTTCCCAACTTAAGACCAGACAAAGTAAACCCTTATGACTGACTTGCAATCGCCCAGTTGCCAAATGCAACCAAACAGTAAATCTTCCATTAGCTCGCAAAAAATGTTCAAATATTGGTCTCTCCCTCCCAAAATGCAAAAGGAAAGACATGCAAACCTTCCCATTGTAAGTGAATTTCCTAAAAAAAACCCTTATTCATATTTAGCTGAGGATGTGTCGATGGTAACGCAATCAGTGTATTATTCTAATAAGACCCTTTAAATCTCTGCGTTTAAATTCAATACCCAGTCCACAAAGAATTTCATGGATACAAGTGTCTATGTGTTGTCAGTGGGAGATGATTATGATTACAGGCCTGCTTGCTGCTCGTGCAGGGAGGATGGCGCAGACATATCAAATAACTACTTTTATGCTTTTTAACCAACCAAACGGAAATTATAACTATGGTAACAAAACAATAACCATACATTGTGCATAACCAAATATGTGAATGAGAGACACCCGATCCTATACGACCCGTGCAGGCCAGGATTAGACTGTGCCACCATGTTGCCAAAACAACCCCGCAGCACCCACAACCACCGCACCCCCCCCCCCCCTTAAGCGGGAACGGTTTTATCATGCTGCAAAGAATATTAAATTGCCAACTTATATTAAATTTATCTTTATCTTCATAATTCAGTTACCAAAACAACCAAACAAATCCCACTAAACGCAAACAGAGAAAAGGGTGCTGTGCATCATGGCATGTATGAGTGTTTGAGGTGGAAATACGACAACAACACTGACAACATGAACGAACAACTTAAGCAGGGCAACAATGATTGGAAGTATCTCAGCCCGAAGGGTTGAAAAATATATTCACGTACACCCCGAGAAAGAGAGATAGAGAAAAAAAACAAACGAAATAAAACGATATAAACACCCAAAAATTTTAAGTCGAAAGTGCTTACGGGTATTGGCAAATTAGTCACATATACGAGGGGTGGTTCGGAAATTGTTGGTAATAATAGAAAAGCTGATCCGGCTCTAAACTCACAGTTTTAAGAATTGTAACGAAATTTTAGTTTTTCACGAAATGTGCACACAAAGACCAATTGCATTACTCCTAAACGAAATGTCAAATAGGTGAACTTTGTTTTGGGAATATAATTGCAGGAAGCCAACAGGCGTTTCTATGGTGTCGTCTTGTACCGTTTACCCCTACAACTTGCGTTCAATCTATCCGATCTCGGGGTGGTTCCCGAGTAATGGGCGATAAAGGTCGAATAAAAACAAGGTGCAGCGTTCGACTTCGGTTGTTCGTCCGTGGTATAGGTGGATTAACCTACTTTGCCGACCCCACCTAAAAGCATAGTTTCTGAATCCTATCCTGCAAACCAAAAGCAGGCAAAGGATCTGAAAACTATGAAGAAATGAACCCCTACGTATCCTGATGAAATCAATCATGCCCCGTTATTTTAGAGTAAGTTGGAATTAAGGAAGGGTTCATACACAAAGGAGTTGGTCGTAGGTTGGCCAACGAACGGAGACTCGTCACCGTTCCTAGTATAACATGGTGGAGAACGAATCGCCTAGCTGTTAGCTTGCTCTTTTAGCTTGTGCGGACCTCAACTCCACGGCCAATCTGCTAATAATACGAGGTTGGGGAGCACCATAGCCTTTAGCTGCTATGCCCCATCGAATGGTGTTGGACTCGTAGGGGTTGTGGTCAATTCGTCTGACACTAGGCCTCATGAGTTCATTCATGCGGCTGCAAGAGACCTTAAGAGGGTGGATCCTAGATCCATTCAGTGGCCTTTGCGTAAGGTGGTACCTTAGTATTGTTGCACCGGCCCAGCCTATCTGCCTGGGGCAACCATAATCAGGCATAAGCTTATAGAGACATCTGTTATGCGGTGAAGCCGAAAACACCCTACGTTTGACGAAATCGCAATCCAGTTCTTACACGGATGGGTAAGTTCTGCATGCAAAGAAAATACTCGTTCCTCCCAAACGAAATCTCAGATAACTGAAGTTCGTTTGGGGAGTGTAGTTGGGAGAAACAAACTTCTATTAATCCATACATGTCACTTCGTTTGGGAGAACCGAAAAATGTTTGCAAGAAACGAGCTATGAAAAATATAAGGTGAATAAAACGTTTGTGAGAAACGAAAAACGGTTCCGGCAACTGTTATAGTTACGCCAAAATAAAACATCGTTTGAAAGAACTGAAAAACGTTCGCAGTAAACGAGTTATGAAAAATTAGAGCTGAAAAAACGTTTCTGAGAAACAAAAAACGGTTCCTATAACTGTTGTTTCGGTTACAGCAACCGAGTTGTAGTTGGTCCAAATTAAAAAAGTTCGTATGAAAAATTAGGGTGAAAACCCGGTTGCAGGAAACGAAAAACGGCTCCACTAACTGTTCTTTCCGTTACAGCAACCGAGTTGTAGTTACTCTAATCTAAGAAAAAGTTGATTTTGTTTTTACCCATAAAGTTTGTTTTAAAAAATGTTGGAATTTTTGTCTATTTTTTCACTGTCTACTTACACGTCTACCTCGACTCGCATTCAAATAACAACTAAAAGCGCACCAAACTCCAACGCTTCAATTTTCCATCGAGGATATATTAACAAGGTAGAATCATTAGAGTGGGTGATCACTCTTATGTGTATGAGTGAGTGTGTATGTCAAACGAGTGGATAAGACTGTGTATACAGTCGACAGAATGAGAGAAATTTACGTTCTGCGTAATCTGGGCTCTCATTAGATTTTAATTTTGCGGCAAAGATGAAGATTTTTTTATATGTTCACAATTATCTTTATGACAAGAACTACAACTTTCCCTCAGAGAATAAATCAAAATTCCGAACTGTTTGCAAGATATGAGGTTGACAAAATGATCACTTTTTTGCAAAAATGACACCGAGGCCCCAAATCTTTGGGGGCCCATAAAAAAAGTGCATGACTTTGGGCAAAACTGGGAGACAAGGGTCTTTTTTTGTCTTTTATCACGAAGTGGTGCCCGTATATGGTTATATTTTTTCGTGTTGCACTGTGTAATACGAGTACTAAGGGGTTGGGGAGCCCCATAACCTTTAGCTGCTGTGCTGGACTCGAGAACTCGTTTGCAACAACATGATACACATATGCGATATATGGGTTCATTTGGGAGAACTACATGAACGGTTGCGATTAATAAATTAATACAAATCAATCAAAGAATTGTTGTGGCAACCGAGCAATAAATGATTTTTTCTTTGCGTGTGAGGGTCATGGAAGTGACTTAACCTTATGTCTGTAATGGCGAAACTCCACGGTGCGATATAGGAGTCTAGCGTACTGGGCGGTAACTGCCTGGGCCGGCCAACACTCCAGGTGGTTAACCTCTATGACTAAATCAAATATAGAGATATATATAGTCAAATATAAATATGTAAATCATAAGTCACAGGTGATTAATAAATAAAATCATTTACGAGCAAAGAACTCAAAGCAAAACGAAAAACGTTTGCATTAACTGTTCTTTCGTTTACCGCAAACGATAAATATAGTAACGCAAAACTCAAAAAAAACTTTTACGAGAAAAGTCTCACATCAATGGCCGGCCATCTAAAATTTGGAGTTTGAATTTATGGCGTGACATATTATTAACTAAAGGTTAGAAATTTATACGAATATTAACAACTTTCTTCCAAAGTTCTGAGTCCTCAGGACATTGAAATAAATGGTGTCTCTGTAAGACTGCAGTTTCTCATTTTAAAATAAAAACATGTATTTTTTGAGTTAGTTGTAATTTTTTTATTGGATTGTAAAGACATGTTTCGATTAAGTATGGAATAAAATATCCATCAAATGGCCCCCACGGCTCTGATGACAGGCCATTATTCCTTTCATGAAATATCGCATGACTTTTGCACAGAGATGTGGCTGTATCTCACCGATGAAAGCGTTGCATCTCGGATTTGAGCTCAGGAATTGTTTCTGATTTATTCGGATAAACCCAAGACTTCACAAAAGCCCAAAAAAAGAAATCGCACGTCGCTAAATCGCTTGATCTTGGTGGCCAGTTGACATCGGAATTTCTTAAAATAATATTTTCTGGAATCGTTGCTGCAATACATCGATTGTTTCAGGCGCCTTGTGGCAGGTGACACCATGTTGCTGAAACGACATGTCGTTCATATCCATGCAGTCCAGTTGAGGGCACAATAACACCGTTATCATGTTCCTGTAACGAAAGTAAGGCCCAATCACGCCGCCTGACCACAATGCCCACCAGACATTTGCTCGTTTTGGGTGCATTTGTTACTAATGAATTGCACTCTTATTTTCTGAGTCCCAAATTCGACAATTTTTTGTATTCATGAAGCCATTCAGAGGAAAATGCGTTTCCTCAGAGAAGATGATTTTTTTTAAAAAATTGGCATGGACTTCACTTTGGTCCATTACGCATAGAATGAATTGTTGGCGCTTTCCATGGTCTGCTGAGTTGAGCTCCTGAGTAAGATTAACTTTGCACGCATGAAGGTGAAGGTCTTTTGTCAAAATTCGCTGCGTAGTACTTCGGCAAATTTGAAGTCGCCGAATTGTTATTTTCCGGTTTTCGGCGACACTCTCGCTTATAGTAGCAATGTTTTCAAGAGAGTCTTACTGTCCATCACCAACTCAGAGTCTTCAAATATTTTGACCACACTTCGAATGGTTGACACATTAGATGCACTTTCTCGACTGAAAATTCTTCGAAGTTTGCGAGCGGTCTCACCATAACTTTCTAAATTTTTGTAATAAGTTTTCACAATTATAGCGCATTGTCCTGTCGTTAAGCACTCCATTTTTAGTAATCGGAATAAACATATGTGACAGATGCTAAATTTCAGATTTGTCACTTGCACAGAAAAAAAATAAAACTAAATTACAAAAGTGCAATATTACTGAGACACCCTTTCGTATAAATACTTTTGGGATCTTATAAAATTTCATTGCGAAATTGAAGTGGACCACCATTATGATGTTCCATCCTTAAGGAATTCAATGCATCGAAAACTCAAGCTCAATCTTACAATGAAGTAAAGGGTCCGCCATCTAACGTTTTTTTTCAACTAGTGCTTATTTCGTGAATGGTAACACTTAGCACATGTCTGATTTGACAGATAATTAGTTTTATCCTTCCGCTGAACGAATATGGTTGTGTATGCGCTTGAACAACGCTGGGAAATATTGCGACATTACTTTGAAAATCATGGTAATGTTGCAGAATGTGTGCGAAAATTGAAAGACGCCGATTTTGCCAAAAAAAAATCATCTTTTCAGATGAAGCTCATTTTAAACTTGGCGGGTATGTAAACAAGCAAAATTGTCGCATTTGGGGCACAGAAAACCCGCACGCATACATTGAAAAGCCGATGCACCCAAAACGAGTCACTGTTTGGTGCGGATTTTGGTCCAGAGGCATAATTGGGCCATTTTTCTTCGAAATGAGCAAGGAGTGGCGGTTACAGTCAATGGCGATCGTTATCGGGCCATGTGGAACGAATTTTTGTTCACAAAAATTGAAGGGGAGGATATTGGCAACATTTGGTTTCAACAGGACGGCGCTACGTGCCACACAGCCGAAGCTACACTCGATGTTTTGCGCCCTGTTTTTGAAGATCGCATTATCAGCCGCAGAGCTGATGTCGTTTGGCCACCTCGGAGCTGCGATTTGACACCGTTGGACAAGACAAGTGTTACGCCGACAAGCCAGAGACAATTGACGCTTTAAAGGACAATATTCGTGAAGCCATTGGTGAAATACAGCTGCACACAATCGATAATGTGCTAAAAAATTGACCGATCGTGTATGCATGGCAAGCCGAGGCAGCCATTTGAATGAAATTATTTTCCATTATTAACCGGAAGGATTGTACTTTCAAATAAAAAAAAGAAATTTGAGAAAATATACAGTAGTTTTCTTTTTATAGCATTTTCAAAAAAAAAAGTTTTTTGGCGGACCCGTTACAATTAACGCAGTATTTGAACATATTCGTTTCAGCAACGAAACGTGAATAAATCCTCTCGTTTTCGTTGATGCATGAATTATTCTTTTACTGAAAATATTCATTGATGCAACGCTATGGAGAACAATATAATTTATAGAACTCTGATTGTTCGCTGGGAGAGGATTCACGACGTAAGCGGCTAATTTCAACAGCCTTAAAGGCGGCGTGACTTATCTCCATTATTAAAATATGCCTCAGTTATGGCTACCAAGCAGCTGTGATTGTCCCGTTGTATGAAATTTGTTATATACAACAATAACCAGATATGGGGATAATGGCCGTAAAACCTTTTTGATGTGTTAACATCTATAGGCACGAGTAGGATATAATCTAACAAAGTCAACACATGCAAACAACACACACCGTTAGCACACAGCATTATCTGCGTCGTAGCTATACAGCGTTATCATAGTTGTTGTACAACAATAGTCTCTGCCTGAAAATGAGTATGATGATATTTGAATGAATGAATTTAATATTTCAGTACTATTAATACTATTAAAACCATAGAGTTAGATATTAGAAGTGTCCAAGTGTGTTTCAGTCTCACCAAATTCTGGAAAGTCAATGGGCTGACGACAGTTTTGATGCAGCTTTTTATATCAGTTTGTTTCAGCCATAATTTGGACGAAATACAAATAAAAATTTAAGAAAATTGTTCTGTTCTTCAAACCAAATTAAAATTGGTGCTTATAAAATTTTTTTAAAAGTCACAAGTACCAATAAAATCTAATTCCAAATCAGGTTTTCTTCAATTCGCCTACCGCCCATTCTCCTTCAAATAAATAAATGATATCCTGTATGAAATTTGTAGGATTTTTCATCGAACAGCTTTTTCATCGAATCGCCCTGATCAAAACTAAACATTTCGATATTGTCATACGTAAACCCCCTTGTTTATAATAGTCATACTGAAGAAGTACTCGTGAAGTATTTTTGGGCCTCGCTCCAATTTTGTATGAGAAAATATAGATTTGCAATTTTCCCCAATTTTTCTTTTACGGAGTTAGACCAGTTTGCCTCTAAGTAATTCGTTTGATGCCTACTTACTTATATGCTTCTGCTTACTTCCGAACATATCAATTTATTTTTGGTTCTGTAAACATATCCTTTACAAAATGTGTTCATACCTGAGAATGTTACATGTTTTACAAATTTCTCTTTTCTATAAATAGAAATCCTGTTGTATGGTAAATATTTTTGAACAAATGAAAACTGTAGGGGAATATGAACTATTGAAAAATACATTGTACAATTTTAAAATTATGTATCGTATTTGTTAAACAATATTCTTAAAAATTTCCCATTACTAGAAGCCTACCATAAGAATACATTTACAGGCAATACAGGTAAGCCTTTATAAGTGCAGCCGCTATTTTTTGGAATGTATGACGAACGAGGAAGAAAATAGTAATAAAAAGTAATTGTTTTGTCTCACAACTTATATTCTTCAGCTCCTACAAATAACTGTCCTGTAACACAATTGTAAATATGTAAATAATATAATTGCATTTTAGAAAAAATCGTTAATTCCAACAAAAGCGCGCGAGTTTTGGAATTTTTAATTTTTATGCAGTGACAACTCTGAATTCGAAATTCGACAGCAGTCGTCTACTTGTATTCCGATTATTAAAACTCGAATGCTACGCAAAGGAAGAACGCGTTATCATTACGCAAACTCGTTACCGAAATAGGTTAAATTACGCTGAGATCTTCGTGGAGTTTTCTGTCTTGGAAGTGTACCTAGCGTGTCTGGAATTCGAAGAATGATCAATCATATTTGAAGAACCTGTGTCTTTTATGGACAGTAAGTCTCCTATGTGTCGACATACCGGCCGGTCTCCCGAAAACATTGCTGCTGCAAACGAGAGTGTTGCCGAAACTTGGAAGCATTAAATCGGCTTCGAGCACAACAACTTAAAATTGCCTGCACTTAGAACCGCGAGGGCCATTTACCAGAAATTATATTCCTTAATTAAACAGAAGATGTCTATTTTATAATGAAATACAAATGTCACCACTTGGTCAAAAGCCATGCGTTTTATTATTAAATTAAGTCATACATTACAATGGGCTTATTTGACCTAAGTGTGCTAGAAAGCGTGCTGTATTGCAGCTTTTTCAACCAACCAACCAATCAAGTCATACATTTTAATTGGGACACCCTAGTGCGAACTTGTTGATGCTTCGACTAGAGAAAGGTTTTGCCAAATTATTGTTGCATATATTCACAGTGGAGAATGCTATACTTTGTCTACACGTAGTTTGCGTCTACACGTAGCCAGTGTTAAAATTTTGGTCACCCACTACAATCCAGGGATTACTTTATAATAGATCTAGAAGCAAAGCAATATTCGGCACCCAAATACACACATAGCGACGAAATCAGTTGCCAAGATTTTGACAATAGGATTTAACTTTATTTAGGATTGGAGACAGTTTTGATGTTCGTAAAGATAAAATCGAATACCACTAGCAAATTCACAAACCAATTTGAATAGCAGAACTCTGTTAGTAAGTAAACAGAGCTCTGTTGAAGGTACAAAAATGGAAACATATGAAAATAAACTGAAATTGTAGAGTTTTGGAACGGTATAAACAATAATTATTAAGAAGTATTGAAAAAAATATACTACAAAATTGGTTAATTTCTTAAACGATTCGAAAAGTACAGGGTGACGCAAATATATTTTAAAACGAATCGACTTAATTTCGTAAGTTTTTTATAATGTTATCTGAACCCTTGAGTTTTTTGCCACACCCTTTTAAATATGATATCGGTCAAGTGGACGCCGCCATTAATGATATCTCATTAGCTATTTTCCCCATATTTTCAATCGTTCTGGCGAGAACTTTGGGCGGTCGGTTCTCCCAATCTTGTCAGATATTCTCTATGGCTGGTTCCAGAGTCTGTAACATGCTTACATAGAACCGTGGCTTCAAACCCCCCAAAGAAGAAGTCTTATTTACTTCTCCGGTCTCGAAAAACCCCGGCAGGTCAGGGACCTTACAAAACGAAGATAACATATTTCGCCAACCAGTCCGCTGGAGGGATCAGGTTGACGAATCCCTGCATACACTTGGTATTGCAAACTGGAGATATAAAGCAAAGAAGGAGTCTGGAGCGGTTAAATTGGGTGATCTTCCCGTCCGCTGCAAATCTCGAAAACGAGACACTTGGCGACCCGAAAGCCCATCCTACAAAATTTCCTTTGTCGAACGACCTGAGTGTTCAGTTGCACCGTCCTATTGGAGCCACATGTCCTTCAGAACAAATTCAACAATTTGCTGCAATAAAAACTTATTGGTCATTGTTCTGTAACACTTAAAATTCAGATTAGGAGTACAGTCCACGATGTTCCTGCATTTCTAGCGCACGATGATACCTCCGGAACAAATAGTGCACCACGCAGTGACTTTGAGCGGATACAATGGCTGTTCGTGAAGGATACGTGGATTCTCGCTACCCCGGAAACGCCAATTTGGTTTGTTTACGTATCCGTTCAGACACAGATAGGCCTCCTCAATTTCGACCGAATCGCCCACTGCGTCGTTAAGTCTCCGGAGGACCCGAGATTACGAATATCAACTTTAGCACGAAAAGCACCATAAACAAATACAGTAGAAATCGAAACTTCCAAGCCTGGTAGGGAACTATAAGTAGCCTCGTTTAAAACACAGTTTGACGGTCCCGTACTCAGCACTTCAATACACATCATTAAGATCCCCCCTTCCCCAATCCAAAAAAAATTATTCAGAACACCCTGACATACGTATATTCCTCTTCATACAAACACGCTGAAAAATCTGTAGATTTTTGTTGTTTTGATGCAAATATAACATGCATTTGGAGCCTGTCGCAAATGTAATACACTTGTGCCCAAACGCATTGTGTTTGCTATTCAATATTATACGTTTGAGACACAATGATTACCATGTTATAACATATGTGTTTGCGACCCAAATATATTTGTGTTTGTGATATAAATACAACCGGGATAGTTGCACTGTTTATGCTCTCTCGAGAGTAAAAGAGGGGCAACGAGTGTGTCTAACTTGTAAGTGTGTATCTGTATTTTTGCTTTATTCTCTCAGTCAATGATTCATGAATATTCCTGAACGTGCATGTAAATTGCAGATGAAGTCAGTGTTTACTATTTTGACTGATGCATTGCGTTTTAATTTCATGTATTCAGTCGTCAATGGTTCATCGGACAGAGGATATCAAACGGGATTGATCAGTGAAAAAAGAATAAGAAACGCTCGGACGCTTAAATGGTTTGTGATGTTACTTTGGTTTTTGTGTATGTGTTTCGTATATATGTATATGTGCTACAAAAGTGAACAGGAAAGGGCAACAACGTGAATCCCTTTTTCTGCCTAAGCCTCTACTGAAAAAATCGGAATAGCTGATAATTTTTGAAATATAATAAAAAAAAAACATAAGCATTTAATACACGCTTGTCTTGCATGAACTAGAGTGTATACAAGTATATTGTACCAACGCCTAGTGATAACAAAAGCATAGTTGAAACCTTCTGAAAACAAAAAAACGAGAGACTACAAAGAAATGAGAAGCAAAAGAGCAGCAGATTCTCATTTAAAAAAAAAGAAATGCATTCAGCAAGTAAATGTAAAAACCGGTATTTTAAATATTTTAATTATTTATTTTAATTATAATAAATAAAGAAAGTAAGAATAATTCGTTTCTAAATTTTATTATGTCTGGGAGAAAATACGCATATGTTTCCACGTAAGTATATGTAGGTTTGGGTGAAACATGCGAATGCTTCCACGTAAATATATGAATGTTTGGGATGAAGCACGCATACGTTTCCATGTAAAGCATACATATTTGTCAGTAAACATGCTAATGCTTGCATTTAAATACACCTGACTTTGTGACATGAAAACATATAAATGTTTGAAGTGTGTTCCAAACTTATACATGGTTCCTGCAGAATATGTTACAGAGGCCGTTTTATTCAGCGTGTACATGTATGTTACATCCCATGACTGGATTTGTCACAATCAGTGCGCAAACTGTATGCAAGTACTCAAAAAAACCTGCAACTAATTTATGCAGTCAGAGCAACTACGTACAAAATCATTGATCCAATTAACAGTTTCGTATGTCTAACGAGTTTGTCGTTGATTAAATGAATATTTACTGAGATTAATATTTCATGAATATTTTTCCCAGCATTTCCATTTGATAACACACGCTGAAAAATAACGGCCCCACCAACATATTGCAGGAAACATTTACATGTTTTAAAGCATTGCTTTTATGAATTGAGGATCTGCTGAATTTATGATACGAAGAAAGCGAAGAAAGCTACATTTGGGTCACAAAAGACACACATTATAGTATATTGTCTCCAGTATTTAATATTGAATAGCAAAAGCAATGTGTTTGGACACAAGTGTACTATATTTGCAACAAGCTATTAAAAAATAGGTTAACAAAAATAATAACAACAACAAAATATTTTTTTTGCCTACATGTACAGCACATTGTCGTTATACGTAGTCGATTCTCGCCATTGTCTACTATTGATTGGCCCGAACTTCTCACAGCAACTGAGGTGTGGGTTTTCTACACGCTAACAATAATGACCCCAGCAACATATTGCAGGAAACATGTACATATTTGCAAGCATTGCTTTTATGAATTAAAGTTTTGCTGCCTTTTTGGTACATTGTTGTTTATCTGGTTTTCGTTTTTAGAGGCTTTCACCAAACAGAGCCATATTTGGGTTTCAAAAGTGTATACTATGGCCTATTAATCATTGTGGCTCAAAAATTTTATATTTAATACACGCTGAGAAACGGCCTCTGTAACATATTCTCCCAAACATATTCTGCAGGAACCATGTATATGTTTGGAACGCACTTCAAACATGTATATGTTTGCAGCTCCCCAACTAAGGTGTATTTAAATGCAAACATTAGCATGTTTACTGACAACTATGCGTTGGTACACGAACAATATAGACAAGCGTGTATTAATTACATGTGTTTCTTTATTATATTTCAATAGGAGCTCGGGCAGAAAAAGGGATTCACATTGTAGCCCTCTCCAGTATCTTTCCTGAAAATCGTTTCTCCCTTTGTTAGCACACATAACTATATGCGAAACACATACACAAAAACCAAAGCAGCATCACAAACCATTTAACCGTACGAGTGTTTGTTTAATAATTTTTCACTGATCAAGCGCTTTTGATATCCTCTGTCCGATGAACCACTGTCAACTGAATACATGAAACTAAAACGCAATACATCACCCAAAATAAGAAACACTGACTTCATAGGCAATCTACACGCCATTCAGGAATGTTTATGAGTCACTCACTGAGAGAATAATGCAAAAATACAGATACACATTTACAAGATATATACACTCTCTTGCCCTCGAGAGAGCATAAACAGTGCAACAAACACGGCTGTGTTTGTATCACAAACACAGATATATTTGGGTCGCAAACACATATGTTATAACATATTCAGCATTTTGTCTCAAACATGTAATATTGAATAGCAAACACAATACGTTTGGGCATCAGTATATTATATTTGCGACAAGCTCCAAACACATGTTATATTTGCATCCAAACAACAAAATAAAAGACAGATTTTTCAGCGTGTAGCAAACGGAATGCGTTTGGACACAAGTATACAATATTTTCGACAAGCTACAAACACGTTAAACTTGCATCCAAACAACAAACACTGACAGATTTTAAAGCGTGCGGTAACGATTTTCCTTTTATATGGACCCTCCATAAATTGTTGTTGCAGCCAGCCATTAAAAACATTTAAAAAACATCAGGGTCTTTCGGAAAATCTATGAAATACGTAAAGGCTAGAAAATCCGTCTTTTTTGTTTTTTGATGCACATATATCGTTTTCGTAGCTTGTCGCAAATATAGTATACTTGCATCCCAACACATTCTGTTTGCTATTCAATGTTCCATGTTTAAGAGACACAATGATTAATAGGGTATAACATATGTTTTAGTGACAAAAATGTGGCTTTGATTGTTGAAAACTGATAAAAAAAAAAACGAAAGCCTGACAGGTAACAGAGGAACAAGGAAACAGCAGTTCTTCACTGGAACAATGCTTGCAAACTATAGGTGGACCAATGCTTGCAAACATATACGTGGTTCTTGCATTATGTACCTGGAGCCGATAATTTTTTCAGCGTGTACACATATCATAAAAACAATTTTAGTTTTTGCAGGTTTGATATAAATTTTTTGCTGACAGTTAAAAATCGCAGCCAAATCTCCTTCAAACTCCACCAACACATCGCCAACCATTCCACAGAAGTTGGCGCACGTGTTAACAAACGCGGCACCCATAATGTGAATAGTTCTGTAATATCCAAATCTGAGTTTCGTTTTATTAGAATGCTCGCATTCTTGCAAATCGTATTTAGTAATTAAAAACAAGCGTGAACAAAAGTGCTGCCAACTGAATTTTCTTAAAAGACAGAGAGAATCAGTACTCTTCGGATTGCACTTTAGACAAACTGATGGCTAAGATTTGAATCATTGCAAATCAGGACTGGTATCTGCTTCAATAATACCATACAAAATTGCAGTCCAATGTTGAATATCCATCGCACGCTTTTATAGACGAGAAGAACTATACTACAGTAAATTTAACTGTGATTCAATTGCGGTGCCTAAGAAGGTGCTTAATTTGGGTGCTGCCAAATTTATACTATTTGACATTGATTTTTATTAATCCAACACGTTAAGCAATTGTTTTAGAAATTCCGTATTTTAACAGTTATTAAGACCTATCTGTATTATTTTTGGACTCAGGAAACTTAAGGATATGCAGTATTGTAACAACAACAAAACGACAACAACAGCATAAAATCCCACAACAAATCAGATGCATTATTGTAAAATAAAACACACACTCATGTATCGCATGTAGTTATAGTAGTAAGTTGTTGCTGTAAAACGCTTCCTATCCAGAAGTGTTTCATGAAATTAATATGCAGAGCAAGTTTTCGACAAAACTCCAGCCACAAATCTTTGCTCTTCGCAATTTCCCAGTTATGTTAACAAATGAATCTGTATGCTCGCAGCTGAAATCAAATACCTACTCTCATACAGCATATAGGAGTAAACGAGGATGCATATGTGGCACCATAGAGGGAGTTGAAGATGTGTATGTAAATGCATATAATGAAAACCCAAGAAGGAGGAGAAACAACAACTCAAATCTTTACAATTGCATTTTGTATCTTCTGGTTTTGTTGAATTGGTTGGTACCATCCACATAGTATCGTATGGCCAAAAGACAATGGCTTACTCTGGGGGCACTGAGCAGAGTGGAAACAAATCAAAGCTTCACATTATTTTTATTTTTTTGTCTGCATAAGAGAAAGTTATTTCGGTTTTGTTGTGGTGACTGTATGGTATATTTCGTTTTTCTCCACTTTTGTTTTTATTTTTTTTTTTTTGGTTTTTAGTTTTCTGTTACCGAGCAGTTTCAAATTTCATGTTGTTATAGCATATAATTTGTTTTCGTATCTTTTGTTGTTGTCTTTTGTCAGATTTATCTTAATAATAGTTGTGCCGTAGCATTAACCCTTTAACGTTCGATACTTAAGTACAAAATTTGGCGGGAAATTTAGTAAAATGCCATGAAAAATGTCTGAGAAATATCAATAAAAAAAACATAGAGCCTCATAAATGTTTCCGCGACGGTATTGGTCGGCAACATATTCGTGATGACAATTATATTTTTCTTTGGTTTTTTTATTTATTTAATTGAGTCCATGGACATTCAATAACACAGGTCAACAGGAAAAAATACCATTTAAAACCACTATTTTTTCTGATGTATTACGAGATCCATGTTACAAAAGTGGACAAAATTTTAAATTCTATGGATAAGTTTTTTTGAAATAATTTTTTAAGTAAAATTGTCCATTTTTGAAAAGCTTGTTCCACGGATTTTAACATACATCAAGAACGATTCATCCCACTTTAACTACTAGTGAACACACCAAATAATTTGCTACTAAAATACCTACAAGTTTTGTTAACATTATTTTTTAGCCTGCACAAGAGTTGCGAAGTTATCTGAAAAGTTGTGGTGAAAAATAATTTTTTTTTTTAAAGAATTAGAAAAAAATCCTAAGCGGCAAAAAGTGGTCGGTTTAGCACTTTTATAGTAAAGCCTGACCTGCTAGGAAAAAAAATGAGACATTTCATAAGAAAATCGATGGATAAATTTTGATTTTATTCACAATTAGGTAAAGGTATCCCATTTCGTCAAGAATATTGAAATTTTACAATTTCAACAAAAATGAGCAAAAAAATTAAAAAATTTTTTTTTATGATTCTAATATGGAAAAAATGAATAGCGATTGAAAATAGTTACATTGAGCAGCAACAAATTTGTATTTAATGCTTGTGCTCTTGTGAAAACACGCACAAGAAGGGTATTGTAAAAACCCAGTTCTACCTGAGTGCAACACGAAGATAAAACACACTTGACAATCATAGTTGCTAATAATCTTCTTTCGGTGGATTGAACCTTAAAACCATTTTATATTTTATTAAAATTTATATTTTATTAGTTGAATTTATAATAAGAAATAAAATAAGAAAGTAAATAAATAATTAATTTATACTACAAACTCTGGAATTTTCTTTTATACGATTTTCTACTATTCTTGAATGATGAAGTGTTACTCTGAATACTCCAGCAAAAATCAGCTATCATGTGTGCATCCCACCGACCCTGGTATCGTTCCTCCATTGTCCGGATATCGTGGTGGAATCGTTCGCCCTGTTCTTCACTCAATTCTCTTAGATTTTGAGGAAAACGATCCAAGTGGCTGTCCAGGTAGTGTACTTTGATGCTCATGTTGGATCCAAGTCGGTGGAAGTGAGATAACATCTCTTCAATGTGCGCAACGTAATCATCAGACTTGTTATTTCCTAAGAAATTTTTAATAACCCACACAAACGAATCCCATGCATTCTTCTCAATTTCGGACATTGAACTGCCAAAATCAGTATCCTTCACCAATTTTCGAATTTGTGGACCGTCAAATATGCCTGCTTTCAGCTTTTCCATGCTCAGATTGGGAAACTTCCTTGAAATATACTGGATACATTCACTATCATTGTTAAGTGCTTTAACATATTGTTTCATCAGACCAAGTTTAATGTGAAGAGGGGATAATATGATACGATCTCGGGCACTAGAGCTTCGTTTATAACATTTGCCATACCTGGAACCAGTCTTTCCCTAGTAGGCCATTGTTTTCTGGTCGAATGTTCTGATTTAGCTCTGCTGTCCCATAAACATATGAAACAAGGATATTTGGTAAAGCCGCTTTGTTGACCTAAGTGGAAATTGACCATCTTTAGATCAATACAAATTACCCACTTATGTTCACCGTACTTTATCTTGTTCATGACCAATGCAATTACAGAGTATATTTTCTTTTACTTTGGTTGAGTGTGCGATCGGCAAGGAGCCAAATTTATTTGCATTATGCAAAAGGACACACTTCAAGCTGCGTTTTGATGAGTCGATAAATAAACGCCATTCGTTTGAATCATATCTCTGTAAGCCCATGGCAGTCATCAAACCAGATATATCTGTGCAGTACACAAAATCATCCTCTTCAGCAAAATAATGAAGTAAGCCTTTTTCCCGAGTACGGTAATACGATACTTTAGTTTCTTCAGTTATCAGATCTGCTTCTTTCATCCGGGAAGCAAGTAATTCAGAAGATTTTTTCGACAATCCAAGGTCTCTAAATACATCATTAAGCTGGTCTTGATTCCATGGTCTCGGCGAGAAATGTTTGTGTGGGATGAACTCGTCATTTGCAGATGTAGATGGTAGTGCTGGATCTGAACTATCTGATTGGTAACACATACTTGTAGTTGAGAGTCCTGGTGAAGATGAAAGCACTTGACTGCAGCTTGCACCCCGATCTTTTGCATTTGCAATTTCTTCCGAATGTAGAACTGCAAGTGCAAACCCATCAGCAGACCTCGTGGGGTAAGACCATCGCATGTGTTTTCCGAAGCCGCTTGTTGTACTTAAACAAAAATAACATTCAGATTCGTCGATCGCTGTTTCTCTCCATAGCATAGGCTTCGAAATTTCCAAGTGTCGTCTGTAAATGAAAAAACTTTACGTTGGAAGATAAGTTCAATCGACATGACATGCATATAGTACTCGGTGTCCAATGCTGGTTTAAATTGTGCGGATTTATATTATAGTAATCTTTATATTTTTTTTTGTACTACATCTGAGAAAATGTGCTTATTTTTCACGGTGGTGTATTTACCGCACACGTAACAAAATAAATTCGGGTCGTTTTTGCACGAAACCTTTCTGAATTTGTTGCTCATTTTTGGGCAAATTAGACTTTTCACTATTGCGTACACTTGTTGAATGATTAAGAAAGGATACTTCAACTATTATATTTACTGCTTGCGGGTGTGATTGTCAAGTGTGTTTTAGCTTCTTGTTGCGGTAAACAGGTAGCACAAGTGCATTTTGTGTGGGGTTTTTTACAAAACTCTTTTTTGTGAGTGTGAGTTTTAGCTTCTTTATGGATGTAAACAGGTAGAACAGGTGCATTTTGTGTGGGGTTTTTTACAAAACTCTTTTTGCGAGGGGTTGTAACAAGATTACAGGATTACAGAATTTACAATCGCATTTTGTGATTTTTTTCCATTCTCAGAATCATAAAAAATAATTTCTATATTTTGGAGAAAATGAGGTACCTTTACCTAATTGAGAATAAAATCAAAATTTATCAATCGATTTTCTTATGAAATGTCTCATTTTAATCATAGCAAGTCAGGCTTTACTATCAAAGTCCTAAACCGAGCACTTTTTGCCGTTTAGTATTTTTTCTAATTTTTTTTAAAAAAAAAATTGTATACATTTTGGATGAAAAATATTATTTTTCACCACAGCTTTTTAGATAACTCCGCAACTCTTGTGCAGGCTAAAAAATAATGTCAACACTATTTGTAGGCATTTTAGTAGCAAATTATTTGGTGGATTCACTAGTAAAGTGGGATGAATCGTTCTTGAGTTATGTTAAGATCCGTCGAACAAACTTTTCAAAAAAACTTATCCATAGAATTTAAAATTTTGTCCACTTTTGTAACATGGATAAAAAAATAGTGGTTTTAAATGCTATCACAATTTTTTCGATTTTGTTCCCTTGTGTAATCCTTAAAGACTATTGGCCTTATTCATAAAAACTTGTGAGAGCTTTGAGAGACGTTTATAGTATGATAACTCGTCTCTCAAACCTCTCGTAACCTTTTATGAATAAGGCCGTATAACTTAAAACTAATAGCAAAGTTTAATTTAAAAATATATAATTTCCAATATGGACACAAAACATTCAAATTTGCCAAAAAATATCAATATTTTGATTAGAAATTTTATTAAACTCATTTAAGGCGCGATTAATAGGTTCATTAGCCGAATAGTTAGATCTAAAAGTATTCTGCAAAATTACTTTCGATATCATCTGCTGTGAATTTGTCTTTTGTTGTTGTTTGAATGCAAATAGGTATAATGTGTACTAGCAGCTTGTTCCAAATAATGTATACTTGTGTCCAAAAACGTTCTGTTTGCTATTCAATATTACATGTTAGGGTAGCAATGGTAAATATGTGATAATGTATCTGTTTGTGACCCAAATATACCATCGTTAGGGATACAAATACAACTGTGGTTACTGCACTATTTATGTTCTGTCGAGCGCCAGAGAATAAAAGAGGAACAAAGAGAGATTATTCAAAGTTAAAGTTGTGAGTGTGTAACTGTATTTTTGCTTTATTTTTTCTGTCAGTGAAAAATCTTTAGTTTTTTGTTGTTTGGATGCAACTATATCGCGTTTTTGGTGCTTGTCGCTGATGTAATGTACTTTTCTCCAAACGCATCGTGTTTGTCATTCAATATTGCATGGTGGAGACATAGTGATTACAATTTCAAAATACATGTGTTTGTGAACCAAATATATATGTGTTTGTGATACAAACACATTTGTGTTTGTTGCACTTTTAATACTCTCTCGAGACCAAGAGAATAAAAGAAGTACAACGAGAGATTATTCAGTCTATCTTGTTACGGCGTAACTGTATGTTTGCAATATTCTTCGAGTCAGTTCCTAAATGTGTGTGTAAATTGCAGATGAAGTGAGTGTTTCTTATTTTGGCTGATGTATTGCGCTTTAGTTTCATGCATTCAGTCGTCAATGGTTCATCTGGAAGATAATATCAAAAGCGCTTGGTCTGATTAAAAACTATGCAGTGAAAAAAGCTATATTAGTAAAAAATATTTGTTCTCATATGTTTTACGTAAGTATATGAAGGTATGGAAGGAAATACGCGAATGCTTCCACGTAAGTATATGAATGTTTGCCATGAAGCAAAAATATGTTTCCATGTAAAAGAATACATGTTTGTCCGTAAAAGTGCTTTGGGAGTTTGGGACTTGCAAACATCTGAATGTTTGAAGTGTGATCCAAACATATACACGGTTCATGCAAAACATGTTTCGGAGAATATGTTACAGAAGCCGTTTGTTTTCAGCGCGTAGGTAGCTCTAAGTATGTATGTTGTTAGTGATGCCAACCTTACTTTCTTGATACAATGCTGCCATGTCTCTGAAAAATTACAATTATCGCTATCCGTCATTTCCGTAACTAGCAACCAAGCAATAATCACTAGTTTGAACGGAAAGCAAGCCGTTTGTTTACACTAACTTATAGCATTTTTAAATCATCCCTCCGATTTCGGAAAACTTTCCACAAAATTTTGTTTGGTGTTGCCACATATTTTTAATGTACATATAATCTAACTAAAATTCCAACAATCACTGAAAAACATAAATTATATTTTTATAGAGTCATCTTGAACAATTTTCTGACTTATATACACGCACTTCAAACATTCATAAGTTTCCAAGTCCCAAACTCGGTTGTATTTAAATACAAACAGGGGCATATTTACTGGCCAAAATATATGCTTTTACTTGGAAATATATGCGTTCTTCATCCCAAATATCCATATACTTATGTGGAAGCATTTGCGTGTTCCCCCAAACCCCCATATACCTGCGTGGAAACATATGCGTAGTTCCTCGCAAAAATACAAATATTTAGAAATGAATTGTTCTTTGATTTCAATGTATTATAATTAGTTTTATCAATATAAATCCACATTTATGAATAATTTATACAAAAAGTTAAACGATTTAAAATGGCCCTTTTTATATTTACTTACATTGAATGCATAATTTGTTTTCTTTTCTGGTACTCTCTTGCTTCTTTGCTGTCTTTCTCTTTTGCTTCTCTGCTGTCTTTCGCAATTTAGTTTTTAGAAGGTTTCAAGTATGCGTAGGTTATCACTATGCGTTGGTACACCAAATCTAGTTCATGCAAGCCATGCGTGGATTAATTACTTGTGTTTTTTATTATATTCCACAAATGGTCCGCCGCGGTCGTTCCGATTTTTCAATAAAGACTCGGACAGACAAAGGCTTTACGGTATTGGCCTTTCCAGTTTCTTTCCTCAAAATTGTTTCTCACTTTGTTAGCACACATACATATATGCGAAAAATATACACAAAAACCAAAGCAACATCAAAAACCATTTAACCGTCCCAGCATTTGTTTATTCTTTTATCACTGAGCAAGCGCTTCTGATATCCTCTGTTCGAATAACCATTGACGACTGAATACATGAAACTAAAACGCAAAACATCCACTGACTTTATCTGCAATTTAAACGCTCATTCAGGAATATTTCTGAATCACTCGACTCAGAGAATAAGGCAAAACTACAGAAACAAACGTACCGGATAGTCGCTATCTTTGTCCCACTTTTACTCTCTTGCTCTCGAGAGATCATAAACACTGCAACAAACACAGCTGTATTTGTATCACAAACACAGATATATTTGGGTCGCAAACCCATATGTAATAATAACATGTAATATTGAATAGCAAACACAATGTGTTTGGAGAGAAGTATATTATAGTTGCGACAAGCTCTAAACACACGTTATATTTGCATCCAAACAACAAAAAACGACATATCTTTCAACGTGTACCCGCCACCAAATATCTTAATCAAAAATGATCAAGAATTAGATGACCAGAAGATGTGCGCAATTTAGCAACCCCCGTAAAGGAGAACCAAAAAGTGATCACAATTCACTCAAACGCATTTCTCTGTCGCGTCATATCTTGATTATTTCATATTTTTTGCATAGTTTATGTAAATTTTTATAGTTATACACAATAACACTATCAAGAAGCAGCTCGTGTATTGAAATATTTCATGAAGAGGATAAGAGAGAGAGAGAGCAGAGAATGGTTACGGTTTCACCCGTTTTGTGTGTTGGCATTCGAATGAAGACAAATTTTTTACTGTCTACTTGTATTTACATCGTTTTTGCCTTAAAGCTCAAACATTTTGTGGTAATTGGAATGGTACTTCATTAAAAAATACACTGAAAGAAACGGTTGGTCACAGTTATATAGTTTATATTGCTGCAATGAATTGTTTTCTGTTTCACATAAATTTCCCGTAGCTGTTGTGAAAATGAACTTATGCTATTTGGATAATCTTATTTTTATTTTCGTATTTTATGTGTTTCTTATGGGGGTTTGTCAAACTCCAAAATATGACGAATGAATCAAGTTCGGATAAAATTAGGCCTCAATTTTACTCCAAGAAATTTTTGCTTCGTATTCCTCAAGTTAAAACAAATAAAGGGGAAAAATGGAAATTGTTTGCCGCCTCACTCAACAAAAGTAAACTGAGAACATTAAATTTTCATCGAAATTGTAAGGAGACAAGATATTGTGTGAAATGACCAAAAGAACGGATTGACTCAGAAATTAAAATGTTCGAGCGTTTGGTCGTATTTTTAATAAATTTTATTATTCGATATTTCCCTACCCTTAGGGTAGCATCGTCAGGAAGATAAACACAATTAATTAAAAATAATCCTCCTGACGATGCTACCCAAAGGGTAGCGAAATATCGAAAAATAAAATTAATTAAATATACGACCAAACGGTCGAACAATTTAATTTTTGAATATTATACGAAAGGTCGGATAAATCATCACTTATTCAATCGAAGGGACTGATGTTAATTCGGATTTAGTTTTTAAAAGATTTATTTTAACGGATCAACTAAACGCATTAATTACAACAATGAAAAAAATGTTCTCAGCGTAGCTATGACATACGTATATTAACCAAAGTAACAAGCTAATGAAACTACTTTCGTTGCAGCAGTGAATCTGTACGTTAGATCACTCTCGAGAAAAACAAATTCCCACTGCTTTACTTACACAACTGTACCATTTGTGTACCTTCCTCTGTTATGGGTTAACAAATTGTAATAACGGCGACAGTTGTATGTATAATATTGCAGTTTTCCGTTGTTATTTCAATAAATTTGTGGTTGTTATTTTAGCCCGAATGAAGAAAAGAAAAACCCAACACAGACTTAAAGTACAGCAAAGACAACAACAGTTTGTCAGCACAACAAAAATGAAAGAAGGAAATTTAAAGATGATTTATAATTTTTATAATTTGTTATGACACCAACTGAGAGCTAAATCAACGAGAAAACAATAGACAGTGACATGCAGAGCAAACGCATTCATTCATTCATTCACCCACCACCAAGACCAGAAGCCAGCCATCATCACCATCTGCCGCATAAGAGCCACTACCACCACACAAAACAATTAGCTGAACAGAGGCTAATGCGGCTAATACGCTTTAATAAGCCATATAATGGCAACAAATTAATTTTCTAAATTATTTACTTTCACATGGTAAACATGCTCGCTCTAAGGCTGGTAAGAGAGTGGATCTTGGACTCCGATTCCTGCTGCATTGCAAGTGATTCATTCATCGTGCTTACAATTTATGATTTTAGACTATTATAAGGTGGTTTTTCTTTGATTCGCCTTTGAAGCATAATTGTGTATAATAGCTGAGAGATAATGATGAAGACTGAAATGAATAATTTGTTCAAGTTATTATCCTTAATAATGAAACATTCATTTATCATAAAAAGAAACAGGAACAAATATGATGCCAAACGCACCACCACATCACATCAGGATATCGTATGCGAGGAATTTAAGAAATGTCGTACTTTGCATGCGGTTTTCGCTTCAGCTGTTGAAAATCCCAAGCACAGACAAAAATAATTAATCACTTTTGAAGTAAAGAAAACTCCATTTAAAATTCTCTGTTTCTGCGGCGAAAAATTAAATGAGAAAACGGATGCGGAATATTTAAATATTTAAGTGATAAAGGAAAAAGACCAGCAATAGTAAAATTTAAAGAATCAGGAATATAAAGTTATGTTATTATTGGCAAGACAAGGCTGACGATTGAATTAAAGTCATGCAATCAAACACACAGCCTACACGTTAGCTATTCGCGCAGTTACACTACCAGTATATATTACTTGGTTTATGACAAACCAACCAAGGGATATTTTAATTTACATGGTATTACAGATATGTTTGCCGAAATATTACAATCATTATTATAATTGTGTATTGCGGACATGCTATGTTTGACCCGAAATAAAATTTAAACATATTAAGTGTCTGTCATGCGAAGTAGAATAGTTTTTGTAAGGTTAGAAAATTTTTAGATCAATGTCTTAATTTTTGGAACGAAGTTCCTTATCGCACATTGATAAATGATAAATGAAAAAAATTAAACAACTTTTTTTTAACACAATTATGCTACAAACCAGTATTATCAACTAGATTGAGTACTTTTGCTTTGGTTTGTGTCTAGGCTAACATACGTTGGCAAATTTCTTGTTTACTGATAAGTTGTCTAGGTGGAGCCTGTAAACAATATTTAGTAAATATTGTAGTTTTGAACCCAATAAAAAGTAAATTTGGAAAAGCCAAAGTAAAGAAGTTTACAAAAAGAAAATTTTCTAAAAAAAAATACCTATTTATATTCATATCACAAACCAACCAAGGATTTTTTATTTGCAATAGATTTTACTTACACACGCACGGCGAAGAAGTCGGTCCCAAAGATATTTTTGCTGGTATTACAGATACAAACATTTTTATAATTGGAACGAAGTTCCTTATCGCACGTTGCGGGATGGGGCTATATGAAGAAATTAAAACAACTTTTGTTTAACTCTATGCTACAACCCAGTATTGTCAACAATATTGGGTACTTTTGCTTTGGTTTGTATCTAGACTAAGCTATGTTGGTAAATTTTTGTTTAATGGAAGTTTTCGAGGTGGAGCCTGTAACCAATATTTAGTAAATATTGTAGTTTTGAACCCAATAAAATGTAAATTTGGAAAAGCCAAAGTAAAGAAATTTACAAAAAGAAAATTTTCTAAAAAAAAATACCTATTTATATTCATATCACAAACCAACCAAGGGATTTTTAATTTCCATTAGATTTTACTTACACACGCACGGCGAAGAAATCTACCCAAAGATAATTTTGCTGGTATTACAGATACAAACATTTTTATAAGTGGAACGAAGTTCCTTATCGCACGTTGCGGGATGGGGCTATATGAAAAAATTAAAACAACTTTTGTTTGACTCTATGCTACAACATAGTATTGTCAACAATATTGGGTACTTTTGCTTTGGTTTGTTTCTAGACTAAGACATGTTGGTAAATTTTTGTTTAATGGAAGTTTTCAAGGTGGAGCCTGTAACCAATATTTAGTAAATATTGTAGTTTTGAACCCAATAAAAAGTAAATTTAGAAAAGCCAAAGTGAAAGAAGTTTAAAGAAAGAATAATTTCTTAAGTAAGTGCCTTTTCTTAAAAAAAGTAAATTTTCTAAAAAAAATACCTATTTATATTCATATCACAAACCAACCAAGGGATTTTTAATTTCCATTAGATTTTACTTACACACGCACGGCGAAGAAATCTACCCAAAGATAATTTTGCTGGTATTACAGATACAAACATTTTTATAAGTGGAACGAAGTTCCTTATCGCACGTTGCGGGATGGGGCTATATGAAAAAATTAAAACAACTTTTGTTTGACTCTATGCTACAACATAGTATTGTCAACAATATTGGGTACTTTTGCTTTGGTTTGTTTCTAGACTAAGACATGTTGGTAAATTTTTGTTTAATGGAAGTTTTCAAGGTGGAGCCTGTAACCAATATTTAGTAAATATTGTAGTTTTGAACCCAATAAAAAGTAAATTTAGAAAAGCCAAAGTGAAAGAAGTTTAAAGAAAGAATAATTTCTTAAGTAAGTGCCTTTTCTTAAAAAAAGTAAATTTTCTAAAAAAAAATACCTATTTATATTCGTATCACAATCCAACCAAGGGATTTTTAATTTCCCTTAGATTTTACTTACACACGCACGGCGAAGAAGTCTGTCCCAAAGATATTTTTGCTGGTATTACAGATACAAACATTTTTATAATTGGAACGAAGTTCCTTATCGCACGTTGCGGAATGGGGCTATATGAAAAAATTAAAACAACTTTTGTTTAACTCTATGCTACAACCCAGTATTGTCAACAATATTGGGTACTTTTGCTTTCGTTTGTGTCTCGACTAAATAGATGTGTCACTAATGTAACCAATGTTTAGTATATATTGTAGTTTTGAACCCAATAAAAAGTAAATTTAGAAAAGTCAAAGTGAAAGAAGTTTTAAAAATAAAATTTTCTTAAATAAGTGCGTTTTCTTAAAAAAAATAAATTTTCTCCAAAAAAATACCTATTCATATTCTTAAACAAAGTAAATTTTCTTAACACAAAATACCTTATCTTAACGAATAACCTTTGCTTAAAACAATAACATTTTAAAAAGTACATTTTCTTAAAAAGGAATTTTTTTAAATAAATACCTTTCTTAAAAATGTAAATTTCTATACTTAAAAAACTACCCTTTCTTTAAAGAGTACCCTTTTTTTTCTACAACAAAATAACTTTTCTTGCGATAAGTATCTACTCTTAAAAGTTTACCTATTCTTAAAAAAAGGACCCATTCTAAAAAAATTCCCATTTTTTAAACAAAACATTTTCGGCAAAAAACTATCTTCTCTTAAAAAAAAACTTTTCTTACAAAAATTCGTTTTCTTAAAAATACAATAAGACCTTTTTCATTTCTTGAGATAGGTAGCATTTCTGAAAATAAGTACATTTTCTTAAAAAACTAACTTTTTCCCAAAAAGGGTACCACTTCTTTAAAAAGTACCTGTTTTTAAAACGCGTACGTCTACTCCTTTGTAAAAAAAATCGTAGTCATGGCGTTTTATTACAGAAAGTACTTCTTCTTCAAAACAGTTGCTTTACTTAAAAATACATTAGCTTTTTAAAAAAGAAGTACCTCTCTTTATAAATAGTCCTCTTCGAGAAAATATAATACATATTCTTACAAAAAAAAGTCCTAAAAATACACTTTAAAAAAATACATTCTCTAAAAAAAATTTCCATAAAAAAAGTTTATCATTTTACAAAAATTTTATTTTCTTAAAGATTAATTTCAATTATCGTATTTTTCAACGGACGCCTTAGGCGTGTTGGAACTAACTGGTACATAATATATAGCGGAAGGAATTTCGTTCCAACCGGGTGTTCCCTGATACCTCACGTAATTTATTTTGTTTATTTCAAATATATTTAGGTATAAATTATCACATGAACAGAATACTTTTAGAGAGTTTAGGTCGAGGGTTCATAATAAATGTACATTTTACTGCTGCACTTACATATACTCACTCTGAAATGTCTGTATTTTTTGCCGTTTAGATTCAAATATAACGTATGTTTGGAACTTGTAACAAATATAGTACACTTGTGTACAAACCCTTTATGTTTGCTATCCCATAGTACTTTTTCGAGTCACAATGATTAAAATTTTAAAATATAAATATAGCTGTGGTTGTGATAAAAAAACAGTTGTGTTTGTTGCACTGTTTCTGCTCTGACGAGAGCAAGAGCGTTAAAGCGAGACAAACTGATATTACTCCCAGCCTAAGTTGTAAGCGTGGAACTGTATTTTTGCATAATACTACTTTCAGTCAGTGAGTTATATGTATATAATCCTGAATACAGGTGAAAATTGCAGATTATGTGCAAAGTGTGTATTTATAGTGGAAGCATTAGCCAGTTGATGCATAGAGCAATGCTAAAGAGCCTCCATTACTCTCTTCGATGCCTCTTCATGACGACGAGGTAGTAGTCCATTTCATCGAGTTCGAGTTGCTTTGGTAATTTACTCTATGGTTGGAATAATACGAACAAAGGTAAAAGGGAATGCGTATTTTCGTTCGATGCAAACATAATTTAGCTGTCATTAGTATCAATCAAACACTTTTAAACTTAGTTTGCTGCATGTTCTTCTTTTGTCCCTCATTCTACTTCATTTCCCTAGTGGCTTTATTACTCTCTCGCCTATCTACTCCGTTTTCTATCAGTTTCCTACTTCATAGCCGATCAGTTGTGTCGCGGGTACCACTGGCTGAGTTTATAATATGCATTTTAGTTTCATGCATTCAGTCGTCAATCGTTCTTCGGACGAGACATTTAAAAAAATTTAACAAGTAAAAAACAACAATATTTAAAATCGTGTGATAAAGTATTGTAGCGTTTGCTGATTTTGAAACATGCTGAAAATAAAAACGCGAGGGACACCAAAGAAAGGACAAATAAAAGAGCAGCAGAATTGCATTTGTTGAAAAAAAAAACACAAATAATGTATTCGATGCTAGCTAATGTTAAAATTTCCAGATTTAACCATTTCTATGTTTTTACTAATTGGCTATAAATGTAGTTTTGGATATGTATTTGTAATGATAATAAATAATATACTGAAATCAATAAATTATTAGCTTCTAAATGTTATTACGTTTGAAAGGAAACACGCATATGTTTCCACGTAATTATCCGAGTGTTTGGGATGAAATACGTACATACTTCCATGTAAGTAAATGGAGGTTTGCGAGGAGACATACGAATGCGTCCACGTATGTATATGGATGTTTGGGTTGTAACACGCACATTGTTCCATGTAAAAACATGCATGTTTGTAAGTAAACATGCCAATGTTTGAACTTATGTATATGTAAGTGAGTTTGGGAATTCCAAGTATATCAATATTTGGAGAGTGTCTGAGAGAAAATATTACAGAGACCGTTTCAGAGACCTTCAGAGTGTAAAATGAATTCATACATTGATCATTTCAAATGTTGTTAAGTTTGTTTACTGTAAAAATTTTATTGGATTAATGAAACGAATTCGTTGATTTAATGAAGCTTCTCTGTATGCAAACTTTATTGCTTCAATACAATGTTTCTTTAAATTATTGCAATTTATTAATTCCAAACCAAAGTGGGTAAATATTTTGAGGCAACAATTGTTTGTGTACCAACGCATAGTGATAATCGTGTGGTAAAACTATTGTCGCCCTTGGTTCCAACGTCCTGTTGTCGAAAACAACAGCAACAACAAAGAGAGGAGAAACAAAAAACTACAACTTCTAATTTCATGAAAAATACAAACAATGAATTCAATGCTAGTAAAGGTAAAATGATCGGTTTCAATCTTTTCGTTTGGCTAGTAATTGGTTACAAATTATGATTTGGGTTGGTGAAATGAATTACAATAAATTGAATTATAATAAATTTAATCATAATAAACTGAATTATAATAAATTGAACTAAAAACCAACTAAACCTGAAATACATCACTGGTCACCAAGCCAATCAGGCTGGTCATCGGAAATCCTTAACATCATTATACGTATTATACATAGTGGAGGAAAATGTCATAGCCACGTGATTGAGAACAGAAGGCTGCCAATCTTTGGCTCCCCGCGAAACATATGTATCATAAAAAAAATTCTATAATTGGAATCATTCTGACAACATACATATGACAATTTGTAAAAATATTATAATTATGTATGAACATTAGGGTGTCCCAAAAAATTGTTCTTTTTCGATTTTCATGGTTGCTCAAACTTGAGTGGAAAGCTTATAGGGTAAAGTATTTTTGAGATTTTTTTCAGATTTTTTGGAAGAGATTTAGAGGTCGCACAAGTCGAATTTCCCCCAAAAATCGGGTATTCCGGGCGTTTTTTTTTGGATTTTACTTAAAACTCGGGCAATAGCAACGATTTTCTTAGTTTGTAAGTCAACATTTTTGTGGCCGTCGGTGGTGCAATTTTTTGTGGCCGTCGGCGGTGCAATGGTTAGGTTAGTGTGCGCGGCTCTTGTACATGAGATCCTGGGTTCGAACACGGCTCTGACCACCTTCAAAAAAAAATTTCTTTCGGCGGCGGTCACCTCGCATAGTGACGGGTCCCAACCAGTGAGTGAAAACTGGAAAGCGCGCAGCTCAGTGATTGTGAGAAGTTCTCCCCAGTCCCTTCATGGGATGTAATGGGAAACCATTTATTATTTTTTTTTTAAGTCAACATTTTTAAAGCAAAACGTTCAAACTTTTATTGTATGTGCATAAACCAATAGTTTTGGCACTGATTTTGCTTAATAAGGTACAACGTATTACGTTTTTTCGTAAATTTTGTTAGTACCGCTTTATGACTATTAAAATTTCTATGCAAATTTAAAAAGATAATGATGGATTCTAAAAGACGGATAAATTCCAAGCAATTTTGAAGAAAAATTTTTAATTTGCTCTTACTGTTCCAGGGTTATACATACCATTTTAAAACCTTAAAATTGTATGAACCTAAAAATATTATAAACTGTTTGCCATTTTTGCATCGGATTTGCTTTAAGTTTCTATGAAAATTTAAAACACTAATTACGCACTTTAACAGACGAATAAATGCCAAGCAATTTTGTAGAAAAGATTTTGAATTTTCTGTTACTGTTCCAGAGTTATGCCATTTTAAAACTCTTTAACCATTGCATGAAACTAATAATTCCATAAACTATTTGCCAATTTTTAATCGGATTTGCTTTAAACACTGTATTCATGAAAAAATCTACATGCGCTCAGTAACGACAAAGAGTTATACTCAGAAAAAACGGCCCCAGCAACATATTGCAGGAAACATATATATGTTTATGCAAGCAATCATATATATGGTTCCTGCAATATGTTGCTGGGAACAGTTTTTGCTACGTTTAATTGTTGTTACATAGCGCATGTAGATTTTTCCAATAATACAATGTTTAAAGCAAATCCGATGAAAAAAAAACAAACAGTTTATAATAATATTAGGTTCATACAATGGGTAAACAGTTTTAAAGTGGCATAACTCTGGAACAGTAACTGCAAATTCAAAATTTTCTTTTACAGAATTGCTTGGAATTTACCCATCTTTTAATGTGCATCATTAGTATATTACATTTTCTTAGAAATGTAAAGCAAATCCCATGGAAATATAGGAAACAGATTAGAATATTATTAGTTTCATACAATGGGTAAAAGGCTTTAAATTGGCATAACCCTGGAACAGTAACTGCAAATTCAAAATCTTTTCTACAAAATTGCTTGCATTTATTCGTCTGTTAAAGTGCGTATTTAGTGTTTTAAATTTTCATAGAAAATTAAAGCAAATTCGATGCAAAAATGGCAAAGAGTTTATAATATTTAAAGGTTCATACAATGGGTAAAAGGCTTTAAATTGGCATAACCCTGGAACAGCAACAGAAAATTCAAAATTTTTTTTTACAAAGTTACTTGGAATTTATACTTCTTTTACAGTGCATCATTAGTTTTTTAAATTTCCATAGGAATTTTAAAAGATATAAAGCGATGTTTACAAAATTTACGAAAAAATTACAAAATTTACGAAAATTTTAAGTAAAATTCAAAAAACGCACGGAATACCCAATTTTTGGGGGAAATTCGACTTGCGCGACCTCTAAACCACCTCCGGAAAATTCAAAAAAATTCTCAAAAATACTTTACTCTATAAGCTTTCAAATAACGCTTGAGCAAAAAAATTGTTTGATGATGGCACACCCTAATGAACATGTACGAAAATGAATTTTTCAGAATTCATAATATCGCAATGATTTTTCAAAAATAACGCTGTAGCAATTGCTTGCAGTTGACAGAATATTTATGTATGTATGCATTGGCCGTCGGTGGTGCAATAGTAGTGTGCGCGCTTCTTGTACATGAGATCCTGGGTTCGATCCCTGCTCAGACCACCTTAACATTTCGTTCGGCGGCAGACACCTCGCATAGTGACGACGACACTATCGAGTATTTAGCCATGAAAAAGCTTCTCAAAAATACCGTTCGGAATCGGTGTAAAACTGTAGGTCCCAATCAGTGAGTGAAAACTGGAAAGCGCACAGCCCAGTGATTGTGAGAAGGAAACCATTTATTTATTTTTTTATGCATTGCCATTAGTTAAATGGCACAGCAATTTTAGTTTATTTACTTAAAAATTATGGATGAAGGTGTCCACCCATTAAGTAATCTACTGCTTATACGTCATGCTAACATCTCATCTAAGTTAAGTTTCCTCATGCTTTCATAACTAAATGCACAAAAGCATTATTGACGTTTCCTTCTGAAGCTGTCAGTTTCCCCCTAAAATCCTTAACGCTTCAAAAGGTGTCAGTAAATTTTTCATCGATGTGGTTGGTTTGGTTTCATTCAGTTTGTTCGGAAACTAATTGATTTCCTAAAAATTTGTTATGGCTACGCTTTGGTGAGTTACAAGTTGTCTTCAATTAATATAATTTTGTTTTCTTTTTTTTTTTGGAAAATGAAAATCATATTTCGTTCTACGTTTTCATATTGTACAATTTAGTGTTTTTGAAAATCTCAAAGTTTTTCAAACTTTTGACGGTCATAAACATATAACCACTCGCCATCATCATACATATGCTATATGTAATTATGAATGTTCTGGTTGACCTCGCCCCAGCTTAAGTTTTTGAAAAGTTTATGAGTTCGTATGATTTTGTTGTTGTTTTTTTTTTTAGTGATTTGGAGTTCTACTAAAATCATTTTGTATGTATGTATGCATGTTTTTCTCTAGCTTTTCCGTCCGGTTCCATCATCATAAGTAATAGAATAAATGGATTTTGGTTTAAACTTAACACTCAATGATTTTCAAGTTTTCCGTTGATTGTGCAGCTTGCGATGGGTGAGTTCTTCTTATCAGCTCTGTCTTTTTTTTTTTAGTTGTTGGTAGGGTAGCACAAAATTGTGTTTGCCTTTTTGTTGCAGTAAATGCCTGAATGATATTTAATTCTTTCCACGGTTTGGTAGTTCTGTAAAGGGTTTCTACCATTTACAGCTGTTGCATAAAAGTTTGGAGAAAACTTAAATTGTTGGTGGCCTTTGGCAAAAGATTTGAAATCTTAATTTGACTTAATAAGTTATTAAGTCGTTAAGTCGTTAACTAAGTTGGATGAATTGAAAGTATATTGAGGTCATTTAAAGCTTAATATGATTGAAACTATTGGGTAAGAACAAATTTTAAGTTTACACAAATCTATAATTCAAATCCATAATTCGGGTGATTTTTGTTAAGATGAAAATTATTTTTTATGGAATTTGTTAAGAAAATATTTTTATTTACATCATGAATATTTTTACAATTCAATAGCAATTTAAAATTATTTGAAATTCAAATATTGTTAATCAAACTTGATTTATTATACATTTTTAATTGTACAGAATTATTATGTTACTCTATATTTGGTCCTAAAAGGAACAGAAATAAAAGAGTATGCGGATTTTCATTCGAAGCAATCAACATCAAATATAATTTAGTTGTCCTTAATATCATCCAAACTGTATTTAAACTTAGTTTGCTTCTAAGGGGTTTTTCAACAGAGACGCTACAAAAGTAAATCGATAGGGACAGCAAACTGCGCCATATTTTTTCCCGCTCTTTTGACACATCTCTTCAGTAAGGTTTGCCATTTCATCATGGAAAGATATACGAGCCAACAACGAGTCGAAATTATTAAAATTTACTACCGAAATTTGGAGTCAGTGGCCACAACTTTAAGAGCGCTACGTCCAATTTATGGTCGTCATAATCGTCCTACCAGATCAACAATTGAGCGTCTAGTGGAAAAATTTGAATCCACAGGCACAGTACAAAATGTTCCCGTGCCAGTGAGACAATGAAGTGCCCGTAGTGTCGAGAATATTGCTGCCGCTGAGACTTCAGTTCAAGAAAGCCCAAATGTGTCTCTCACACGTCGTTCTCAAGCATTGGGCATCTCTGTGACGTCGTTGTGGCGAATTTTGCGAAAAGATCTTGGTCTACATCCTTACAAGATCAAATTGACGCAAGAACTGAAGCCGCTTGACCACCATAAGCGTCGTATGTTCGTGAATTGGGCTGAGCAACAACTTGAAAATGATTCGGATTTTCACCGGAAAATCATCTTCAGCGATGAGGCTCATTTCTGGCTGAATGGCTTCGTCAATAAGCAAAATATGCGTTATTGGTCAGACAGCAATCCACATTGCATCCCGAAAAAATTACGGTTTGGTGCGGTTTATGGGCCGGCGGCGTCATTGGACCGTACTTCTTCCGTGATGATCAAGACCGGCACATTACTGTAAATGCGAACCGCTACCGTTCAATGATAACCGAATATTTTTGGCCCCAATAGGATAATATGGACTTGGAGGACATGTGGTTCCAACAGGACGGCGCCACAAGCCACACAGCGAATGCCACAATTAATTTATTGGAAACCAAGTTTGGTGAACGTGTTATCTCATGAAATGGCTTTGCCGCCTCGGTCGGATTTGACGCCGTTACATTATTTCCTGTGGGGCTACGTCAATTCTATGGTCTATGCCAACAAGCCAGCGACGATGGATGAACTTCGTACGAATGTCGAACGTGAAATTGCAGCAGTATCGGCCGATTTATGTTTGAAAACCGTCGAAAATTGGGTTCAGCGTCTGGACTTCTGCAAGCGTGCCCGTGGTGGCCATGCAGAAGAAATCGAGTTCCATACATAATGGCATCGAACGTACTTCCACAGGAATAAAGAATTTCATTGATATCTAAAACCGGTTTTGTTTTACTTAAAAAACTTTTGTAGCGTTTTTATTGAAAAACCCGTTAGTTGCCAATCGCTAATTCTCCCATCCACTCTCCCCTCTATCAAATTCCAACAACCATTTCGATCAGCTGTGGCATTGTACGATAACCCCTGGTTCGAGGTGCTGTTGAACCAGTATGCTACCACGTGTTATCGAAATGTTAATCAGAATTTAATAGAGACAAACCATGATACGAACTGAGGTTGTCTATGCCACAGCTGATTGAAATGATAGTTGGCATTTGGTAGAGGATAGAGTGGATGGCATAGTAAGAGAGAAGCCAACGATAAATCAAACAAATTTTCGTCAGTGCTTAATTGACACTAATGACATTTATTATGATTAATGACATTATGATTGATGCAGGTTGCATCGAATGAGAATACACAGCCTGAGAAATATCGGTCCTAGCTACATATTTCAGCCACCATGTACATGTTTGCAAGGATTGCTTTCGTGAATTGAAGATTTGCTGCTTTTAGTTTGTTTATGGTAACAGACAGCAGTATTTTCAGCAGTTTTCAACAAACAAAACCACGTTTGGGCCACAAATACATATGTTATAACCTATTAATAATTGTGCCGCAAGCACAATGTGTTTGGGCACAAGTATAGTATATTTGCGACAAGCTTCAAACACGCTATATTTGCATCCAAACAACAAAAAAGACAGACTTTTCAGCGTGCACTACCATTGCCCCACCGATGGCGTGTCTATTGTGGCCCAAATGTAGCTTTGTCCGCTGAAGAAAAAACTGCGAAAACAGCAGAGAAACAAAAAATCAACAGATCTTCATTCATGAAAACAATGCTCGCAAACACATACATGTTTCCGTCAATTTGTTGCTGAGGCCGTTTTTTACAGCCTGTGTGTATCGCAGTTGTTAATAGAAGGAGTGTTCGTTCCCAAATTGTTGTATATGATTTCGTAAACAACAGAGCAAGTAAAAGTTCCGCTCGCGAGCAGATAAATACAGCTCCACCTGAATATACACCTCTCACTCCGAGTTTATAAAAATTGCATGACATGTCAGGGGACACCCTGTTGGAACGAAGTTCCTTTTGCTATATATTATGTACTAGTTAGTTCCACTACACCTAAGGAGCCCGTTGAAAAATACTGTAATTTAAATAGATTTTTAAGAAAAGATACTTTTTATAAAATGATAACATTTTTTTTAAGAAAATTTTTTTTATAGAATATGTTTTTCAAAAAAAGTATATTTTTAGGTCCTTTTTGTAAAAACGTGTATTATATTTTCCCGAAAACGTCCTTTTTTTAAGGAGGAGTACTTCTTTTATTAAAAACTAATGTTTTGTTTAAGAAAATGTACTATTTTTAAGAAGAAGTACTTTCTGTAAGAGAACGCCATAAGGGTATTAATTTTTCTTTACAAATATGGACTTTTTTTTAAGAACAGGTACTTTTTAAAGAAGTGGTAATCTTTTTAGGAAAAGGTTATTTTTTTAAGAAAATTTACTTATACTCAAAAAGGCTGCTTATCTCAAGAAAAGAAAAGAAAAGGTATTATTTTATTTTTACGTAAAGGTACTTTTAAGTAAAGGCATTTTTGTAAGAAAAGGTATGTTTTTAAGGGAACATATTTTTTTGAAGAAAAGTTTTTTTTTAAAAACTGGGATTTTTTAGAATTGATCCTTTTTTTAAGAATAGATACATTTTTATGACTAGGTACTTATCTCAAGACAAGTTATTTTGTTTCGCATAAAGGTACTCTTTAAAGAAAAGGTAGTTTTTTAAGAAAACGCAGTGTATTGTTTTAAGAAAAGGTACATATTTTAAAAAAAAATACTTTTTTTAAATTCTTTATATTAACTTCACCTGTCTGTATGTATGAATGCCGAGGAAACTTTGGATTGATTTTTAATCCATTTTCTGTGATCCAATCGAGCTGCAACTCGCAGGCCACCTAATGGCGGCGACAATAATGAACTATGGGCGGGATTGGACAAAAAGGGGCATGGTACCTCCCATATTTCTGCTCTTGTTAACGGTATTTAAACAAAATTGGGTATGTTGATTAGGTGTACATATTCTAACATCTGCTGCAAATATGGGAAGCATTGTACCAAAGGGCGTGGTACCTCCCATACAAATCACAAATTAAAAATCCATTATTTCTGCTCCTGTTAACGGTATTTGAACAAAATTGGGTATGTTGGTTAGGTGTACGTATTTTAAGATCTGCTACACATGTGGGCGGGATTGGACAAAGGGACGTGGTTATATATAAAGAATATATATTCAAAAACTATGTTTATTACGCGATGTGTTTTTTAAGAAAATTTACTTTTTGTAAGAAAACGTAAATTTTTTAAGCAAATGTACATTTTTAAGATAAGATATCTTTTTTGAATATGTATATGTATTTTTTTGAGAAAATTTACTTTTTTTAAGAAAAGTTACTTATTTAAGAAAATTTTATTTTTTTTTAAACTTCTTTCACTTTGGCTTTTCTAAATTTACTTTTTATTCGGTTCAAAACTATAATATATACTAAATATTGGTTCCAGGCTCAACCTTGAAAACTGCCCATTAAACAAGAAATTCAAGAACATATGTTAGTCTTGACACAAACCAACGCAACAGTACCCTATTTAGTTGATAATATTGGGTTGTAGCATAATAGTGTTAAAAAAAAGTTGATTAATTTTTTTTATTTAGCCACCATCCCGCAACGTGCGATAAGGAACTTCATTCCAAAAAAAACCAAATCTCGAGCGAATTTAATATTTAAAATTGTTGTTTATTTGGATCGCTCCCGAGCGGCTCTTGCGCCTGATAACATGGGTTCAATTCCTGCTCTGACCACATCACATTCCTTCTACAACGGTCACCTCACTAAGTGACGGCGGCAGTATCAAGTAGGTTGCCATGAAAAAGCTTCTGAAAATACCGTTCGGAAACGGTGTAAAGTTGTAGAACCCAATCAGTGAGTGCAAAACTATAAAGCGTAATGTTCTCTGAATGTGAGATGATCTCCCCAGTCCCTTCATGAAATGTAATAGCAACCTCTTTATTTATTGATTGATGATCTCAAGGCAGATTATGATTGAACAACATAAAAAAAGACTCATGTAATTAAGAGATGTGAATTCTAAGGAAATTTCATATCAACGCGTCTGTATTCGCAAAAATATCTTTAATGTATAATATTTTACGCAATTTTGAAGACACTGAAAGAAAAAGCCGTAATGATAACAACAGACACATCGCCGCAAAGAAGCTGATTTCGTGTGAAACAAGAGAGGATGCAGTTTACGTATTGGGAAATTTTATTATATTCAAAATTGTAAAGAGGGACATAGAGATTTGTGCGTGTGCACAATAGAGGATTTTAAGAAAAATAATTTAAGTAGTCTGGTAATTTTAAATTTTGATGAAAAAAACATAATATTTTTTGGTTTTGCTCTATAAAACTGCTGAAACACAGTTTGGAAAATGTATGTATTACACAGAAGAAGTAAATACTGCCGTAGCCTATTAGAAATATCATTAAAAACGTATACAGGTTTCTTTCAATCAGGGCGAGAATTCGACAATAGAAATAGTTCTATTTTGAACTGCAGGTTATAAAAAGGACTCATTGTTTTATGTTGCACCTCTTCGATATTTTTGGTTTGAAACTTATCACAGTCGCAGAAGCGACGAAAAACATTATCCTAAATAGTAACTGAGATATATCGAAATTGCAAAAATCATGTATTCTTTACAAAATATAAATAAGAATATAAATACCATATCCTTGAATGACAAGAAATATTTTGTCAAAACTTTTGTCAAAACTCTATGTAGCAGCCCTTAAAAAAATCCCCCATTGTTTATTGGTAACAAAGCAGTTCCTGCGTTCTTTCACATAAGACTTTCCAACCATATCCTTGGAAACTTTTTCAAAATACACAATCATTCATGTAAACAATATGTGCGTAAATGTATTAAAGTTATGTTCTTTTACAACAAAGACAACACTCATAATGAAAACCATCACTATGACTGTGACTGTGATGAAATCTGACAAGGATTGTTGCGAGGTAATTTTACGAAAATTGTTGAATAGAAATTATATAAGTACGTACTTTCTTAACTGAATAAACACACAAAGTTAGTCACAAACAAATCTATGTGTTGCCATAACATTTATGTATTTGCCACATGTGGCAATTCCAAAATTAACAAATATCATCATCGGTATCTTTATCATTATCAGCAGCCGCATCTTCATCTATTTCCTCCACCACCAGCACCACCACCACTGTCGTCGTCATCGCATCGTTGGCGTTGTTTGTATCACGAATTGAATGAATGTTAAATTAAACCGCGTTAGATGTTTCGACAAATTGTGGCGGAGATTTGTAAGACAATGAATTACAAATGTTACAACAGAAATCGTGATTCAAAAGAGAAAGACACTGGAAGAAGAAACAACTCAATATTAATTACCAAAGAAACTATAAACCGACAAACAGCCATAGCAGCAGCAGCAGCAGATCAAAGAATATGAAAATGTTTAATTGTCACAAAAAAAATTAAAATATCACCGACATTGATGTGAAAGACAATGAGGAAGAAATTTTCCTGGTTTTGGGTAAGTACAAAAAGTAATAAGCAAACATGTGGATTTTTTAGTTCACTATTGAGTAATTTCTATTGTCATGTCTTAAGGCAGTGGCATGGTATGGCAACTATACACCGAAACAAATTTAGCTATAAATATTATGAAACATTCAAAACATGAAATATTCAACCAAAGAAACATTTCATAGGATTTAACAAATAAAAAAATGGTTTCCCGATACATCCCATGAAGGGATTAGGGAGAGCTTCTCACAACAAGCGAGCTGTTCGTGTTCTAGATTTACACTCACTGATTCGAACCTACAGTTTTACACCTGTTCCGGTCACGGGAGATGACAGCCGTCGAAAGAAATCGGTGGAGGTCAGAGCAGTGATCGAACCCACATTCTCAAGAGCCGCGTCCACTACCACTGCACCAGCGACGGCCACGGATCAATATTTTGATCTAACAAATATTTGCATAGATTCTGTGAAACGAAATCTATGAATTTTGTTTATAAAATCTTTGAAACATTATCTTAGGTTCAATGTTGAAAAAATCTATACTATGAGCAAAATTTATGAAATTTGTCCAGAAAATCTTTGAAACATTTTTACGAAGCCTGCTAAGGAATTCGAATGCACCTCTGTGATACGCGACAATACATGTGAGTGTTTCAAAGTATGCCTCAACTCGTCATTCGTTATTGTTCATAACGATGCTATTCAAAATTTCTTTATGTATTTCTTAGATTCAATGAGAATTCTTTAGTATGCAATTGTTGGAGAAATATTGCTGACACTCAAGCACAGAATACAGAAATTGGAAAACTAAGAATAGTTTATGAAACAATCGTTTATGAAACAGTAGTTTATGAAACCCGAAAAACTGTATAACTTTTTCGAATGATCGCACCGTTTCCAAGATATTAGCATAAGGGCGTTTTAGCGATGTTTTATTCAGTTTTAGATTTAGCAATTTTGAAAAAAAAATTGATGACGTATTAAAGGCATCACTTGGTTAAAGGTAAGCAAAATACCATTTTTTATTGAATGCACCGTTTCCGAGTTATATCCATTTAAATTTTAAAGAATTTTTGATGTGCTAACATCTATAGGCACGGGCAGTGCAATCTATCAAAGTGAACACATGCACATTAACATCACATACGTGGTTCTTGTACAACAATAGTCTCTGCCTGAAAATAAGTATGATGCTATTGATGTAGCGGCAGCAAACAAACAGGCAGGTCGCCGACGCCAAAGAGTATTGAATAGCATAGAGAACTCATGGAACGGAAAGCACTGGCGACATCTGGTGAATGATTCAAAACATATTTCCTCCTTTTTGTCATAATTTGGTCCATGCATAATTCTGATGTGAAATATTGATGCCGTTTGAAACATTTATGCGTTTTGTGTTGTTTTATGTAATAACATTGTCAAAATGGTGCATTTATGTTGAAATATTCTATAAAGAGAAAAAGACTCGTTTATGGTCTTTTACTCAGAGTCTCTAAGTGAGAGCAGAAAAAGAGTGCAATAAGTTCTCTATACTATTCAATACTTTTTGCCGTCGCTCTGTTTATGACAAAACAAAAACAATTATTTCAGTGAGCTAAATATTGCTTCATTTATTTTAACAATAATACTTCTAATGTTAAAGCAGATGTAAAAAAAAAAGAAAGTGCAACAGCAAAAGAGTCTTCCGTACAAAAACTAATCTTTTTTTTATTTTCCAATGTAACAGTTACTAATGTGTTCTTTTTTGAAAAAAAATTATTTTTTTATTTTATTATTCAAGCTAAAGGCCATTTTATATCTCTGTTACATTGGTTAAAGGTAAAAAATTTGTTTTGCTTTATAGCCGTTTAAATTATAAATATAATTTCTTATTTTATTATTCAAGTTCAAGACCATAATGTATGTATATGAATAGAATTCACTAAAAATTCTTCCATACGAAGTGGACCACTTTAAGACAAAACACGTAGAAGGCCGGAAAAATGAGTTATTTTTCAATTCGAAGCTGCGTTTCCGAGATATAGACATTTTTTCTAATTTAGTCACATTTTCCATCAGCAATGGGGATGGGTTATCCATCGCCGTGGGTAATGGTTAAAGGCCGCCTACCCATTCCCCCTGTGAATTGGTTAATCGTGACGGATAATTACCCATCGTCGTGGATACTTACTAGAGATGTGCGCGTGAATGATTTTGGCTCACGGTCACTCACGCTCACGATAGAAACTGCTCACGTCACGCACGCTCACGAAATATTATTTTTGAATTTCCCACGTTCCCGCAGGCTAGCTGAAAAAAATACTTACGTCACGCGCGCTCACGAAAATATTTGTTTAAAATAATCAAAAAATCAAAAATAGTTTCAATTCAATGAAATTTCCATACGAGCGAACACTGATAATACCCACGCACGATTCACGTACGGTTTTTAATTTAAAACTCACGCATGAACTGAATACGTGATTGAGTTCTACAGCAAACACGATAAAATCACGTCACGCGCACACCCCTAATACCTACCCATTATTTACCACATACTCTGTGGTAATGGATAAATGATAGCTATCCATTCCTCACGACAATGATTACCCAGGGTAACCCATCCATCAACCACGAAATTCGAACTCTGATTACGCCGAACAATTGAAAGAAATTTCCCCTAAAAATCAATGTAGAGAATGGTTCTTTTGTATGATAATAAGTATTGCCATCTTCGGTGTGTTTTGAACGAGGATTTTAACCTCTTGCCGTACTAAATCCAGCTAGTAAAAACTAAATCCTGGGGCCCACAATTTGCGCTTGGAAACAAATAGTATACATCTTTTTGCCACACCCTATACCTAACAAATACATGAGTTGTCAGGGCACACCCGGTTGGCACGAAGTTCCTTTCACTATATATTAGGTACTAGTTAGTTCCAACAGGCCCAAGGTGCCCGTTGAAAAATACGATAACTTAAATGGATCTTTAAGAAAAGTTACGTTTTGTAATATGATAAACTTTCTTAAGAAAAATATATTTTTTTATAGAATGTATTTTTTTAAAAAAAAGTATATTTTTAGGTCCTTTCTGTAAGAATCTGTAATGTAATGTATTTTTTTTAAATGTACTATTTTTAAAAAAAGTACTCTCTGTAAAAAAAAGCCATAAGAGTCTGGATTTTGTTACAAAGTACTTTTTTTAAAACAGGTACTTTTTAAAGAAGTGGTACTCTTTTTCGGAAAAGGTTATGTTTTTAACGAAATGTACTTATTTTCAAAAATGCTACTTATTTCAAGAAAAGAAATGAAAAGATATAATTTTATTTTTAAGAAAATGTACTTTTAAGAAAATTAATTTTTGTAAGAAAAGGTATTTTATTTTTAATAGAAGGTATTTTTTTGAAAAAAAGTTTTTTTTTTAAGAAATGGGAACTTTTTGGTCCGTTTATCAAGACTATGTACATTTTTAAGATTATGCGCTTATCTCAAGAAAAGTTATATTGTTTCACAAAAAAAGGTACTCTTTAACGAAAAGGTAGTTTTTTTTAAGAAAATTCAATTCATTGTAAGAAAGTGTACTTATTTAAGAAAAGGTACTTATATTCAAAAACGTAATTGTTCGAGCGTTTGGTGCCTTATTATAATTGCGTTTATCTTCCTGACGATGCTACCCAAAGGGTAGCGTCATATCGAAGAATAAAATTAATAAAAAATACGACCAAACGCTTGAACAGTTTAATTTTTGAATATAATACGAAAGGTCGGATAAATCATCACTTATTCAAAAGGTACTTATTGGAAAAAAATACTTTTTTTAATAAATGGTACTTTTTGTTAGAATATTTACTTTTTTTAAGCAACGGTACTTCTTTAAGATAAGGTACTTTTTTACGGAAAGGTACTTTGTATTTTTTTGAGAAAATGTACTGTTTTAAGAAATGGCACTTTCTTAAGAAAATTTGCTTTTTTACTTCTTTCACTTTGGCTTTTCTAAATGTTCTTTTTATTGGGTTCAAGACTACATTGTATACTAAAATGTGGTTACAGCCTCCACCTAGAAAACTTCCCATTAAATATGAAATTTCCCAGCGTATGTTAGTCTAGACACAAACCAAATCAAAAGTACCCAATATAGTTGATAATACTGCGTTGTAGTATAATAGTGTTAAAACAAAGTTGTTTAATTTTTTTCATATAGCCCCCATCCCGCAACGTGCGATAAAGAACTTCGTTCTTGCCCATTATATGGGACTGACCATATGTGAGCGGAACACCGTCTGGGGAAAAAGAAGAACCGAGTATTTAAAGAGTTGAAAAAATACGAACTGTGTCGATTGAGCACTCCGCCCTGAGGGCAAATTTACATAGAATTGAAAGAGTTGACGCCAACCAATGCCAGGCGTGGTAACGGATTGAAGAACCCTGAAGAATTGGTAAACAGCACGAAGGAAACCCCTATTAGATGATTGCCCGTTATCACTAACATTTCATATTAGGTATGTTCCAATTTTCCTTAAAGGTATCAAACGTTAAACTTTGATTTATGGCGAAAAGTTGTGGAACAATTCTTCAATTAAATTTAACCACACAGAAATTCTAGGCCAACCGAGAGATTATCCGCAAAAAAAGAAGACAAACTTATGTCCTATCAGCACCATGTCCCCTTCACAAACTCACCTAGCCACCCGACCACTTGGGCATCATCATCATCATCATTAGTGTAGGACAAAAAACCACAATCGTTTGTAGACCATTTGCACTTGCAGTCTTACCAGTTTGGATGAGTTATTTTTATACAATAATTTCTATAAATTCTTACTCATCGTTGTTGGCTAAAACAAAACGTACAGCCAGATACTGATGCTTTTAGACGTGCGAGTTTAAAGGAAAAAACAAACAGCTAACAACAACAAAAAATCCACACAAAAAGCTGACCAAAACAAGTTTAGATTTATTAGTTTTATAAACCGTTAGGTTTTCCTGTTGCGTTCGAAAGATTTCTTTTTGTTTGGCCAAGGCAACGTTTGGTTTGCCTTGTCTTTGCTAAACGTCTTCGACGCTGTTGCCGTCGTCTTGGTCTCTGGTGATTTTGGTAAATAATGGTACCTGCAGCACCGCCACGATTTGAATGGGTCATAAACGAACTGCATCATAAACTAAATAACTGCAACAATCGAGACTGTCCAGGCAACAGCCATTCAAACCATCAAAATGTTCAAATTGCATGTGAGTACGCGAAACGGTTTGCGAATCACCACCAACGAAATCGGCGAAATAGGTGGTTTACTGCGACTTCATCGTTGGCTGCGATCAACCAAATAGACTGGTTCACATGGCCAATAACGGCAGACGAAAAACAAGTTAGCACAAGCAAAGAGTAGGTGTTTATAGTGGATAATTGTCACAATATTGTTTTTATGTGTTTGCCAAATGTTGTGGGCTTTTAAGCCATTTATGTGTTTTATTTTTCAACGAAAATCGGTTGAGAACATCCGTTTATGGTTTGCTAATATTATTCGTCCAAATTTAATGCACTTAGAGGAAAATTAAAAAATTATGTTAAATCGTAAATTATGTATTTCAAAAGAGGTCGAAATGGTTCCCACTATTGCAAAACCTAGTTCATGGAGGACCATTGTGATGCCACGGAAAGGCATGCCTCGTTCCAACTGTTAAACCTAAGAACTCTCATGGCTAAGGAGCGTTTAAGCCAGGTCGGCAGAATCAGGTATTGCTGAAAAACTGAGTTTGGTTATTCCCAAATACCAAAAAATGTCCGAATCTGAATGTATTTTCGATGCCAATAATTAAATCCTTCTTTCCTAAACACCCATTTATTTTGCATAGCAAATGAGATGCCAATCGCTTAGAGCTGCGCGGCTTGTAGTGGACAGGATTTGAAGTCGAAAATACAGATTGCACAGATTTTATAACAGCGTGATAATTCGATGTTGGTACCCTAGTGGGTGATAATGTTTTAATCCAGCAAGTGTCTTATGAATGGACAAAAGTGTCTAGAATCCACGAATAGCATTAGGCAACCAACTGGGGCTTTTGCACGCTGAAAAAAAAGGTCTTTGTCATATATTCTCACAAACATATTCTTCAGGAACCATGTATCTGTTTGAAACACACGTCAAACATTTATATGTTTGCAAGTGCCAAACTCAGGTGTATTTGAATGCAAACTTTAGCATGTTTACTAACAAATATGAAATGCTTTTAGGTGGAAACATATGCATGCTTCATCCCAAACATCCATATACTTACGAGGACGCATATGCGTATTTTCTCCCAAACATAATAATATTATTAAAATATTTCAAATTACCCTTTTAACATTTACTTGCTGAATGCATTACGTTTCTTATAAAATGAGAATCTGCTGCTCTTTTTTTCTTCTCCTTTCTTTGTTGTCGCTCGGGTTTTTGTTTTCAGAAGGTTTCAACTATGCGTTGGTTCTCGCTGTGAGTTGGTACACAAACAATATCTTTATATACATAATTCTACTGCACGTGTGTTTGTGACTGAACTTCTCCGAAACTTCCGGACCGATTTGAATAAATTTTTTTGTATGCGTTTACGTGGCGCCCTGCCCAGTAACGAAATAGTCTAGGCCTTCTCAAAAAACCAACTTCTGTAAGTCTTCTCTGAGAATGTATACACCTACCAAGATACCTTCTAAATTAAGGAATGCTTGGAGTCATACGTTTTAATTTACAAAATACGTTGTTATTAGATCGTGTTCTTGGCGTAGCGGAATAACTCCCCATGAAATAACTTCCATGAAATAACTCCCAACGAAATAATTCCCACCAAAAATGAAATAACTTCCAATAACGAATAAATGAAATAAGTCCCACAAAAAATTAAAAAACTCCCAATAGCAAAGTGAAATAAGTCCCAAGACTTCTCCTACAGCACTTGTTATATGGGCCTTGTACAAACGGTCTTTTTTTGGGAGTTATTTATTTCATTGTCATAACATCCACATCCACCAGGAAAAATGAAATAACTCCCAAAAAAACCAAATAAGTGCTATTAAAGTGGGAGTTATTTCATATGAAATAACTCCCACTTTTGTATGGAAATTTTTTGGGACTTATTTCATTTTTCTGGTGGGAGTTATTTCATGTGGGAGTTATTTCGCTACGCCCGTGTTCTTATATTGTGTTTCGTGTTCTTATATCAGCGACACAGAATTAAAAAACGAAAGAAAAAGAAAAACTTGTTGGTAGTTGTGGTAGAGGAAAAGAAAAAAACTTTATTTTTTGATCTCTTATGTACCTTTTTGTTCATTGCTTTTGGGAGTCATACAGAAGATCTCTTAATACAAATGAAATAGCATGTGCAACATGTGAAGTATTTTGTGAAAAAGAGTCAGTGTTCAAAGTGTTTCTAATAAAATTGAGTGAAAGTGTTTCTAACAAAAGTTATTTAAAATGATGAGCAGAACCCGCCAAACAGCTTCTGTAGGTCTTATATTGCAGAACTTCTGTAAATAATCTGTTGAAGGTCTTCTGAAGGTTTCCTATACAAGGAGTTCAGTAGGTCTTCGTTAGCGAAACTATTGAAGGTCTCCTTTAAGCAGCGAGAGTGAAGGACTAGCTCTCCAATGTCACGCCGTGTAATTTGTAAAGGAGTATGGTATGTGGCTTGCAGTACTAATGTCTGCTAAAGAAGGCCTCGTAAGAGGCCTTCAAACTGGATATTTTCGTTACTGGGTGGTTTTTCAAACTTCAATTGATGATGTTCCAATTTCAAATGGAAGTTTTAAATCTCAATTGTTATTTTTTAAGTTTCAATTGGTATCTTTTAAATTTTAATTAATATTTTTCGAAATTAAATTGATATTTTTTAAAGTTATATTTGAAATGGTTATAGTTTAACATCATCCTATTGGAAAACCCTTTACTTAAATGTATTAAAAAATCTAACTAATTTTTAGGAAATATTTTGAATCATATCAGAGAAATTTTTATGAGCTACTTTTCCTATTTTTAAGCACTATAACTAAATTTATGTATGAATTTTACTCCATATTAAGAACAAAATTTTTCTGAGTGTGGGGACCGTGTTAACTTGGGGATGTGGAATCTTAAATACCGGTCTACTGGACAGGCAGCAATTCAGTGAATTATTGTGGTTTTTAATGAGTAGTTGGACAATAATATATAGACTCCATGATATAATGATTCAGCCTTGATTGGCGAGAAGAATTATAATGATTATTTTACAATTTTTCAACCATATCTAATCCTGAACACCTAAGTAAGTAGGTAACACATGATGTAACTTTTATTTTGTTCCCGGAAAATTAATGAGCCGTTTTGCTTGTGGCTGTTGCTGCTATTTAATTAAGAAATCATCAATCATTTTGTTTTTCTTCAAGAGCCATCAAACAAACATGCTGTGTTTGGTTTCAAGAAGAACCACAAAAGTATTAACCATCTATTGAATTTAAAGAAAAAATAAAACTCAGACTCCGGTGACGTTTTATGAACTGTAGCTTTTCCCAACGTGTATGAAGATACTGATTACGTGTAGGATACTAAAGTCTATCTCACCGTGTACCCGCCATAGCCGATGATGGTGGGGAGGCATTGATGGATCTTCAACACACAAAATACATTCATCATAACTTCTCGGCAGGTAACTTGAGCAAGATTCATGGGTGTTTTACATTTTGTTATTAGAATTTCAATATTTTTTTTCTTCTTGTTCGGGTTTTTAAAAACAATACAATAAGTTAATTTTCAGTTTGGTTGGATAAATATTTTTTTTCTTTTTGAATATTAAAATACAGGTAATTATGCACGCACATGTTGTTGCGTCATGTTGCTTCGGTGTTTTTATTTATATATATTTTTTTTGCTTTATAAATGAATTTGTAACGCATTAGAGAACACGTACAAATGTGAACTGAACGATATCAGGCCTCGAATTTTGAAAGAATTGAGGTATTTGGAATCATACAAATTTGGTACTAATTTATAATTTTCTACACATTTTGGTTGAGTTTATTGTTTGGAAATGTGTCAGTTGTCTTTCAAGTTTTCATTTTGGTTGAAAGCCACATAATTGTAAAAGTTTCACGTTTTGCTGTCTTTGTCCAGGGGCTTCGTTTGATATAAACATTTATTTCGAATTAACACTATTATTGAGTTCATTGTTTGTCAATTTAAAAGAACTTACTTCAATGGGTTATTAAACTTTCACATAAAAATCATCACATACCTGTAAAGAAAAGAAAACATTGTATAAGAACTTGGTAAAATGTATAATTCAAAAGAACACTACAGAAATACAATTAAGAATACGAAAATGTGTAAACCTGACTTTAATGCAATTTAATTTTCAACCGGTAAACACCTGTACATCCCATCACGACCAGTGTAACTGAAATAAAAATTTAAACTTCTCATTGGTTGTTCGCGATTTCGTCGCGAATTTGAATAGAAAATCTTTGTCTTACATAAAGTCTATGTAACACACAAAATGTATAACTTGTCGGCTTCACGTTTCTTCAAAAAATATGGCAGCACTGTAACTACTATAATTTAATGTCCCAATGAAATATTCGGCACAAACGCACAAAAAGAACAAAGAAATTTGTACAAAAGACTGAGAATTTTGAGAACTTTATATTGTACTTGTATATTTTTACAGAAAAAGTTCTGCCTTTTAGATATAGATCAATTTTAATGAAGCATTAGTAAGGCTATTGTTGTTCCTGACGAAATGTGGACGAAATGTGGACAGAGCCCTCAAAAGAAATTATCATTGTTATCTTAGTTCAGTATGTTGTAGTAAAGGGTGTCTCAGTCAGAATGCACTTTTTCATTTTCAAATAAAATACCGTATTTTTTGAGATAGTTGTCATTTTTATAAAATATGTTCCGATCAACTATGAAATAAAATATCCGTCAAATGGCCCCCAGGGCTCTGATGACAGGGCATTACTCTTTTCGTGAAATTATCCATAACTTTTCACAGAGATGTGGTTGTATCTCACCGATGACGCCTTAGATCTTAGATTTAAGCACAGGAATTTTTTCTGGTTTATTCTCACAAACCCGAGATTTAACGAAACCCTAAAGAAAGCAATCGCACGTCGTTAAATCGCATGATCATGGTGGCCAGTTGACATCAGAATTTCTTGAAATAAGTTGTTCTGGAAATCATTGCTGCAATATATCGATTGTTCCATGCACGGTGTGGCAGGTGGCGCCGCACAGTGGGATTTCTTCATACAAGCCGCGGCAAAAATTAGAAGGAACCGAGCTAGGGCTTTGAAATTTCGCACACATCTATTATATTGCCAAATTAGAAAAAACACAAGTTTTTGTTCAAATCCGCCCACATCCACGCCTACCTCCCATATAACGTAAAATAAAAAATCGTTGTATTTTCCTCCTTTTCATATCTATGTCAATAAAAATCACTGCCAGGGCGCTTGCATTTGAGTCCTCAATTATATTAAAAATTTAAGTGCCACGCCCAACGCCCATATACAAATTTTAATTTTTCAAAATTTTCGAAAACACAGATATAATTCTTTGTAGTTTGTGATAGATGTAAATCAGCACTTACATCTATATAAATAACTAAAGCCTAATATGTTAGCTGAATATTTGCAAAAAAAATTAGGGGGCCATAGTTTACCGTTTTTTTTTAATTAACCAATCATAAAAAACAAATTTGTACTATAACATTATCGAAATTATTAATTTTTCAGCATTTCTCAGTGCATACTTTTAGGGATATGATATATAAAACACAACCGCTGTAAAAAAAACTTTAACTAACGTTTCTATTATCGGCAGCATTAAAACACATATGCCTAAAAGTATACACCATTTTATATGGCGTTCTCATCCATTTTTGTAATGAAATTTCGTGGCACTTTTTTTTATAAAATTTATAACTTTGTTCAACAGTATAAAATATTATGGGAATTTTATTTATGAAATCAAACGAATACACTCCCACCTTTCACATTTTAGCAACCAGACCACAACGATCGATAACGACCACCTTTTTTAGTCCAAGAAAAACTAAAAATACTTATTTTTTTGAGTGTCATCATAAAAGTATGAATATATTTTAATCTGTTATTGCTATTCAATTATTTTTTCTTAAAACTTAATGTGGAAATACCATATTTTTCAAATATACATATTCCAAATCGATACGACAAAAAGAAGTTATGTTTCCAGCCCATTGAAATGCATGAAAATCTGAGGCAGGTTACTGCAGAGTTTCATTTTGTTGACTTTGCCGCGTTTTTTTGTACAAAAACAAAATTTGTTGAAAAAAACTAATGATTTGTTTCTCTTAATTAAACAATTCTCTACAAAACTGCATCATTACATTTTTGATATTTGACACTCGAAAAAGGGTATTTTTGCCGGTAAAATCCCTCTGTGCGCCGTCTTGCTGAAACCACACATCGCATAGATCCATGCCGTCCAGTTGGGGCCACAACAACTCCGTTATCATGTTCCTGTAACGAATGCTGTTCATAGACACTCCAATTTCGGCCATATATTCAAAAAATCACATGAGGTGTCAGGGGACACCCGACAGGTACGAAGTTCCTTTCGCTATATATTATGTACTAGTTAGTTCCAACACGCCTAAGAAGCCCGATGAAAACTACGATAATACTTTGTGTAAAATGATAAACTTTTTTTAAGAAAATATTTTTTTCTAGAATGTATTTTTTTTAAAGTATATTTTTAGGTCCTTTTTGTAAAAATATGTCTTATGTTTTCCCGAAAATGTCCATTTTTAAAGAGAGGTACATCTTTTATTAAAAGCTAATGTTTTTTTGTAAGAAAGCGTACTATTTCTAAGAATAAGTACTTTCTGTAAGAAAAAGTCATAAGAGTATGATTTTTTTTTATCAAGGAGGTAATTTTTTTAAGAACAGGTACTTTTTAAAGATTAAGAAGAGAAAGAAAGAGATTAATTTTTTAAGAAAATGTACTAATTTTCAGAAAGGCTACTTATCTCAAGAAAAGAAGCGAAAGGGTATTATATTATTTTTAACAAAAGGTACTTTTAGAAAACGAATTCTTGTACGAAAATGTATTTTTTTAAGAGAATTTACTTTTTTGAGGAAAAGTTTTTTTTAAGAAATGGGATTTTTTTTTGAATTGGTCCTGTTTTCAAGAGTAGGTACATTTTTAAGAGTAGGTACTTATCTCAAGAAAAGTTATTATCTGTCACAGAATAGGTACTCTTTAAAGAAAATGTAGTTTTTTACAAAAAGGCATTGTTTTGTAAGAAAATTAACCTTTTTAAGAAAAGGTACTTATTTAAAAAAATCCAATGACTGTTCGAACTCACGGGCGATGTGTTAACACCATTTTGTTACACGATACATGTTCGATTTTTATGAGCACATTAGTTACATTGGAAAATATAAAACAGCGTTCAATCATATGATGACGTTACATTTAAATAATATTAATACTTAAAATTATTTAAAGACCAGTGCAAGCACATGTGTTATTGTTTTCTTGTTTAATACTTTTTATTTTATTCCCACAAAAATTAAAGAGAATGCAATGCAACAGACATATGTACATACATACATTGTTATGTTCGTACATACGCTACACAAGTTCACACAATTTTCGTTGCTCTCTTGGTATCTCATTTTTATATACGTATAACCACGTCATTATTCTCTTTGCTTTGAGAGTGCTTCGCACCCACACAAGCAGTGTTACCATGTTGGCATAATTTATGCCGTTTTGGCACAATTGTTGTTGTGTTTGGCACTTATTTTTTGAAAAATTATGTCAAGTGCCGTGTAGCATAATTTTCTCAACATTTTTCCACTTTTTTTAATTTTAGTGCAGTTTTTTAGCACTATTCTTTTTCCAAATGGCACAATTTTTCGTATTGAAAGATTCTCCCTTTAATTTATGGGAAAATGAGATTTTTACAGCATATTTATAGGTATATCGTTATATTTGTCGGGTACCCACTACCCTGTTTGCGAAAATTTCGTCAACAAAACCCATTACAGGGTTGTAATGCCAAAGGAATTTCATTCGATCACAATTGTCTGGTATAGAAAATTTGATATTCCGACCACTTTGCAAAGCAAAGTTACTCCACAGGCGTAAAAGCAAAAATATAATTCATGAAATTTTAGAAATATGTTGACCATTTGAAAAAATTTCCATGTAGGGATAAATGTCAAAATTCCTTATAAATTTGTTACTAGGGATATCAAAATGCTTTTCTAAAATCAGGAATGAAAAACCGATGTAAAATGTACTTATGGGCAACTATTAACAAACTTCCGACCTTATCACATAAGTCACATGCACTTCTCTTGCCATTTTAAACATCACATACTAATCAAACTAAGCTCTTCCAGTAAGATTTTCGTTTACATTTAAGTATATCTAAAGACAAACAATATATGTTTTAACAAAAATTATTCTTCAGTCTATTAATTTGGGTAAGAGACGATGTTGAAAAATGCAGTGAATGTGACTTACATGATCACGCCCTTCAAATTAGTGGCTTTGAACCGTACAGTGCCTTCAATATCAAGATGTGACTTTTGTAAAATGGTCTAAATTCGATAGAATTTCTTCTCGAAGCTGCAGATATTAACTCCAGGGAAAATGTACTATCTGGCAAAGAAAATTTTGAAGTAGATAGGATTTGATCACTCTTTAGGATAATTGGAACAGATTCCAAAAGAAATTATCGACAATTTGAGAAATTCTATTCGAAGATGATTAAAAGACATTGTTAAAACCAATGGATCTCAAAAAAGTTATAAATTTTTTTTTTAAGTTTTATTTAAAAAAAATATTGAAGTTTTATTTAAAGTACTGTGACACTTCTTGGAGCCCATAGTTTGCCTTTCATTGTTGTTGTAGAAATTCTAAAAATATTTTAAGTTAGTGTTTTGTTGCAATTAAGACACAGGCTATACAAAATTAAAATATAATGTATACTTCTTTTTAAGCGTAACGTATAACAGATGTTTAACGCCGAGATGACCACCCATTTCTTGGAGGGTGTGTAAGTGTTTTGGAGTAAGAATTACAAAAAAAAAAACAATGTTTAACGCCATTTCTTGGATGGTGTGTAAGTGTTTTGGAGTAAGAATTACAAAAAAAAAACAAAATGTAAATTTTAGCATAATGATTTTGCAAACAGCACAATTTTTGAGGGCATTTTTTAGTCGTTCTATGGCAACACTGCACACAAGACAACTATTCGCTGCCGCTAAATCAGTGTGTGTTGTTTTCGCAGTTTGACAATCTGTGTTTCGCAGTCGGAGAAATCTGTGTGCTATGTAGGGGTGGGTCACCCTTATCATTTAGGGGTATGAAAAATAGATGTTGGCCGATTCTGAGACCTACCCGATTTGCACACAAAATTTCATACAAATCGGTCCAGCCGTTTCGGAGGAGTTTAACGCCAAACAATCTGTGATCGCAGTCGCAGATGTGTTCACTTTGTGAGTTAAGCCCCTACCCGCGCCTATAGATGGTAACACATCAAAAACTTTTTTTTAAGAAAACGTACTTTTTGTGAGATAATTTACATTTTGAAGCAAAGGTACTTCTTTAAGAACATTTATTTTGTTTTAAGAAAATGTACTTTGTTAAGAATATGAATAGGTATTTTTTTTTTTAAGATTTACTTTTTTTAAGAACCGTCACTTTTAAATCAAAAAAATATTTTTTAAATTTCTTTTACTTTGGCTTTTGTAAATTGATTTTTTATTGGATTCAAAACTACAATATATACTAAATATTGGTTACAGTCTCCACCTACAAAACTTTCCATTACCCAAGAAATTTCCCAACATATGTGATACATCTAGTTAGTCTAGACACAAACCAAAGCAAAAGCACCCATTATAGTTGATAATACTAGTTTGTAGCAAAATAGTGTTAAAGAAAAGTTGTTTAATCTTTTTTCATTTAGCCTTCATCCCGCAACGTGCGATAAGGAACTTCATTCCAAATGATTTGTGTGTGCATTTTCGTCGTATCCAAGTGAAAAATGGTCACACGGAAACAGCCTTTGCTATCTGGCGAAAAAGGTGAATAATCGAATACACCATTTATAGTATTTCTATCTTCTTTGATTAAGGTTATGAACAATGAAATATTGTTTGATTGTTGCAACAATTTTAAAGGAAATAGACAGTCGGGTAATTGCTCCAAAATTTATGAGCTACAATACATTAGATAGTTTGAGAATTAAATTCAGACGTTTTGATTTCGAAACTTTAGTCACTCAAACGCTTTTAATGCTTCAAATATGTTCAAGCACAATAATTAGCACTTAGTAGATTTTCTTTTATAGATTTTCTTAAGAATCTTTTAAAGCTAAAAGGGTAATTTTTCATTTGGGTCTTTGTAAAGACTATTATTATATTTCTCTGGAAAATATTGATGCACTTCATACAACTTGTATAACTTTGATAATGGCTTTATTATTTCTCTACTTGAAATCAAATATTTTCAATTGTTGGACGCTATTAATCTTCCAGTAGTAGTTTTTGGTTGGCTTAGCTTTGAAGAAGATCTCCAACCAAGATTGCGACAACAACAAAAAGCGAAATGATACAACTCACAAACAGCTGGAAACGGCAAATATAAAACACAATACCAAAATGACATTGTTAGAAATCCACTTATATGTTGCCGGATTTTTCTCTTCCTTTCATTTCGTTTAGTTGACAATCTGAAAATTGTTGGAGTTCTGTGTCAGATCCGTAGAAAAAGACATAACATTCTAAAGGAAAAATCAACAGTTATTAAGAAAAAAAATTTTATCTGTTGGTTTTTATCAAATCAAAAAAAAAACACAGGAGAAAAGAAAAGGGGCGATATGACTACAATGTAAAAGAGTAACATGCGCGCATCCAACGTAGAAATAAATGAACATCTCCGGATACGACGGGCTACCACCAGCAATCGCTTCAACTTCTCACACTCTAATAGTTTTTCCACTTAAGAGATATTTGTCATCTTATCATTAGATCTTGTAAAAATAAAATGAAATATAAAATGAAATAAAATAAAATACTGTGACACACGAAACAAGGAGAAAAGACATACGAAATAAGATACAGATACAGATACATAAAAATACATTTACTTCTTAAATTGCTGTTGCTGGTGCTGCTGCTGCTGATGATGTTGGTGTTGTAACCAATTTTCGATTGTAGACATTACATATCAAATGCAATTTACTTGTATCTATCTTGTGTGCACGAGTATGTGTTTCACTGCATTCCACAGCACTTTAGTGCAACAATACTTGTAGAGCTGGCAGACAGAGACCCCATTTCCAAGTCCATTCTGAGACGAGTCTTGATATATTTGTTGTTTACTTAGAAGTTTTTCTTTTTCTTTTGCTGTTAGTATTGCTTTCTTTTGCCGACTTGTTCATCTTAATGGATACTCCATCATCCTCATCATCATCATCATCATCATCACCATCACCAGCAGCGTCTCCGTGTGACCATGTGTGGTGGTTACTTTGTTCATTTGTCTAAACAAATAAAAACACTTTGACAATCTATAAGAGACATTAGACAGTTTGTTAGCTACACAAATGACCAACATGCAGTGGATGATACAGCCATCCATATTAAAACAAACTTCCACGGTACTATTGACTCAAATTTCAAAAGGATAATCTAGTAATTTTCACTCTAGGGTTCTATCAATTTCCGACAAAGGGTACTATAAATAGCTTTAAGTACATTTTAATGAACCTGCAATTGAATCACTTACTCACACGCTAAAAACTCTTTACTTTTTTGTTGCTTGAATGCAAATACATATAACGTGTTTGCAGCTCGTCGCAAATATAGTAGACTTGTGTCCAAACACATGCAGTTTGCTATTCAATATTACAAGTTTAGGACACAATGATTAATTGGGTTTAATAAATGATTTTTTGGCCCAAGCGTGGATTTATTTCTTGAAAACTGCTGAAAAAAAAAAACGTGGCAGATAACAAAAAAATAGAAATTAAGCAGATCATCAATTAATGAAAGTAGTGATTCCAAACACGTACATGTTTCCTGCAATATGTTCCTGGGGCCATTATTTTTCAGCGAGTAGAATAGGCGGGTTCGCCAGAAATCTTTATCTGCCATGTATACTCAATAAAGCCGAACGATACATTTTATTCTGACGTGAAGTAGGAGCAACAGTAAATCAGCCATTCACCAGAACATCGGACTCAAAAAAGGAAAGTAATGAAGGGGTCGCTTTCGTCAGAACACCCCATTGTAATTTCGTAGAAAGTATTAGAACGAAGTTCCTTATAGCTCGATAAAGGCTAAATGAAAATAAAAGTAAACAACTTTTTTTAAACACTATTATGCTACAACCCAGTACTATCAACTATATTGGGTACTATTGGTTTGGTTTGTGTCTAGACTAACATATGTTGCAAAATTTCTTGTTTAATGGGAAATTTTTTAGGTGGAGCCTGTAACCAATATTTAGTATATATTGTAGTTTTGAACGCAATAAAGAGAAAATTTAGAAAAGGCAATGTATAAGAAGCTTAAAAAAAGAAAATTTTTTTAATTAGTGCCTTTTCTTAAAAATACTAAATTTTCTCAAAAAAAATACCTCTTCATATTCTTAAACAAAGTAAATTTTCTTAAAAATATAGAATACCTTAAAGAAGTACCTTTGGTTAAAAAAAAAATTTTCTTACAAAAAGTAACATTTCTTAAAAAAAGTAATTTTTGTTTAAAATAAGTACATTTTCTTGAAAAACTACATTTTCTTACAACCAATTGTTTTTTCTTAAAAAAACTAAAAAAAATAAATGGTTTCCCCTTACATCGCATGTAGGGATTAGAGAGAGCTTCTTTCTCTCCCTGCCGAAAAAACTACATTTTCTTTAAAGAGTACCTTTTTTGCGAAACAAAATGACATTTCTTGAGATAAGTACCTACTCTTAAAAATGTACCTATTCTTCAAGAAAGGACCAATTCTGCAACAAATTCCCATTTCTTAAAAAAAACGTTTTCTTCCGAAATACCTTCTCATAAAAATATACCTTTTCTTAAAAAAATTCCTGTTCTTAAATATAAAATAATAACTTTCCTTTTCTTGAGATATGTAGCCTTTCTGAAAATAAGTAAATTTTCTTCAAAAAAATAGTATTTTCCTAAAAAGAGTACCACTTCTTCAAAAAGTACCTGTTCTTAAAAAAGGTACTTTTTTGTAAAAAAAAAATCCTACTCTTATGGCTTTTTCTTACAGAAAGTACTTCTTTCGAAAATATTTCCTTTTCTTAAAAAAACATTAGATTTTAATAAAAGAAGTTGCTTTCTTTAAAAAAGGACCTTTTCGGGAAATTATAATACATATTCTCACAAAAAGGACCTAAAAATATATTTTAAAAAAAATACATTCTACAAAAAAAAAACCTTAAAAAGTTTATCATTTTACAAAAAGCATGTTTTCTCAAAAAAAAAATACATTCTACAAGAAAAAAATCCTTAAAAAAGTTTATCATTTTACAAAGAGTATGTTATCCATTTAAAGTATCGAATTTTTGAACGGGCGCCTTGCGCATGTTGGAACTAACTAGTACATAATATATAGCGAAAGGAACTCCACTCCAACCGGGTGTCCCCTGACACCTCATGTATTTTTTTGTTGTTGTTTGGATGCAATCATAACGTGTTTGTAGCTTGTCGCAAATATAGTATACTTATGTCCAAACACATAGTATTTGCTATTCAATATTACATGTTAAAGACACAATGATTAATAGATTATAGTATATGTGTTTGTGACAAAAATGTGGCTTTGTTTGTTGAAAACTGTTGAAATCAACAAAGTGATCGACAACAAAGAAACAAAAAAGCAGCAGGTCTTCAATTCATGAAAACAATGCATACAAACATATACGTGATTCCTGCAATATGTTGTTGGGCGCGTCTGTTTCAGCGTGTATGAAGTCAAATTATTGCATGAACTAAAGCCAAGTGACCATTCGATGCATTTTCACTTCGCTGAATTTGCTGAAGTACGCTTGGTTGAAGAAGTGTATTTTTTGCCGAAAAATCATCGTTCCCATAAAGCCCTGTTTCATTTGAGGGGTAAGTTAACACATAAAATTGTTGCATTTGGTTTTCGGAAAACAATCACATCTTCGAGGAGAAGCCGATGCATTCACAACGATTGACTGTTTGGTGCGGTTTTTGGCATGGCGGCGTCACAGGCCCATTTTTCTTCGAAAAGGAGCAAGGAGCTGCCGTTACCGACAATGACGAGCGTTACCTTGCCATGTTCAGCGATTTGTTGTTCCCAAAAGTTTAAGAGGATGACATGGACTACGTATGGATTCAATAGGACGGCGCTACCTGCCACACAGCCTACGTTACAATCGATCTTTTCTCGATTTTTTTCAGTGAAACCACACGTAGTCTCCTAACTGCATTTATTTTGCTTCAAATTAAAAAAAATTGCCTTTGTAGGGGAATATCACTCGAATAAATTCCGAAAATATTTGTTGTAAAAGCAAAACTGTACATAAGGGAAGTTTGCTGAGAGATAGAGAGCCAAGAGCAACAAGAAAGGTGGAAGCTGGATCATGAAAGCAACGCGCTAACGCGACTCGAAATCTGTAACAGCTGACTTCCCGAAAATGTTGTTTTCTGACCTTAGGGACCTTTCCGTAGACCAGGTCACATATAATGAAACTTTAAAAACATGTATTTTCTAAAGAATGCAGACAGAAAATTGGCAGCACCCTGATTTCTAGCAAGCACATTGTTTTATAATCAGCATTTCGGACAGCTATAACACAATCGAGTGAAATTGCCCATAAGAAATCTTCCTAAAAGAAAATATGAATATATGAAAGACAAATTCTTCACGTGCAGGATATTGTTTAAATAAAAAATACACGCACAAAAATTTGTTTTTTTGGAAGTTGGGTGCAAACATAACGTGTTTGTAGCTTATCGCATATATAGTGCACTTGTGTCCAAACACATTGTGTTTGCTATTCAATATAACATGTTTGGGACACAATGATTAATTGGTTGTAATATATGTATTTGTGACCCAAATATGGATTTGTTTGTTGAAAACTGCTGCAAAGAAAAACATGAAGGATAATAAAGAATCAAATCACGAAAACAATGCTTGCCAACATGTACATTTGTTGCTGCAATATGTTGCTGGGTTCATTATTTCTTAGCGTGTACACAAGTCTAATTGACTCACAAAAATGGGCAGTATTATTTTTCTAAAGATTTGGTAGCGCTTTCAGATTAATATACAGATAACACGTGTGCATGCAAATTTGCACCATATTTTTCTTTCAAGAAATCAGGAGAATTAAGTCTTTAATTTTCGTGGCAGCATCTTAACTTAACAAATATTTTCCGCATTATATTCTCCTTATATTCCTTACAAATCCTTTCCAAAAAAAAACTATTAGCATGCAACTTCTTAACCTAGCAGCCGATTAAACAATTATAAGCTCAGTGTACGTGACCATAGATTCCTCCTCTCTCAAACCATTTCCAATGGCTTACAGGAACCAGAATGACACAACAATTCTGGAAATTGTTTGGTAATGCATTTAAGCCTGTAAGTAGTATCCGTTAGAACGAACGTTCGAGCAGACTTTAAGGCGGCAGTAGAAAGCTGTAGTAACCATCTACCAGACACAAATAGAAACTGCACTAAGCTTCAAATGTAAGAGGTGGCACAGAGGAAAAGAGGAAAAGAAAATAACAAAGGAATAACAATTTTAACACTGTCTTAACATATTTCAACTTGTTTCTTTCACATATGCGTGTAGTTGGACCCGACGACCAACTGTAGTAGGTAAATTGCTTTGGCAATATTCTATTGCTGCTTGGAGTTTTGTACGCGATTACCTTTTGACTTTGCATCGTGTTGATGTGCAACAACACTGCAAGTCATAAATTGATTTCATACTTTTTTGTTGTTTTTGTTTCTTCTATTTCTTTCATCTGGTGTTTGTTTCGTTTTCGAAATTTCCACAGTTCAAATTCTATTTGGTTGTGTGTTGTGTTGTTGACTCAAATGCAATTGTGAAATGAAATAAGAAGCAGAAAAAAATCGTTTGCCTTTTGCACTTTTTTCACATTTTGCATTATGATGCATTTGTAATAGGATTCTAGCAAATGGGTTGCCATGTATAATGAAATGCGCAATTTGGCGGAATTGTTATTTGGATGTGGAATGAATATGTAATTGTTAGAATCTCAATAACTAAGTCGTTTCTCCACAATATTTTTTGTTTTAATCTGAGATATATTTTGGAAGTTGTAATTTATTTTTAAGCTAACAGATCGGATCTGTTAGTCAGCGGAATAAAATGTAAGCAGAGGGAAGGATTCAAACTCACATTCGCTGGACGATCCTTTCGATGTTTGTGAAGCATCATCTTCAGCAGCGCCTTGCTCGTTAATCCACCGCACTACATGTTCATACTCATCACTAACCGAAGTTTTTGTCCAACCTTAGTGGCAATTTATATCGGATATTTAGTTATTCCAATTTCGCTTAAGTTTGTCTGAATGAGATTCGACGATGCCACCAGCATTTAAAATTTCACAAAGTGTAAATTTAAATTGATATCATAACACTTTTTCAATTGTTTGAGTATTTTTTATTTTTTTAAAGAAAAAAAATCAACACCAACGGATATAAGGTCATTGCGAAAAATTCAAACATAACTGACACTAGCTCGGTCATTCGAAAAACTATCTCACACAGAAATGCAACTGTGTGTTATAGATAAACTAACCTCAAAACAACTGCAACCCTGCGAGAATGTAAGAGAAAAAGAGAACATGAAGGAAAAAATCACATGAGGTGTCAGGGATCACATGGTTGGGTCGAAGTTCCTTTCGCTATATAAAGGGCTTTCAATAGAGACGCTACAAAAGTAAATCGATAGGGACAGCAAACGACGCCATATTTTTTCCCACTCTTTTGACATTTCTCTACAGTAAGGTTTGCCATTTCATCATGGAAAGATATACGAGCCAACAACGAGTCGAAATTATTAAAATTTACTACCGAAATTTGGAGTCAGTCGCCTCAACTTTAAGAGGCCAACTTTAAGAGGCCTCAACAATCAGCGATGAGGCCCATTTCTGGCTGAATGGCTTCATGAATAAGCAAAATATGCATTATTGGTCAGACAGCAATCCACACGTAATCCATGAGTCATCATTGCATCCCGAAAAAATTACGGTTTGGCGCGGTTTATGGGCCGGCGGCGTCATTGGGCCGTACTTCTTCCGTGATGATCAAGACCGGCACATGACTATGAATGCGAATCACTACCGTTCAATGATAACCGAATATTTGTGGCCCCAATTGGATAATATGGACTTGGAGGACATGTGGTTCTAACAGGACGGCGCCACAAGCCACACAGCGAATGCTATAATCAATTTATTGGAAACCAAGTTAGGTGAACGTGTTATCTCACGAAATGGCCCAGTCGATTGGTCGCCTTGGTCGTGCGATTTGACGCCGTTAGATTATTTCCTGTGGGGGTCAAGTCTATGGTCTATGCCAACAAGCCATCGACGATTGATGAACTTCGTACGAATATCGAACGTGAAATTGCAGCAGTATCGGGCGATTTATGCTTGAAAACCGTCGAAGATTGGGTTCAGCGTCTGGACTTCTGCAAGAGTGCCCGTGGTGGCCATGCAAAAGAAATCGAGTTCCGTACATAATGGCATCGAACGTACTTTCACAGGAATAAAGAATTTCATTGGTATCTAAAACCGGTTTTGTTTTATTTAAAAAAACTTTTGTAGCGTTCTTATTGAAAAACACGTTATTATGTACTAGTTGGTTCCAACGCGCCTACGCGCCCGTTGAAAAATACGATAATTTAAATGGATCTTTAAGAAAAAATACTTTTTGTAAAATGATAAACTTTTTTTGAGAATTTTTTTTTACAGAATGTATTCTTTTACAAAAAAAAGGTATATTTTTAGGTCTTTTTTGTAAGAATATTTATTGTATTTTCGCGAAAAGGTCCTTTTCTAAAGACACGTACTACTTTTATTAAAAGCTAATATTTTTTTAAGAAACGGTAATATTTTTAAGAAACGGTAATATTTTTAAGAAGAAGTACTTTCTGTACGAAAAAGCCATAAGAGTATGAATTTTTGTTACAAAGAAATACTTTTTTTTTTAAGAACAGGTACTTTTTAAAGAAGTGGTACTCTTTAGCAAAAGGTTTTTTTTAAAGAAAATTTACTTACATATTGTCAGAAAGGCTACTTAAGAAACGAAAAGGTATTATTTTATTTAACTTTTTTTTAATAGAAGGTATTTTTTGAAGAAAAGGTAATTTTTTAGAAATGGGAATTTTTTAAAATTCGCCTTTTTTTCAAGAATAGGTACATTTTCGGGAGTAGGTATATATTCAAGAAAAGCTATTTTGTCTCACAAAAAACGTACTCTATAAAGAAAATTTAGTTTTTTAAGAAAAGGCAATGTGTTGTACGAAAATTTACTTTTTTAAGAAAAAGGTCCTTATTTAAAAAAATTAATTTTTTTTGAGAAAAGGTACTTTTTGTAAGAAAATATACTTTTTCTAAGTAAAGGTACTTCTTTAAGATAAGGTATTTATTTTAGAAAAGGTACTTTGTTAAAGAACATGGTAGATATTTTTATTGAGAAAATTTACTTTTTTTTAAGAAAAGACATTTATTTAAGAAAATGTCCTTTTTTAAACTTCTTTCAGTTTGGCTTTTCTAAATTTATTTTTTATTGGGTTCAAAACTACAATACATACACCCAGGTAAATAATTATAAAGGCAATATATTTTTTTCTCGGTATTCTCAATGCATTGCGTTTTTGGTGTAGAATTGTAGTGCATTTATGAGGCATTAGGTCATAGAATGTAACCATTCGATCTCTTTTACAAGCTAAATGAAAAGTGACGTTGTTTTTTCTGTTTCTGGTGCGAAATATTTATAAAGGCAACATTGAAAAGAACCCGAATTCGAACAGTAATAAGTAGGAATTTAAGAAGAAGTGAGTTTCTTTGGTTGTTATTTTATTAATTTTAAAATTAACGTAGATCAAATTAACGTAGATTAGTTAATTCTTAGGATACCTGGTGGTAAGTTCCTAAGTAAAGAAAAAAGGGAAAATTTTAAGATTATCATAATGAAGGGCTGTCCAACCGGGAAATTTCGAGGCGATTGAAAAGATCTATCTGTGTCATTGGCAATTATAAAATAGGGTGGCCAAGATGGACACACAAAACGACCAGGAAGAACACCACTGTTCAGTGGCAGCGCTAAAAGAGAGATCAAAAGGGTTGCTGTTAAAGAAAACTTCGGGGATAAGGAAATTATTGCTGAATTGAGCTTGGGAGCAAGGTTGGGTCGTGTTCAACAAGTAATGAAACGCGACTTGAAACTGTCATGTGGGAAAAAGTATGCAAAACTTGGTCCCAAACCAATACACGAATTAGCCAGATTTAAATTCGCTGAAATTCACAGATTTTTGCCGAAGGAGAAAATTAAATTTGGATGGACCTGATGGCTCGGACAAATATTGGCGCCCCAAAGATTTTTCCAAAATTATGCGTCAGCGGCGAAATTTTGAGGGTGGGTCCCTTACGGTTTGGGCAGGCATGAGCTATAAAGGAAGCACTCCAATATGTCTCATTTTCACTAACATTGACACCGTGTATTATATTCGACTATTGGATGTCGTCTTCGTTATTTCTGGAGAGGAAATTGGTGTCCCAGAATTGATCATCCAGCAGACAACGCAGCAATACAACGGTCTAAGAAAACTTCAAAGTTTCTGGAGTCCAGAAATAATACCAACTCTTGACTGGCGTGCACTTAGTTCTGGTCTTTATCCGATCGAGAACCTCTGGTCTATTCTACCTACCCAAGTTTACCACCTAGGCCGCCAGTTGAAGAATGTCAAGGATCGAAGGGTAGAAATTCAAGAAAATGGGATATAACTGATCCTGCTCATATTCCTTCGTTAATAAACTCAATGCCAAGACGCTTAGTAGAAGTTATCAGCGTTAATGGAGATCATACGCCCTACGAAACTTTTCAAAATATTTAAATAAACCTTTTTCCTTTATAAATATTGCGCACTAGTAATTAGTTTATTTTTGTTGATTCACCTTGAAGAAGTCATTGTCAAAGAATTTTTGGTGGAAATATTTTATTTTCAAAAGGCCTTATACAATATAAAATAACAACTTTTTATCTCAACATTTGGAAAAAACAAAAAATGGTCTTGCCTTTATATTTATTTCGCTGGGTGTAAAATACTGAATATTGGTTACAGGCTCCATCTAGAAAACTTCCCATTGTACAATAAATTTACCAACATATGTGAGACAGCTAGTTAGTCTAGACACAAACCAAAGCAAAAGTAGACAATATTGTTGATAAATATAGTTGTAGCATAATAGTGTTAAAACAAAAGGTGTTTAATTTCTTTTCATTTAGCCCCCATTCCGCAACGTGCGCTAAGGAACTTCGTTCCAAAAGCCTTCTGTATTGTTGAAATAATTGACCTTCAGGTTGAGTTGGTACTGAGGGTTTTTAGACCGACGCTAATTCACACAAACAAATTACATATAAAATTGATATATCTACAATTGATGATCTGTCCAATGGTACCAATTCAGGCACAGTGGCTATGCATCTGATGATGATCTTGTCATGGAGTTTAGTCATGCCAGTGGGTATGCATTCCTGAATTATATAATATCCCAATGAAAACCCAATAATTTTTCACTAAAAAAAATTTATCAGACCCTGAAAGCTTGTAGGACGAACTTCTTGTACATTAAAATTCCAAAGTATTGGTAGGTTCACGACATTTTTCGGCGTATTTCTGAAGAGTCTTATTGGAAAAGGGTGTACAAATTTTGAATTTAATTTCGCTTTAAAAAGAATACTAATAAGCATTTTCTGAAAATTATAATTTTTTTGGAAAAGTCCTTTATTGTCATTTTCGAATGAGATAGAACGATTTTCAACTGGATTTCACGACCTGCTTTACAGTACCTCATTAAATCTACCGAATTTTACAGTACATTTTCGATTGTTTGGGCCTCTATCTCGTGAACGACACCATCGATTACGTGCTTTGAGGCCTCAAAATTGGTTGCGTAACACTTACTTTTCTTGACGCCCCATAGATAATAGCCTAATGCGGTCAAATCTCAGCTGCAAGCCGGCCAATGCATTTCCGAGCTTCGGCTGATTATGTGTTTTACGAATACAGTGCGCAAAAGATCGTTGGTAAAGTTGGCTATATAGCACGTAGCGCCGACTTGTTGAACACGTACTACGTCCACGTCATCCTTTCCAAACTTTTAGTAACAACAAATCAAAATAAGTATAACGTGGTTGTAGTTTGTTGCAAATATAGTATACTTGGGCCCAAACACATTGTGTTTGCTACTCAATATAACAATTCTGAGACGCAAATGTGGCTTTGTTTGTTGAAACCCGCCAAAAACAAAAACGAGACAGTCAACAATAAACAAAGAGGGCGTAGATCTTCAATCAATCAAAACAATACTTGCAAACATGTGCATGTTTCCTGCAATATGTTGCTGGGGCCGTTAATTTTCAGCGTGCGGTAACGGCGACTCTTTGCAGATTTTCTAAGAAATATGTTCTTTTGATGCTGCAATGCCAAAAACCGCACCAAACAGTCACTCATCGTGGATCCACTTGCGACAATTTTGTTTGTTATCGTAGCCCCCGAGATGGAAAAGAGCTTCATCGGAAAGGTGAGTTTTCGGTTAAAATGCCCATTTCCTTCTAAGCGATCTTCAGCCCATTCTGCGAAGCGAAAACGCATCGGATGGCCACGAAGCTTTAGTTCTCGACTAACTGGACTTTATAATCCTTCATTGCGAGATATTTATCCAAAATTGTTGTTCGAGCACACTAAAGCTACAGCGGCAATATTTTCCACTGCGGCAATATTTTTGTCCAGTCAGGACCAGGATTGACGAACTCGATTCACAAGTTAACCTATAAACTGCGTTCATGGCAACTCTATTTCTATCGATTTTATTTTGTAGATTTCTTTAAGTTGAATACTCAGAACTTTGGGAGAAAGTTTTTAAAATTTCCCAATTTTCTTCAGGTGTAAAGCTCAATTCCGTGATTAAATATCTCTACTACTAATATTCTCTACATCTATTCATCCTCTTTGCTTATACTGCCTGTCTCGGCATTAAAACTTGTGTTATATTGCCAGCACACGCTGAAAAATATCGGCCTCAGAAACATATTGCAGGAACCATGTACATTAGGGCTACAACCAAATTTTTGGCATAGCACCACGTGATGCGCAATTTTGTTTTATTAATGAAAATGGTTATCTCCGGCCAATTGGTAAAAAAAAACGATACGCACCAAATGAATTTTCTAAAACCCTCCAGGATTTTTTTTATTAAATAACAAGTTAGTTATAATTATAAAAACAATTCATATATTATTTAACGAGATAAACTTCAGATTTAAAGTTCTTACAGATTTGCATAAAGGATAAATATCCTAAACTACCTTAATAGCACGTTCTGCACAAATATTACTTCTTTGCTGGTTTAATATAGATGAAGGTTCTTTTTTCCAATGTCGTACAAAGCATTTTTGAGCTTATTTGAATCTACATACTGATTCGTTCAGAGATTCGAATTTATCTTCGCAAAATCGGTGATCTGAGAACCAAATATCGAACCATTTTCCGCAAATGACCTCACATATTAGATACAAATCTGACTGATATTTTGGTATAAGTATAAATACCAAATGGGCAAGAATGGCTCTTGAAGTCCAACGTGCGTTGCTTACACTGTGTGTAATTTTTTAAGTCATGGCAAAATAACCATATACGGACACCACTACGTGATAAAAGACTAAAAAAAAAAGACCCGTGTCTCCCAATTTTTCCCAAAGTCATGCACTTTTTTTTTTATGGGCCGCCAAAGATTTGGGGCCTCGGTATCATTTTCGTAAAAATGTGATCATTTTCTCAGGCTCATATCTTGCAAACGGTTCAGAATTTCGATTTACTCTCTGAGGCAAAGTTGTAGCTCTTGTCATAAAGAACAAAAATTGCGAACATATAAAATCAAAAAAACTTCACCTTCCAGATCAAAATCGCAAAAAACTTAAAAAAATTCGATAGGGAGTTTACTCTCTGACGTAGTGGTGTCCGTATATGGTTATTTTTTTTCGTGTTGCACTGTGTTATCGGCTGAATTGCTTTGAAATTTATGAAAGGAAACTTTTAGTTCTTCTGAAAGTATCTAAAAGCATTTCCAAGTTCATACAAATATTGCATGTCAGCACGCCACTTTATTCGTTTTACTTTTATTTTTTCAGTATTTTGTATGTAGGTTTGTCTTAGATGATGGTAATTATTAATCAATTCTGCAACAAAATTATATGATATATCGGGAGAGGTCGTTTTTCCTTCAAGTATCTCATCCATAACGTTTCTTAATATTAGATACAAAATATGATGTTGGCAGCCAATATATTGGGGCGCAGGAAGATTAATTAATTTAAAGTAGTTTTGTAATTGGGTTACCACTCCATTGTGGTTTCCAGTATTAACTGCTGTTGTATCACTTATTATCATTTTAATGGATTCCCATAGATCGAATTTATTCAAAGTTTCTTTAAATGCGTTATACATTGTTACGGCCTTGCCATCATCTAAAACAAGCGCTGCTAAATAGATTTCCCTACATTCATTTTTTAGAACTACCACCTGTATTCCCTTACCAGCAATTTTCTCCCCGTCGAAATGAAGACACCAGTCTTCTTTTTTTTAACATTTTTTTCATTTCCTCTTCTTTTTGCTCGACCGATTTTATTACTGCTTTTTATATGGCTTGTTGTGAAAATTCTAACTCCAGATTCTGCTAATTGCTTACAAATTTTTGCTGCTTTTCGTGTACTGACATTGGGCAGTTGTTACTAGTGTAGCCGCTGCACTAACAGATGAGTGCGTTTCTTTTACTTGTCGAGGACGTTTATAATCGTCGGATTCTTCGGATGAGTATTGGTCATCAACCTCAATACGTGATACGGAATCTGTATCAGATATCATTTCATCCAAACTACTGGATTCTAATTTAGTATCACTTTTTTTTATTGGTTATACTAAAAATGTTTTTAAAGTCTGTACCATAACTTGATTTTTTTAAATATTTTTTATAAACTTCAATTAAGTTTTTTACATTTCGTTCCACTGATCTTATAGAAAGTTTCGGTGTGCCCATTTTATTCCACAAAAAGTATATAATTCACTTGAGATAATTTTAATTCTCTGATTTCCAGATCTTTTTGATTCTGCGAGAGCATAATATCTTCCAATAATTATCTTTTGAGTTGGCATTTTTTTCAATTTCTGTAATTGACACTCTATAATTGGAATGCTTCGTGGAATTATTAGACTTTTGTGGAATGTGGTCAGATATTTTTTCCAAATTTTACAATTTTTTTCAATTGATAATTGATTTTCTTAAAAGACATTATTTGTAATTATACACAACATTGAACACAGTCAGAAGATTAAAAAATAATATAAACAACATGTCAGTTAAAATGAAACGAATTCCAAATACTACTAACTAATTTTACTATAATTTTTTATATTATTTTTTAATTTTATATTTTGGCGACATACCCCCCCCCCCCCCCTCCGCATTGACGGTTTTTGATCTGCACTGCAAATGTTTCTAAATGCGAAAATAGTAACATTTTATTATATTTTTTTTTTTTTAATTTAAAAAGTTATGAACTGGAAACTTGATCGGGGTTGGTGCGTATACTTTTTGACATTTTCAAAAATGCGATATCATTTTGCTTCATATTTTTCCAAGGCCTATCTAACTATAGTATGCCATTCTTGATATTTGCAAAAACTTGTAGCCCTAATGTACATGTTTGGGAGCATTGGTTTCGTAAATTGAAAATTTTTCTTTAGTGTCGTGCCATGTTTTGCTTTTCAGCAGTTTTCAACAAACAAACCCTTATTTGGACCACAAATACATATATTCGAAAACCGCATAATCAGCAGAAACTCGCAAGTCCACTGGCCGCCTTGCAGCTGCGATTTGATCGCGTTAGGCCATTATCTCTAGGACGCCAAGAAAGGTGAGTGATAGGCTGCCAATTTCCAGTCCATTGATGCCCTAAAGCACGAAATCGACGCTGTGTCATTCCTGAGATAGAGGTCAAAACAATCGAAAATGTACTGCAAACTTCAATAGATTTAATGAGGTACTCTAAAGCAGGTCGTGGAATTTATTTGAACGACCTTCTGTTTCATTCTTCAATGTCAATGATGGGAATTTCCAATCAGATTATAATTTTCAAAAAATACTTATAGTATTGTTTTTAAATCGAAATTAAATTCAACATTTTGTACACCCTTTACCAATAAGACTTGGCAGCACCTTCAGAAATACGTCGAAAAATGCGATAAACTTGGCAATACTTTTAAATTTAAATGTACGAGAAGAGAAGTTCCTACCACAAGTTTTCAGGGTCTGGATACATTTTTCTAAGCGACAAATTATAGGGTTTTTCGTTGGAATAGTAGATAATTCAGAAAAGCACACTCACTGGCATGACTAGTTTCGAACTCTGTGACAAGCTCATCATCAGATGCCTACTCACTTTGTCGGAATTGGTACCTTGGGATAGATCATCAATCATATATCTGTGGTCACAAACAATAACAGCCTAAGTCGATTCTAAAATTTTTCAGAGAGAGCATTTTATAGTTTAATATCTTTACTGGAAATCAGGAGTCGGAGTTTTTGTGATAACTTTGTTACAGATAATAAGGAAACGAATTCTTTTACTTACTTAGCAAAAAAAGAGTTGCTTATTTGAGCACGTTGACTTCTCAAATTAATTTTTTCAATTTTGTTCTAACTCGAGTTGGGCTGTTATTGTTTGTGACCACAGATATAATACATCAATTTTATATTCAATTTGTATCGATCGAAAATCCCTCAGTACCAACCCAACCTGAAAGTCAATTATTCCAACAATGACAGAAGGTTTTTATCCTCCATGTTCTCTTTTCCTGTTACATTCTCGCAGGGTTGCAGTTGTTTTGAGGTTAGTTTATTTGTAACACACAGTTGCATTCCACTTAGTCTGCAAGCTTTCATCAACTACACTTTTTCTTCTTGTCATTTAAAGTCAAAGAATTAGAATTCGAATCGTTAGAAAATAGTTACGACATAAAATGTCTTCCGATTTCTCTTGACACAAATCGGTATGACTTCATTTTTGATTTCACTCCTCTTGACGTTTCATTACTTTATCATATAACCCACCTACTAAGCAGATAGCGGTGAAATGATAATTTTGTAAAATTGTGATTTGAATCTCGCTGTTTATTTGCTAAAAGAAATTTAGGATTTTGTGAGAAATCGCTTAATTCGACAACCCTCAATCTGATTTGCAACTCTGGGTGTGTGTGTGTGTGTTTGGCATCTCTCAAAACAGTAAAACAAAGTTGGTGAAATCTTTTTGGATTTCTCGTATATTCTTAAGCTTTCAGTTTGATTTGGTTTTACAAATTTTTTTTGTTGCGCTTTTTTCTTTTCATATTGTTTTCACAGCGATTTTGTTTTTGTTATGGTTGATTCATCATATTGGGTCGTTACTTCGTTTCAGCAGAGTGTGAGAGGTTGCTGCCGAGCACTTTTAAGCTGTCAGATGCTGTGTGTGGAGGAGGGAGCAGAGCAGCTCTTTCTTGGCCACAACAAAAATAGGAAAAATATACAGACGAGTGTACGAGTGTATCTGTAAGTTCGTTCGTCTTTTTTCTTATTTGAATTTGGCATCAACTCTAGCTCTGTGGTGGTGGTGACGGTGATGACGATGGAGCTGATGCTGGTGCTGTAGTAAGAGTTTATGTCTTATTATGAATTAAACTTGTTTTACAACTTGAGCTCTCGTCGTTGCAGCCAGCAGTAGTGGCGGATTTTATGCAAATCCACGTGAGCGGAGTTTTCTCTTCCTTTGTTGTTCAGTTCGTTCATATCGTATGTTCGTTCGATTGTTACTTGCAACGCCAGTTAAGTCAGTCATTGTAGTTAGTGCTGTGTGCCGCACAATGTGGCATCGTTTGTTTTTTTGTTTTTATTTTTTTGTTTTGTTCGCAATTCAATGCAAATTTTTGCGTTACCTGTTTTTGTCTTCTTCTACTACAAAGACTACTACTACTGCTATTTTCAATCTGTTTTCCAGTTTCAATTTCCTTTTGTTCCCCTCTTCAGCCTCTTGCACTACTGTGGCAGGAATTGTTGCATGTTGTTATGATGACGTTAATGGCAAAATGTTGGTTGCCGCAGTCGCGCTCGCCATGTTGCACGCATTCACGTTTCTATGTTTGATTTAGGTTTGCTGTGCGACCAACATTAATTTGTTAGTGCGCCCCACGAACAGGTTAAGGATCAGTTTGTCATTATAATTTCTATAGATATTTTAAATATTGGAGTAGTTTATTTTTTATTTTTTTTTGGATTTTGTGGCATTTATTAATAAACATTTGAAGTACAAAAAATATTGTTCAGCTTAATTATAGAGGTCTTTACTACGCAGATATTATAGGGGAACACGTTACCACTTTAATTTAATGTCAATGGTCTGTGGTTTGTTGTTGGTTTTTTTTTCGCAATCTTACGCAAACCCGCTTATTTAGTGTGACAGCAGATGTCAAACGTAATTAAACAGGGTTAAGAAATAACTATTTTGCTACAACTCCCTAGAAACTTGTTAAACGATGTGTTCGATGTCTAAGAAAACTCGTAAAAGACAATGGGGAAATTGTCACTAAATTGACATTGAAGTGAGTAGTGGCCAATTTTCAAGACTTTGAAGTCTTTTGGGTCTGCGAAGTTGACTATAAATAATAAATAAATATTTTCCCATTACAGACCTTGTATTGCCACGTGGTAGCATCTCAGAATATGGTGAGTTGTGCGCTTTATACTTTTTAACTTTTTAGACTCACTGATTGGGACCTACAGTTTTACACTGGTTCCGAACTATTTTTTGGAAAAGATTTTGCATGGCTTAGTCGATATTGACACTTTTGTGGAAGAGATGATAAAATTAATGGGAGTGTCAGTAAGATTGTACGTTTTAAATATAGTGCAATTTTTTTTGTGCAAGTGGCAACTCTGAAATTTGTCAACTGTCACATATGTTTATTTTATTATTGCAAAAGAACAACGCGTTATAACTTATAACAAAAATTTGGAAAGTTATGCTGAGGCCGCTCGCAAACTTCGAATAATTTTCGGTCGAGAAAGTGCATTTTATGTGTCAACCATTCGACGATGTACAAGTAGAGAAGAAAACCCAGGCGCAATTTGGCCACCCTCGTAGAAAACGCATCTCTCTGTCGCGTCATAACTTGAGTATTTCATACTTTTTCCATACTTTTATTTAAACGTGGTTGGAATTTCTATAGTTAGATACTTTAACATCGTCAGAAAACTGGTCCTGTCTTGAAATATTCAACGAAGAGAGTGAGCAGAGAAACGAGGCGCTTCACTCGTTTTTTGTTCTTTTCTACGAGGGTTGCCAAATTGCGTCGGCTTAGAAATCCTCTTTGGTTATAGACTGTAAGACTCATGTGTGTCAACGTTCAGGTCGCTCTCTTGAAAACATTGCTGCTGCAAACGAGAGTGTAGACGAAAAACCATTTCGGCATCGTTCCCAACAACTTCAAATTTCATGAAGCACTACGAAAAGAATTTTGACATAAGACCTCCACCTACATGCGTACAAAATTCAGCTTACTAAGGACCTCAAATAAGCAGACCAAGGAAAGCGCCGGCAATTCGTTCAATGAGTAATGGTGTTAAGTGAAATCAATGGCAATTTTTCAAAAAAAATCATCTTCTCCGATGAAGCGCAGACTGGCTTCGTGAATACACAAAATTGTCGAATTTGTGTGGCAGAAAATCCTCATGGAATCCATGAGAAATAAATGCATCCACAACGAGCAACAGTCTTGTACGAATTATGGTTAGACGGCGTGATTAGGCCTTACTTATTGAAGATGAGGCCGAAATTGAAGTGACTGTGAACGACATTCATTAAGGAACATGATAACGGAGTTCTTGTGGCCTCAATTAGATGGCATGGATGTGGACAACATGTGGTTTCAGCAAGACGGCGCCACCTGCGGCACCGCGCACAAAACAATCGACTTATTGCAGCAACGATTTCCAGAACAAATTATCTCAAGAAATGCTGATGTCTACTGGCCACCAAGATAACGCTATTTAACGCCGTGCGATTGCTTTCATTGGGGTTTTATGAATTCTCGGGTTAATGCGAAGAAACCCGAAACAATTCCTGAGCTCAAATCCGAGTTCCAACGCATCATCGGTGAGATACAGCCACATCTCTTGGAAAAAGTTATGGACAATTTCATGAAACAAGTAATGGCCTGTCATCAGAGCCGTGGGGGTCATTTTGACGGGTATTTTATTCCATACTTAATCGGAATACATCTTCTTTACAATGCAATAAAAAATCAGAACTGCCTCAAAAAATACGTGTTTTTATTTGAAAATTAAAAAGTGCATTCTTACTGAGACACCCATTATTTAGAATTGGTTTTTCCTATTTGTCTTCGTTTTTGTTATATACACTGAAAATCGAATTTCCAATATTCGTTTTATATCCAAACATCTTCACTTCGCGAAAAACGTAGTGGAAACTCAGATTTCTGAATCGGTTTGCAAAGGTTCGCACAAGGTTAAGCCGAGCAAAAGTAGTACGAAACCAGACATATAGACAGCTGGACATTGGAAAGCTGCAATTTCCAGAGATAGCCATGGCCTATGCAGAGAAAGCTCACTGAGCCACGGGCGCTGAATGCACCCCCGTCTTTCAGCGCCCGCCCTGAAGCGCACTACAAGCACATTTCCCATTCTGTGGAAGCTGTTGCAGAGAGCGTAATTAGTTATCAAAAGCCGCTTAAAGTACGATGAAGAGTCTCGGATGGCAAGTGATGCAAAGAACGCGGCACTTATGGCAACACTTTGGTCAGTTTCAACGAGAGCCGTAACGGAGCATTATTAGGAGATTTAAGACGTTCATTTAAGACGAGAAAACGGTTGTGGAGAAACCCCAAAAGTGAACAAATTGAATCTTACAGAAGGTAGAAATTCTACTGAATTCTGCCAAAAAGTACAAACTCAAACAAAACACCATGAATCAGGGCCCCTTTTTTAGAAATACGGGAGGAAATCCTGTCACATATGTGCAGACTATGCTGGGAATATCGTGAGATCACTTCTCCAGATTACTTGTCTCAGGGGACTTTAACATAGATGAGGGTGTTGATCACACAGAGGCCGAATGCGTCAACAGGCATCCTCTCAGCCAAACCGTAGATAGAACTTCAATTTCCCGGCTTCAGAACAACAAAGGCGGTTGCTCATGGACTACCGGCTGAGGTGTTTAAGGCTGACGGCTATGAGTTCAAACAAGGCATGCGTCAGCTCATATACAAAGTCTGGCTTGACGGATGCGTGTCCGACGAGTGTCATTTAGCATAGTGTGTCATGTTTTATAAAAAAGGCCGAAAAATTTTTATTTTTGTTATTGTTGGGATGCAACTAGAACGTGCTTGCAGCTTGTCGCAAATGTAGTATACTTGTAACCAAACACATTGTGTTTGCTATTCAGTATGACATATTGGAGACACAGTGGTTAATAGGTTTTTGTTGTTGTGACCCATATGTGGCTTTGCTTCTTGAAAACTTCTAAAAACAAACACGTGACAGACAAAAAAGGAAAAAAAGCAGCAGATATTCAATTCATGAAAACAGTGCTGACATATATATACATTGTCCCTGCAATATATTGCTGGAGCCGTAATTTTTCAACGTGTATTCAAACTATTGTGGAAAAAGCCTTGTATCCATCGCCTACACTGACTTCTCGAGCATAATGTGCGTAAAACTAAAGCTTTTTGTGGTGTTAGGCCTAGAAAGTCTACTATCTACCACATATTTACATTTCAACAAATCCTGGAGAAAACTCACGAACAACAAATCGACCCCTACCACCTCTGTGGTAGCGTGATACGGGGAAAACGGTACCACGCCATGTCGGAGATTGGTATTCCTGCGAAGCTGACGCGTCCGGCATCGACCGACGCGAAATCTTCAGTAAAGTTTGGTAAAGATATCACTGCATCATGTAGTACAAGGGGAGGCCTCCGGCAGAGCGACACCCAATCATTCGATCCCTTCAACACATTTATTGAAATCATCGTGAGCAAAAATGAAGTCAACACGAATAAAACTGTCAGCAGCAAAAGTCGCTTCCCATTCGGGTATGACGTCATTGGGCGAAATCCGCGAGGAATTACTGCAGCATTTTCGAGAATTGAGAAGGAATCAGTAAAAGTGGGTTTGCCAAAAAAATTAGGTTAATACAAAATTACCGGTTTCGACAAGCAGAACATCGGATCTGCAGCGAACAGAAGTACTATCGAAACGGAGAATTGTGTTGGAAGCCGGTATTATTTCGGTCCCAGCAAGTACTTCAGAGATAAGACCCTCCCTCGTGAATCGAAGGTCTAACTGTATCTAACTCTCACACAACTAATCCTTCTTTACGGCGCAGAGAGCTGGGTCGGATCGTATGCTGTTGAAACATCACTGGGAGTCTTCAAGGGTAAATTATCCGAAAAATAAAATATATTATGTTGGCCAGGCCATGGCAGATCAGAATGAATCAGTGGTAAAGGTATTCGAAGATGTACTAGAAGAACATCGACAATTGGACGACCAAGACTTCGCTGGAAATATCAGGCGGAATATTGCCTGCGAGAGCTTTGCGATACCAACTAGAGTAGAAAAGCTGAAGACCGAGCTGGTCGGAGAAAAATGTTATCTGCATTTTTTGCTACCCTTGACCCCTTTGGATTGTTTGAGGCCATGAAGTAAATATGTAACCTTTAACTCGACTGTGGTAATATCTAATACGGTTGTGACAACCTCTAAATCGATTGACACAATGCTTCTTATGTTACAATACATGTGTTTGCGACCCAAATATATTTGTGTTTGTGATACAAATACAGCTGTGTTTTGTTGCAATGTTTATGCTCTCTCGAGAGCAAAAGAATAAAAGAGAGACAACGCAAGAGTTTATCTTGTATGTGTGGATCTGTATTTTTTCATAAATATTCCTCAATGTGCTTGCAAATTGCAGATGAAATCAATGTTTCTGATTTTGGTTGAAGTATTGCGTTTCAGTTTCACGCATTCAGTCATCAACGGTTTATCGGACAAAGGATATCGAGAGCGCTTGTTCAGTGAAAAAAGAATAAACAAGACCTCAGACGGTTAAATGGTTTGTAAGGTTGCTTTGGCTTTTATGTATGTGTTTCGAATATATGTATGGGTTCTACCAAAGTGGGAAACGATTTTGAGGTAAGAAACTGGAAAGTGTATCAACGTGAAGCCCTTTGTCTGTCCGAGGATTTACTGAGAAAATCGCAACGGCGGACCATTTGCGAAATAAGTATATTAAAAAAAAACACAAGTCATTAATCCACGCTTGGCTTGCATGAACTAGATTTGTGTATAAATATATTGTTTGTGTACCAACACACAGTGATAATTAACACATAGTTGAAACCTTCTGAAAACAACATGTCATGCAACAAGGAAACACCGAAGTAGAGGCAAAAGAACAGCAGGTTATCATTTCACGAAATGCAAAACAAATTCTTCATTCAATGCAAGTAAATGTGAAAGGGGCCGTTTTAAATCCATTAATTTTGTGTATTAAATATTTATAAATGTGGATGTATGTTGTTAAAATTAATTATAATAAACAATACATATATATCGAAATTAAAGAATAATTCCTTTCTAAATATTATTATATTTGGGAGGAAATACGCATATGTTTCAACGCAAGTATATGTAGGTTTGGGGGAAACACCCGAATACAGAAACACGAATATGTTTCAACGTAAGTATATGTAGGTTTGAGGGAAACAGGCGAATGCTTCCACGTAAGTATATGGATGTTTGGGATGCAGAACGCATATGTTTCCACATAAAAGCATACATGTTTGCAAAGTAAACTTGCAAACATGTGAATGTTTGAAGCGTGTTCCAAATATATACATGGTTCCTGCAGAATATGTTTGGGAGAATATGTTAGAGATGCCGTTATTTTTCAGCGTGTGGAAAATAATATTTTCTGAGACCACAAATTACTTTGAAAAATTTCTGACTTTTACTGAATTGTAGTTCGGATTATCTGGGAACTTTGTAAATTGGTTTTGGTTTTATTTTCTTCTGCAAATGCAAATGTGACAGACAGATGCAAATATACTACATCTTTTGTTCTTTCGCTTCGGCTAAGATGATTGCATGATTTTTGCTTTATCTTTTTTTATTTGTCTTTTATTATTTATTCCTTTTAGTTAATTCTTCCGATGATTTATTTAATTATTTTTAATTCTTCTCTTTTTGTATCTAATCAGATCTTCATTTATTGCCACACTATTTTGATGTGAAATATATCCTAAACTCGATTATTCTCTTGATCGTTTCCAATTTTAAACATCGTTAAATAAATGCTATTGGTATTATTTCAATTTTGGCTTTCATCTTAACTCTGGCACTTTTTGTCTAACCACTGACACAGAAACCAAATGTAATGCCACAACCGAATGGTGCCGCTGAAGAAATAATGATTAATGCTTAGAAAAAAGTGCCAAAGCAAGACTGTATATTCTGCTGCTGCTGCATGGGTATCTTAAACTTCTGTCCATATTTTGACTTTGCAACATAAATCAAAATAGCAGCAGAAAATCTGTTTTATTTGCCAAAACAAAAAGCAGAAAACAGAGAAAGAAAAATACACGACTACAAAATTGACTCATTTCGCTGTTGGGGTTCTCCTGCCCCAAAACATTTGGCCTCTCTAACAACAACCCAGTACTTAGCAGAAGTCCCCTAACCCCACCAACGAATGTTGCTACAGCCAGCCAGGCAGTCATGGATTTGGTATCGGATGAATGCAAACTACAGTATGGCTGGCTGGCTGGGGCAACTTAAATCACCAGTAGATGACGAAGTGACCAAACAACTTCTTGCGGTTTTGGCTTTGAATCAATTATTTTGGGGTGTAGTGTAGAGTTTAATCGAAATCTACTTTAAATCTTTTAAAATCTTCTGAAAATCTAGCAAGAATAATATTTCTCCTTTAAAGTTTTATAATTTTTTGATTATAGGTTAATGACTCAGGGGTCCTAAAAATTATGGTTGTTTTTGTTAAACCAACACTCAGGGGATGCCCCCTATAAATGCAGTGCATTGCGTTGCCGAAGGAAATTTGGGCTAGTGGAGGGTGGAAAGAGGGAGTAGTGGCCGTTAACATTTGCTTTGAATCTTTGTATGTCACAATTGGCGGGAAATACACTAGCCGGAAGTTTATTCCACATACGGACTGTACGGCTGAACAACGAATTCTCTCTATAGTATGTAGTGCAATCAACCGACCAATCGATGAAAAAAGAGAGAGTTCCTGAAAAGCCGCGAACTTCGGCTAAATATACCCACGTCCGGCATAAGTTGACGGATGTCCGAGGAACACATATCGTGGAAGTATCGATAGAACAGCGACACGCAACCCACATTTCGACGATGCTCAAGAGAGGCAATAGAGTTGGATACCCTACTGTTCCCCACCAACACCGTCGCCCTCCTTTGGAGACGGTCGAGAAATTCCAAAGATGTCTTAGGAGCACCTGGTGGTGTAGATATTAAGAAGGTCAGTTGTATCGCTCTAAAAAGCCTAGACACTCTTGACACATCTTTCAAAACTTCAAATACATGTTGTGCCCAACGGACTTCACATTGTATTTGCATGCCCAGAACATCAAGAGCATCAGCTTCGTCAATATCCACAACCGTCCATAGACAATGATGACACCCCTGGGTATGCAATCCGCTTATGCGACAACAAACAACAATGGGTGTTACCCGCATTAACATCTACTCTATTCAGTCGAACCAACACAACAATGGACACCAGAACCCGGTCGAGTGTTGCTTTCTTCGTCCGGAGTTTGACTTCAATCTCGTGAAGAGTTGGCCTACGGTCGAATGAATAAGAATGACAGAGATTACTGGCATCCGCAAAAGAGTAGATTGCATTCACAGTCTGGCCCAGGTGATCATAAATGAAAATAAGAAAAAGAGAAGGAGAAAGAACAGAGCCCTGTGGTAAACCTGCAGTCAATTTCTGTTCGTCGGATGTAAGCCCATCTACAACAACTCGTATAGTGCGATCTCTGAGAAAACGATCTCTGAGAAATATAAATCGAGTGAAGTTATCACCGACACTAAAAGCAGCGAGCTGTGACAAGCGTGCGTCGTGCCATACTCTCTAAAAGGCCTTAGGAATATCAAGAGGCACGACCTTACTCTCACCAAGCCGGTGATAGATCGACTTCACTGTTCCGAAAGGAACGCCATCAGGTATCCAGTAGATCTCATTCTACGGAAGCCATACTGTCGATCATTAAGAAGGTCATTGGACTCAAGATATTTCACAAGATGGTGGTTAACCATGCTCTCCATAACCTTCGGGAGTGCAGAACAAATTGCAATTGGGCGGTAATTTGCAGGGTTCGTTTATTTCATTTTATTTGATTTTTAAAAATATACTCAATACCTCTCGAGACTTAACAGCCCTCTTCTAAATATTTCAGGTGTATAAATATGGCAACCCTGCACACAGGGAAACCCAATTAAAGTTATTGCGAAATTTTCGTAAGAAATGTTGTTATTTACCTCCAAACGGAAATTTTTCCAGCGCACATTTGATTTACGCACGTGGTGCTACTTTCGGTTGTTAAAATGATCGAAATGTCAAAATTCCGGTCCCAAATAATTGTTGCCGTACAAAATAGCTTTGGCATAACAACCCTGTAATTGATTTTGTCTTCGAAATTTTCGCGAAGAGTTGACTACCAAGCAAATGATAAGTGAGCGAAATATGCTGTTCATGAAATTTTCGTTATTTTTATACACGTATTTCTTATGACAACGAAAATTTCATAAAAACTGAATACCGGGCGGGCCTAACTGGTGAAGCCCCGTATTCAGTTCTTGCGAAATTATCGTAATAACCTTTGCCATTTATCTCTAAAGGGAACATTTTGTTGCGGAGAGTTACCACCTCCATTTGATTTAATTGCAAATGCGTCAATAATAATTCCTCTTTGAATTCCATTTTATTTTTAACTCATGTGGTATTACTATAGATTAATAAAATTATCGAAATGTCCAAATTCTGGTCCCAAACAATTACCAAACAATTGTTTTCGCACGAAATAACTTCGACGCAACAACCCTGGAACTGGTTTTGCTTACGAAATGTTCGCACGGAGCTGAGTACCAGGTTCTTGACTCGTATATATTGGTTTTGTTGTTACACCATGTGCCCATTTCTTCTCTTCGATTGACGGTGTGTGTTTTTTCGAGATACCTGGGACCGAATGCTCGCATCCTAAATTACGGAAGTCCGTCTAAAGAGTCAGTTTTCATGTTATCTTGTAACAACCTAGTGCTGGTGTAATCGTATTCCTCTATTCACTTGGTAAATACAACTACACGCTGAAAAATATTGACCCCAGCACCATATTGCAGGAACCATGTACATGTTTGCAAAAATTGTTTTCATGAATTGAAGATCTGGTGCTTTTTCTTTCTTTATTATCTATCACGTTTTTGTATTCAGCAGTTTTCAACAAACAAAGTCACGTTTGGATCACAACTACACATATTACAACCTATTAATCATTGTGTCCTAAACATGTTATATTGAATAGCAAACACAATATATTTTGGACAGGCAACAAACACATCATATTAGCATTCAAACGAAAAATCAATGAATGTTCGAACTAATGCGCGATGTGTTAACACCTTTTTGTTACACGGGTCCTGTTCGATTTCTATGAACACATTAGTAAATGTTACATTGGAAAATAAAAAAAATTAATAGTTTTTGCCCTGAAGGCTCTTTTTCTATTGCACTTTATTTTTTTTTACATCTGCTTTAACAATAGATGTAATATTATTAAAATAAATAAAACAATATTCAGCTCACTGTAATAATTGTTTCTGATTTGCCATAAATAGAGCGGCGACAAAAAGTATTGAATAGTATAGAGAACTGATTGCACACTTTTTCTGCTCTCATGCAGTCTGAGTAAAAGAGTATAAACCAATCTTATTCTCCTTATAGAATATTTCAATATAAATGCACTATTTCGACAATGTTATTATATAAAACAATACAAACAGCATAAATGTTTCAAAAGACATCAATGTTTGACATCAAAATTATGAATGGACCAAGTTATGACAAAAAGAGAGTAATAGGTTTTGAATCATTCGCCAGATGTCGCCAGTGCTTTTGAATCATACAATCCGTTCCATGAGTTCTCTATACTATTCAATACTATTTGGCAAGGACGACCTGCCAGTGCATCAATAATATCATACTTATTTTCAGGCGGAGCCTATTGTTGTACAACAACCACGTATGTGATGCTAACGATGTGTGTTGTTTACATGTGTTTACTTTGATAAAGAGAAATTTGCCAACGTGTATTAATTACAGCGCTTCCAAAATACGTATTATAACACGGAATGGATGTGATAATTTGATTCATGATTTAGACACAATTCTGTGGCAGTTTTCTTCTCATAGCTATAATATATATTTGGAGAGGAAAAAAATCTCAGCAACTCCATTTTCGAAAACTGGTCGTTAAGACTTCACATGCTAACACACTCCATTAGTATATTTGCGAACACTATGATTTGCTGCTCGAACACTATGATGAACTGAGTTGTTGATACAGATACAGTATGATTTGCTGCTCGAACACTATGATGAACTGAGTTTTTGATACAGTTTGTACACGTTTTGGAGTTTCGTTCAAACGCTGAACGCACACACTTCCAACCTGTTAAGACATCCAAAACACTAAAGATTTTGGACTTTTTGTTAAATGATAACATCAGTTCGAATGTTTTGATCATAATAACGTGTTGGTCTAGATTACACTGTGAAACACAAGTACTTGTGATGGGTCAGTATATTAAAATCTTGAAAGGCTAAGCTTTAATTTTGGTAGCTAAATTGGTAGAGAAAAGGCTCAAACAATTACACTATGCAACAAAATGTAGGCTTTTGCTTCGGGGGTGGACGAATGATCACGCTTCGTGACCGCTGTGTAGCTACACTTTTTTTATGGGCGTGGCAAGTTTAAATTTTATTAACCGATACTGTCCGAAATAAATTTAGAAATCGTGTATAAATATTCAATTTAGCGAATTCTTGTGATACCGTGTCTTCAGTGAAATTTCACAGGGATTATTTTCGTAAAATATTCGAATGCTCTATTTCAAAGTTTAAAGGGTAATTTTTGTCCTTTGTACAGAGAGTACCAGGGTAGTGTTCAAGGGCATGAACAGTCAGTATGAGGCTTCAAATTACACTGTGTGTAATTTTTTAAGTCATTGAAATATAACTATATACGGACACCACTACGTGATAAAAGACCAAACAATAAGACCCATAGTTATGCACTTTTTTTATGGGCCCCCAAAGATTTGGAGCCTCGGTGTCGTTTTTGCAAAAAAGTGATAATTTTGTCAGGCTCATATCTTGCAAACCGTTCGGATTTTTGATTTACTCTCTGAGGGAAAGTTGTAGCTCTTGTCATAAGCAAGGAGAACGGTTTCACCAAACCACAATGCCCATGGAAAGGCAAAAAACTCGACGCATTACTTGCAGAGGTAATATCAATTTGATTGATGCATTGTTTTGCATTCCTTTTTTGATTTCTTTTCTAATTCATTTCAGGTATGTTGGTGGAGTCACATGATCACCCTGTATGATGTTACTGAATTATTTGAAGAATAAAAAGCTGATGATGGGACGTGCCTGTGGACACCACCATAAGTTCTGAATCTGAAATCTCAGATTCGGGCGACGATTTAGATCCACAACTTAAGAGAGTGTGATTTTCAAGTCCAGTGCCATCAACATTATAAACATAATACGAACATTTTTTTTATTATTTTTGTAATAGATAGCATAGTATCTCACTGTTGAGTAAAGAAAAAACAAATGAAATTAAAAAATTTTCGGGAAATTTTTCACTTTGCGGCTACCTAAACGCTACCTAAGCGCTACTTAAACGGTGTTAAGAATCATTCCTAGGAGGTTCATATATTCCAGAAAGTTGATTACTGAGACCTTAGGTACATTTTTGTGGTTGATTGTTTAATTAAATTTTGAACGGTTTGCTACCTATGGACCTGAACAGGGGAAAAACGGTTAAAAAAATCGAATTTGTTAAAGTTTTTTGCGATTTTGACCTTGAAGCTGAAGTTTTTTTAATTTTATATGTTCACAATTTTTGTTCTTTACAACTTTCCCTCAGAGAGGAAATTAAAAATTCCTAACGGTTTGCAAGATATGAGCCTGACAAAATTACCACTTTTTTGCAAAAATTACGCTGAGGCCCCAAATTTTAGGGGGTCCATAAAAAAGTGCATTACTGTGGGCCAAACTGGGAGATACGGGCCTTTTTTGTGGTCTTTTATCACGTAGTGGTGTCCGTATATGGTTATATTTTTTCGTGTTGCACTGTGTTATATATTCCAAAGTGTAGTCCAAGGTTTTGGAGCAATCTATGTCCGTACATATTCGCCTAGGGTTCTTCTACATGCTAAATCAAATATCACACACCCCAATAAAATCTATACTTTTTCAACAATAATATGTCACTTCTAACAAATTTCCCACGGTATTTAATTATACAATGCTAAATAATGTGCCAGCTAATACAACTGGTTAACCTTGAACTTCAATGAAATCATTTCTAGAAATTAGTTCACCTGAATTCTATAAAGTTTTTCTCTCTCTAACATAAAATATCGCCAGTAAACAGAGTACTGATTGATAGACACATGTGTTACTGTCTACAGTGGATACTGATAATATCTAACGCTGTTCAGAATGAACGATCACATCAACATACAAAAATGTGTGAAGGCAATAGCAAATTGATTTTGATTTGTGTAATGGAATTGAATGGAATTAGCCCACTGACATTTAAAATAATTGTTTGAAAAAAAAATAAATAAAAAACATTTTAGAATGATGGAAATGTTAAACCTGTTTAGAATTCCAAATGAACTAATTACTATAATATTGAACTACTATATAACAAACTAATTACTACACGCCGAAAATCTGTATTTACTTGTTGTTTGGATGCAAATATAATGTGTTTGCAAATATAGTATACTTGTGTCTAAACATATTGTGTTTGCTACTAAGTATTACATGTTTGAGACACAATAATTAGTATGTTATAAAATATGTTTTTGTGATCCAAATGTGGTTTTGATTATTGAAAACAGCTGAAACTAAAAGTGTGGCAGACAACAAAGAAAAGAAAAACCAGCAGTTCTTAAATTTTTGAAAACAATGCATGCAAACATATACATGGTTCCTGCAATATGTTGCTAGGGCTGAATTTTTTCAGTGTGTACAGAATAATGCACTGTTTGATTTTCATCACCCCAATATCATTTACCCCAAAACCCTTTTTTCATATTCATTTAAGTTTTGTTGTTGTTTCGATGGATTTTTCCGCTGAGCTTCATTAGAATTTTTTCCCGATCAGCAATAATTATAATGTCATAAACAAAAAAGGCACTTGCTTGCAATTAGCGGCAAAGTGCTTGGTATTTTGTGCATGTCATCATCGAGTGCTTTATTAAATATTAAATCCCATTCAAACTTTTAATTATAAACTTTGACGTATTTGTCAGTTGCATTAATTTGATTGGATTGGCTGCTGGTTTTTTTGCTGTTGTTCCACTTGTGCCAATTTAAATTATTCATTAGTGTATGAGTAAAATAGTAATTAATAGAATTTTTTTTTTTTTTTAAGTATTTAAATAGTTGAATATTGAAAAAATATGAAGCAAATTGTGATGGCAGTTGCCAGTGAAAAGGTGAAAGTCATTAAATCACAAATTGCTTGTGTATAATTAAAGTGGTAGACAGGCATTTTGGAAGCAAAGATGGATTTTTTTTGTGGCTGAAAATGCCCGTAAGAACATGATGTTGTTTTTAATCGAAAAATTTTATTTGAATTTTAAAATTAAAAACAGACATTAAAAAGTAATTGATACTGAACAACTTTTAATATGGTACACAAGCAGAAACTTTTAGTTGATGACAATGGTATAGGGGGATTCAATAAGACCGCCGATTTTCATTTATAAATAAAAGACACTAAAATTTATTGAAACGATTTCTATTTCTTTCATCATGTTGTTTGGTCAATGGCATTTATGCCTGAAATACAGGATCCATTAAATGCGTTAGGCAACACAAGATGCACGTATCAAAATTTCCCCTGACTTTTTGATATAATTCGGACTGTATATCGTTTATAACACATATAATTTCGATCTTACCCTCTGGAATTGTCTCATACTTATTGACATAGACCATACTTTTCACGTAGTCCCACACGCTGAAAAAGCTGTATTTTTTGTTGTTTGAATACAAATGTAACGTATCTGTAGTTTGTCGCAAATATAGTATACTTGGTTCACAAACACATTATGTTTGCTATTCAATATAATACGTTTGGGACAGAATGATTACTAGGTTATAATATGTGTATTTGTGACCCAAATGTGGCTTTGTTTGTTAAAAGGGGTTGTAAACAAATACGTGACAGACAATAAAGAAACAAAAAGCACCAGATCTTCTATTCACGAAAACAGTGCTTGCCAACATGTACATGGTTCCTGCAATATGTTGCTGGGCCGTTATTTTTCAGCGTGCAGAGAAGGTAGTCCAATGGGGTCAACTCGCAAGATCTCGGAAGCCACTTGTTATCGATGTTTCGTGAGATAATGCGCCATGGGAACCTCGTTCGGCTATTTGTCCATGCTCTTTGTTTCATGCGCTGTGCGGCAATTGGCACCGTCCTTTTAGAACCGCAAATTCTCCAAGTCCATTTTTTTCTGTCGTATCGATATCGTAACAACGTTAACAGCATCATATCGAAAGAAGTATTCTTGAATGGCATGTGAATTTTCAGTACCCCAAATGCGGCTCCCATCGTACCCAATCAGTTGAGAATGTGCCCCACCGCCTATCATAAAGTTTATTGAAAAAAGTCATCAAATTTTCGTTGTTCAAGCATTCATTTGGTAAATATACGCCGCTGCAAATGGTTATATGATTCAGTCCCTGAGTACACTGAAAATCTGTCCTTTTTGTTGTTTGGAAACAATTATGACGCATTTGTAGCTTGTCGCAAATATAGTATACTTGTGTCCAAACACATTGTGTTTGCTACTTAATATTATATGTTGGAGACACAATAATTATTAGGTTATAATATATGTTTTTGTGACCCAAATATGGTTTTGTTTGTTAAAAATTGTTAAAAACTAAAACGTGAGGGACATCAAATAAACAGAAATGCAGCAGTTCTACAATTCGTGAGAACTATACTTGGTCGTAAGTACATGTATGTTCCGAACGAATTCTTTATTACTTTATTATTTATTATTATACTTTATTGCATCTTAGTAAGAGAACGACGCAAAAATATAAACTTTGCCTTACGCTATCGCCTACAGGGAAGCGACATTGTAAGTAGGAAATATTACAATACTTTAGTTTGAATTTTGCTATAGATTGAAGCATTACACGATACGGTGTCGCCTTGTCTGAGACCTCACAGCGGATTTGGTGTTCGTCAAGGTCATCCGGCAAAGTCGTATGAGTTTTGTAGGAATACCAAGCTCAGACATTGCTTCGTAAAGTTTCTCCGGTATGGGGCTATCAAAGGACGCCTTATAATCGACAAATAGGTGATAGGTATTGATTATTTTTGTTGTGGGTCTTCTTCAGAATAGCGTGAAAATCTAATCAGTTGTTGATTTTCCAGGCCTAAAGCTACAGTCGTATGGTCCAATCAGGCCAGCGATAATTGGCTTTAGTCTATCACACATTATGCTTGATAGAACCTTATATGCTACAGATTATAGGCTTATTCCACTGTAGTTAGCACAGAGACTCGGGTCACCTTTATGGGACATAGTACACTGAGACTCCAATCGCCGGGCATGCATTCATTTAACCAAATTTTACTAACGATCTGATGCATGCACCTTATCAGCTCTTCGCCGCCAGCCTGAAATACCTCCGCCGGTAATCCATTGGCTCCTGCGGCTTTGTTGTTCTTAAGCTGTGCAATAGATGTTCTGACACTGTCTTGGTTATGAGTAGGGTAATCGAAGTCGTGGACCAAATTGTGAGCGATTGTCTCCCCGTCATTGGATATCTCAGGTATCACTAGAGCGGAGAAATGATCTATCCACATTCCTAACATGCTCTGAACATCTACGATGAGATTTCCGTCATTGTGTTTACAGAAGGGGCCCTCAGCCATATCCAGTTGGTCCATTTTTGACTTTTTGAGCTTCGTTCTTCCTTCTGTATGTCTCAATTTTCTCACTCTCGCGCTTTCTCCACTGCCGTTTCTTTGGCTAAAGAGATGAAAATGCGTCTCGTCAAAAAGATTATTTTTCGGCCAAAATCGATGCCCGATTGGAACGTCTGTAAGGCCCCTCTTTCCCAACGTTGTTAAAGCATAAAGCGACTCATTTTTGTCAGTGGGGCCAGAAGTGTGACATAGTGGATCGGGGATTTTGACCTTTGGTCCATATACCGAAAGGTTATGTCAATATATAAAACTCCACAAAAAATAAAAGTAAAATTCCTGAAGTTGTTGTTGAAATTTTAAAATTTGAAAATTGTAAAAATTTTTAATTTTTCAGAATTATTCAAAATGTTATATCTTGAAAACGACTTGAGTTATTTAAATTTTTTTTTTAATTTGTTAAGGAATTTAAGCAAAAAATATAAAAATCAGTAAGTAGCCTACACTGAAAAAATTTTTCGCAAATGCAGTATAAAGATCTGTGGTCGTTGGTGGTGCAATGGTTACTGTGCGCGCCTCTTATACATGAGATTCTGGGTTCGATCCCTGCTCTGACCGCCTTAAAATTCCTGTCGGGGGCGGTCACCTCGCATAGTGGCGGCGACACTATCGAGAATTTAGCCATGAGAAAGCTTCTTAAAATACCGTTCAGAACCGGTGTAAAACTGTAGGCTCCACTCAGTGAGTGTAAAACTAGAAAGCGCTCAGCTTTCTGGTTGTGAGAAGCTGTTCCCAATTCCTCCATGGGATACCATTTTATTTTTAGTTTCAATCGCATTTTAAATAAGGAGCGGTAGTTTCTGAGATATACAATTTTTTGTGAGACGACCTTTACTCCTAAAAAGCGGAAATGCAATGTTTGCAACTGTTTCTGTTTATTATTCTTCTGCAGTTACGCATTAAACTTTAACGCACTAAGCATTTAAGTGCATATGTAGTGAAAGTATTTTGAAAAACTCAATTACTTGTTGAAAATCATTGCATTTTCGTTTTTTTGGCGCAAAGCTCGTCCCACAAAAAATGGTGTATCTCAAAAACTACTTGAAAATACCAATTTTTTTTTTCTTTTCCTGAATGATAATTAAATCTTCTAAATTCTCATGAACGGCTGATTAATTCTCTTGCTCCAGCTCTTTATTTAAAATGCGATTGTGTCCTTTAAACTTCATTCCCGAAAATTTTTTTTTTCACTTAGGCTATTTTCAGACTTTTTGCTTAAAAAAATTAAAGGTTCCTCTTTTCAGTGTAGGCTATTTTCGGATTTTTTATTTTCTTCCTTAATTTTCGTTAAAAATTAAAAAAAAAAAACTTCAAAAAATCTCAAGTGGTTTTTGGGATGTACAATTTTGAATAATTTGAAAATATAATTAATTTTTTAAAACCCGGTTTTTTGGTTACGGTTTTGGACACTCTAGTTTGGACACAATAATCCAAAATGGGTAAAACCCGGTTAACCGACGTTAAATAATCGGTTATTGGTTTGTTCCAAAGTACGTTTTTTTATAAAACCGGCACACGGTTAATAGCCAAAAAATCGGCTTCACCGGTTTTTCGGTATCGGTTTTGGACACTCTAGTTTTGACACACGTATACTATATTTGCGACAAGCTACAAACACGTTATTTTTGCATCCAAACAACAAAAATGTATATATTTTTTAGCGTGTAGATATGTCAAGACTATTGCTTTCCGCATACACTGATTTTGACTGCCAACACCTTGAATTTCGATTAGTTCTCCCTATAAAATACGTGATGATCGTAGCAAGCAGTGTAATCAAACACATATATAATTATTTCCCAATCTAAAATGATCAGAAACATCGGGTTTTTCAATAATAGCGCTACAAAAGTTTTTTTAAATAAAACAAAACCGGTCTTAGATAACAATGAAATTCTTTATTCCTGTGAAAGTACGTTCGATGCCATTATGTATGGAACACGAAGTCCAGACGCTGAACCCAATTTTCGACGGGTTTCAAGCATAAATCCGGCCGATACTGCTGCAATTTCACGTTCGATATTCGTACGAAGTTCATGAATCGTCGCTGGCTTGTTGGCATAGACCATAGACTTGACGTAGCCCCGGAAATAATCTAACGGCGTCAAATCGCACCACCGAGGCGGCCAATCGACTAGGCCATTTCGTGAGATAACACGTTCACCAAACTTGGTTTCCAATAAATTGATTGTGGCATTCGCTGTGTGGCTTGTGGCGCCGTCCTGTTAGAACCACATGTCCTCCAAGTCCATATTATCCAATTGGGGCCAAAAATATTCGGTTATCATTGTACGGTAGCGATTCGCATTCACAGTAATGTGCCGGTCTTGATCATCACGGGAGAAGTAGGGCCCAATGACGCCGCCGGCCCATAAACCGCACCAAACCGTAATTTTTTCGGGATGCAATGATGTCTCATGGATTATGTGTCGATTGCTGTCTGACCAAGAACGCATATTTTGCTTATTGACGAAGCCATTCAGCCAGAATTGAAATTCAGAATTCAGAAATTGGACGTAGCGCTCTTAAAGTTGAGGCCACTGACTCCAAATTTCGGTAGTAAATTTTAATAATTTCGACTCGTTGTTGGCTCGTATATCTTTCCATGATGAAATGGCAAAGCTTACTGAAGAGAAATGTCAAAAGAGCGGGAAAGAATATGGCGTCGTTTGCTATCCCTATCGATTTACTTTTGTAGCGTCTCGGTTGAAAACCTCTTTAGCAATAATAATAATATAATAAATTCACAATCATACCAAGACCAAGATTTTTTATTTTCTTCCTTAATTTTCGTTAAAAATTAAAAAAAAAAACTTGAAATATCTCAAATGGTTTTCGAGATGAAATTTTTTTAATAATATGAAAAAATAATAAATTTTGGAAATTTTCAGTTTTGAAATTGCAACAACTTCAGGAATTTAAAATTTTTTTTGGAGTTTTATATATTGACATTGCCTTTCTATATATGGACCAACGATCAAAAGCCCTGACCCACTATGTCACACTTCTCGTGGCCTGACCCAGCGGTCACACTTATACTGACTGATAGTCAATATTTCGAACAGGAAAAATCTATCAGTATCCAACTAACATATGATTTTGAAAGATAACTGTATTTGCACCACCCTTTACTTGAATTTCCCAATGCAAAAATTGTGTACATAATACTGAAATCATAGTGCATTTGTTTTTTGACATAATCACTTTCTGTGCGCATTTATACGTCATTTTTTATACTATTTCATATTTTCCGATAACATATGGTATGCATGGTAAATTGCTGTGTAATGACGGTGCTGATGATGATGATGATATGTGCTTGCACACATATTGTTGCGATAAACAATTTAATTTAATTAATATAAATTCATTTATTACAATGGGTTGGCAGGTGGGTTTGTGCACTTTACAGTGATGAATTTGCAAAACCTAAGGATTATATTACATTTGCGCTTGGTTAAACGCGACTGTCGCTCGTTTGTAAATGAATGCGTGGGAATATTAACTGTGACAGCTGCCTCTACTCGCTTAGAATACGCGAATGAGTCTTTGTAAATTCCCATATCATATGATGAGAAAAATACCAATTTTTCAAATGGAAATTTCAAAATGCAAATTGAGAAACATTAAAGTGGCTTTGACTTTTAACATTTGCAGGCAACGAAAAAAAATTAAAAATAAATTATAATATGAAAAACGTGTTAATAATTTGTTAACACCAATCAATAAGAGATATTGGAGTTGAGTTTGTTTGAAAGGCTACACAAAAAAAAAGAGTGAAGTCACCTCGTGTGAATAATTTAAAAAACATATATATATTTTTTTCAATAAAAATTTTAATAAACCTCATCAAAATAGCAGTGATACAAATTTAATTGACTTAGAGTTCAAAATGTGATCGTTTGTTCATGCCTTGACGTTCAGTCACTCCAAAATCGCCACTGTTTCGTTTTCATGTTTGCTAATTTCTTCTTATGCTCATCACCCCATCCATCATTGCCAAATGGCAAATAAATCACACCAAACTCAAAGTCGACGACATTAAATTTTGGAACCTTCAGTTCAAATAAAAATAAAAACTAAAATAAACATGAAACAAAAAACAAATATACTGAATTTAAAACTTCCACCAAAATCTCTTTTAATTAAACTTTATTTCCAAGCCATAAATTTTGATTTGAAACCCGTTCCCCAAAACATCTTTTGTTGGATCCTCCTCATACTCTTTTGTATTTTTACAACCAAACACTCAAACCCGTTTCGAAATCGTTGCAAAAATATTTGTGTCTGCTCCAGCCGTAAAACTTTCAAGTTCAGGGTAAAAATTTTAAAAATAATGATTAACAAACCGAAGAAAGAAGAAGAATGTGTTGAAAAAGTTGATTACTTTAACATTTAAATTGCTAAACAATTGAAATTTGCATAACACGATACTATAATTTGTTGAAAAAATTGCAAAAATTTGGACAAATTTTTGTGGCGACAGAAACTTTGAAAGACAGAAATGAAGAATAATTTATAATACAATTTCTTTTATTATAATCACTAGAAATCACTTTGAAATGTCACAAAAGTGACAAAATAATTAACAAAACAGAAAGGCCAAAAGTCGTTGGCTCTTTTATGGAAGATGTATAAATGGAAAAAATGGGAAAGAAAGCATTTCCGACGTTACATCAGAATCACTCAAAGTTTGCAGGGTGGCGCGCGAATCGTGCTACAAAAACAAAATGTAATAACTTTTTTTCTGTGATAGTAATGGGCTTTTTTTATTTTTCAGGTTACTACGAGGTTGATATTTATATTTCGGGTCTAGTGTTAAAAAACAATAATTTATCATTGGCAATGATTTAATAAGATCACTACACTTTTGCATGCGCTCAAACAAATTTTCGAAGTACTTTTACCACTACGATTGAGACACCTCTAAATCATGGTTTTTGAACGCTTCAACAGCTGCTTCGGTCATCGGAAAACGTTGCACATGCAGTTTTTCTTTGCTGTGAGGGAATAAAAAGAAGTCATTGGGTGCCAAGTCAGGGCTGTACGGCGAATGGACCCATCAATTTGACATGTTGAGTGCTCAAATAGCCCATTGTTTCAGTTGTTGTGTGAAAGCTCGCATTGTCGTCATACAAAATGATCCGTCTGCTCTTGTTTGTGTTTCCTTATTTCTGCGGACTGCGGACACTGTTGGCAAACAGATGGTTGCATACCACTCAGAATTGATCGTGCTACGTTCCACAATAGGCACTGTGGCCACATGACCAGTTATACCGAAAAAAACGCGATCATTTGCTTCGATGTGCTTCATCCACGAACAACTTTTGTTGGATTTAGCTCCTCTTGAAATACCCAGACGGTCAATTGCTTGTTTGATTCGGGCTCATATGCATAGATCCATGATTCGTTACCAATGGTGATATTATAGACTGCATTTGAGCTACCGCGGTTGTATTTTTTCAACATTTCTTTGCTCCAATCGACACGAGCCAATTTTTGAGCATTCGTCACATTATGTGGGACCCAACGAAGAACAAATATTTTTCACGGCCAACTGAACATGCAATTTCTTATTCATGCTTGTCATAATAATGCCCAAGGATGCCTCAATCTCACGGTATGTCACATGTTGGTCTTGCTTTATCAGTTCACGCACAGCATCGATGTTTTCGAGCGAAACGGCCGAAGTTGGACGACCTTCACGAAATTCTTCCTAGCGCGAACGGCGTCTGAGACTGAACACTTGGTATCAGCGATTTGCAGTGGCCTTCGAAGGTGCTTCATCACTACGAGTCGAGACAAATTGATTGAGACACTGTTGTCTCGATAATCCACGCCGAAAATCGTTCAAAATCATCGCACGAAAATAGTCACGGGTTAATTCCATTTATTGACCGTGATGAATTTTTCAACACACTGTACACAGAAAAAAATAACTTTTCAATTCAATTACAAAATTCGAAAATTCAAACAAAATATTAATTGCAAATTCTGTGATAAAAAATATCACATATCAGTTTCCATATTTGTAGGTTGTTTACTGGAAAAATATTATTTTTCAATCGATGCAAAATTTCACCCATCTACGAAAATATTTGTAGTCGATGAAGAATTTGACATATTAACAAACTAAATTTTATCCTAGTTTTCGCTTTGTCTTCGATCCGAAGTATTTTTAGAAATGTTGTTTATTTAAAAAAAAAAAAACTTAATCAGCCGCGGTAGGATTCGAACTCACATCCTCTGGAAGATCGTTTCGATGTTTGTGACACAGTGTCTAGCCCGTAGCACCACCGACTGCCTGCACAAACTTATCTCTAACTGATGTTATGTGGTTGTTCGTTAAATATTGGGGTACTTCTTATGAATTTTTTGTTGGTACCATTTATCGATTTTAATTTCAATATTTGAGTAATTTGTCAGTCTTTTTTTCCTGTGTTATTAGGGTGGTTAAATTTTTTTGCCCACCAAGAGTATAGCAGAAACGTAAACAATGGTTCTAAAATCAAAATGGAGCCCTCCATTTTTCACTTGAAAATTTGTGTATTATCGTATAAAATCGACCCTAAAGCCATACTTTTGAAACTTGATACTCTTCTATGAAATTCCACATTTTATATATTCTACTCGGTGCTGCCATTACAATGACCTTTATTTTAGGTCGAAACTCCCCACGCTTCATGTTTCATAGCTGTGTAAAGTTAGTCATCTGCAGCATTTGTTTGAAAAGATACCTGTGGTAATGTTACAATAACTTTTGAATGCGATATCAGATCTGTCATTAGTATTTCTCACTTGTAAAGAGAATATTAAAGCCTATCAGGCGATACCATGATCGTTACAATCTGATATCGCATGCAAAAGTTATTCTAACATTACCACAGGTATCTCTTTAAAAAAATATCTTCTCAACAGTGCTGCTGATGACCAACTTTACACAGCTATAAAACATGAACCGTGGGGAATTTCGAACTAAGATAAACTTCATTGTAAAGGTAGCAATGAGTAGAATATACGTGTGAAATCGAAATCATAGAAATCGAAGAGTATCAAGTTTCAAAAGTATGGCTTTTGGGTCGAGTTTTTATGATAATATTCAAATTTACAAGTGAAAAATGGCGGGCTCGATTTTGATTTTAGAACCATGGTTTCTTGGGAACATTTTCTTAGAATTTGCCGTAGATTACGTTTCTGCTATACTCTTTGTCAAAGTTTTTTGGTTCCATACAAATTGACCCACCCTACTCTACAGACAACAAATAGTGCTCGTAATTGAAAACGTTCTGTGTCTGTTTATGCTAAAAATAATGTTTAAACTTTTCAATGGAAGTTCTGGTTTGCATCTGACAACACTAGAATTGCCAGGATCCGAAATATAAGTAAATAGCAACCCTCTATTTCGATGTATTAAAATGAATGCTTGGTATACCGAAAATAGGAAGAGGAGTGAGGGGGTACCATGCTTTGCAGTCCTTCATTTCCGTTCAAAGGGAATTTAGGTAGGAGTTTGGTGGCACTCCAAGAGGTGTAAAAAACGAAGCCAATGAATTCTTCTGAATTGAAGCAACCCATTAAAACAATAATTGAGGCCATACCGACTTCAACCCCTCAGGCCGCAATGAATAATTTTCTGATCAGGTGTCACATATGCGTGGATGAGCATCGTGGTCATTTACGGTCTATCATCTTCAAAACCCATGCTTCCTTTCAAGTGTTTGCTTTTAGCAAATTTTCAACAAACAAGAAACACATATATTATAACCCAGACACGTACCCTGTGGGGGGGGGGGCGCAGGAGGTTCGTGCACCTCCCAAAATTATTTCGTAAAGGGGTGATTTTTGAATGTGGTACTAGTTTTTAACCTAAATTTCAGGCTGAAACTAAAATCTCCAAAAAAAATTGTGCGTACTTGTTTGTTATAACCTATTAATCTAACTATGTATGTCAAATACCTAATATTGAATAGCCAACACAATATGATTGGATACAAATATACTATATTTGCTACAACAAAGACAGATTTTTCAGTGTGTACTAATTATATTCGAAGTAGGGGCAGTTATGTTTTGATTCTGGTTGGTCTTGGTATGATTGTAAATTTATTATATTATTATATTATATAGTTATACAAGTATACTATCTTTGCGACAACAAAGACAGATATTCAAGATTATCACGTATTTTATAGGGAGAACTAATCGAAATTCAAGGTGTTAGCAGTCAAAATCAGTGTATGTGGAAAGCAATAGTCTTGACATATCTATACTCTGAAAAATCTATATAATTTTCTTGTTGCAAAAATAACGCAAATATAGTATACTTGTGTCCAAACTAGTGTTCAAAATCGAAACCGAAAAACCGGTGGAACAGGTTAAACGGTTTTTTGGCTATTAACCGAAAACCGGTTATTTGACTTCGTTTAACCGGTTTTTAATCAATTTGTGTTAATATCTTTAAAGAAATTAACAATAAACTATATGATTGTCGGATTTTAATGAAATTTTGAATTAAGAAACATGATTTCTATTTTCAAGTATGATTTTATGATTCAATAAGTTTTAAATGACATTTCCAAATAATTTTTTTTCTTCAAATTGCAAAATAGTTTTATGATTTGAAGAAGAATAAAATTTTTTTAATTTCAAATTTCATAATGTAAATTGTTTTCTAATAAATGTTTTGAACTTAATAAGATTTTAATACATGAAAATTTATTCAAATTTATTTGGAATTTGAAATCTTATTTTGGAATTGAAATCACTAAAATTTGAATTTGCGGAAAACTTTTAAATTTCCGAATTCCAAATTGGAAGATGATTTCAATTTTAGTTTAAAATTATAACGTTATTGTCAAATTTAAATAGAGTTGTAAAATTTTGAGTTTTAAACACGAATAAGTGTTTGAAATGGTCGCTAAAGAAATATATTGGAAGGCTAAATGTGCAATTTAATTTAAATCAAAAAACCGGAAAAAAACCGTTTCCATCAGTTTTTGCCAAAATTTAAAAACCGAAAACCGGTTTCATGCAAAACTGATTTTTCGAACAACCCGAAAACCGGTTTTTAAAAAATTCCGTTTTTTTGGATACTCTAGTCCAAGCACATTGTGTTTGCAGTGCAATATTTCCGTTGGAGACACAATGATTAATGGGTTAGAATATATATGTTTTTGTGACCCAAATGTGGTTTTTTTTAAATCTGCTGAAAACAAAAACGTGACGGACAACAAAAAAAACAGCACATCTTCTACTGATGAAAACAATGTCTGCAAACATATACATGGTTCCTGCAATATGTTGCTGGGGCGGTTTTTCTTCAGCGTGTAGGTAAATAGAAAATATCAGTTTAAAAATTTAAATTTCTTATGAATATACTAATTCTGTGAAATAGTCATAAGCTGGAGTTGAAGTAACAGTGAAGGACGATTATTTCAAAATCTGTTACATTTTTGTTGTTAAAATTTGTAAATATTCGCCAATTGTCTTCTTATATTTACACCCTGAAAAATCTGCCTTCTTTTCTTGTTTGGATGCAAATATAACGAGTGTTTGTTGTTTGTCGCAAATATAGGACACTTGTGTTTGGACATTTGACATTATGTTTACTATTCAATATTACATATTTGAGACACAACGATTAATATGTTATAGTATATATGTTTGTGATTCAAATTTAGCTCTGTTTGTGATACAAATACTGATGTGTTTGGTGCCCTGTTTACTAAATTTATTTGGCGCTATACTCTAGAGAGAGCAATATATAAGTTATAAAAAGGGCACAAATACAGATTGATCTCAGCTTAAGTTAATGATATTCCAAGTGTATAACTGTAACAATATTTTTTCATTCACTGATTCATAAATATTCCTGAATGCATGTTTAAATAAATTGAGTGTTTCTTATGTTAACTGATCTGTTGTGCTTTAGTTTCATGCATTCAGTGGTCAGTCGTTTGTCTGGGACGTTTGGAAGGAACCACACGACTACATCGACGTAAGTATAGGTATGTTTGGGATGAAACACGCATATGACTCCACCTAAAAGTATGCATCTTTGCAAGTAAACATGCTAATGTTGGCGTTTAAATATTAGTGCGTTTAGGAGTAGCAAATAAGGGTTGAATTTTATGTTTCGGGATTTGGCAACCCTAGTGTTGCAATCTGGCAACTTGACAGCTCTATCGTCAAGTTGGACATTTTTGAGGTTATGCGTACTCAGAACGTTTTGACATACGAGCGCTATTTGTGTTGTTTACAGTAACTTAAAAGATTCATCTCGGCCCAAAAATGGAATTAAATCGTGAAAATTTTTTACAACTTTCGACGTGGATTAACTCAGCATCAGTGCATGGATGAACTTAATTCAATTTTTGGCGATGAAGCTCCATCAAGGACCAGTGTTTATCGATGGTATGGTGAATTCAATCGTGGTCGTAGTTCTCTGCAAGACGAATTTTGTGAAGGTCGTCCAAAATCAGCTGTTGTTCCGAAAACCATTGATGCTGTGCGCGAACTGATTTTGCAAGATCGTCATGTGACCTATCGTGAGATTGAGACAACCTTAGGTATTAGTGTCAAGTCAGTTAGTAGTCAAAAAATTTGTTCGCGTTTGATCCCACACAATTTGTCAATCGCTCAAAAAAAGGCTCGTGTTGATTGGTCGAAAGAAATGCTCCAAAATACGTCTATGACATCGTGACAGGTGATGAATCCTGGATTTACGGGTACGACCCCCCGCAAGTAAACAGCAGTCAACTGTATGGGAGTTTCAAGATGAGCCAAATCCAACAAAAGTTGTTCGCACCCGAAGCACTTCCAAGCAGATGGTCGCCTGTTTTTTCGGAAAAACCGGACATGTCGCAACCGAACCACTAGAACAACGCAGAACAGTGAATTCTGAGTGGTACACAACCATTTGTTTGCCAGTTGTCTTCCAAGAAATCAGGAAAACCAACCGCCGAAGATGGATCACTCTTCACCACGACAATGCATGAAACAACTGCAACGGCTGAAACAACTGCATTTTTGAGCACCCAAAACATCGATTTGATGGGTCATCCGCCGTATAGTCCTGACTTGGCACCGAATGACTTCTTTTTATTCCCGTACGTAAAAAACAAACTGTACATGTTTTGGAGATACCTCAATCAGAGTGGCAAAAGTGTTTCGACAATTGGTTCAAACGCATGCAAAAGTGTATAAATCGTCATGGGGAATATTTTGAAAAACAATAAAGTGATTTTCGATGATTAATATTTGTTTTTGTTCTCTAATCCCGAAACATAAAATTCAACCTCGTAAATGATTTTTTTCAGTGTGTTTCAAACACAAACATGGTTCTTGGAGAATATATTTGGGAGAATATGTTACAGAGGCCGGTTTTTGTCAGCGTGTAAAAAATAAGTATTCACTCAATCGACTTGTCAAGATGGATGCATTGAGCCTTATATAAACCTCCTAATAATTTCTGCTTGTAGATGACTTCTATAGAAATGGAATTTTAAACTCGACCCTTTTAACATGTAAATCAATCACTACTAGATTTATCTTAAAGCTTGCATTAAGTTCGCCATTTCGCGTAAAATTCTACAAAGTTCCATAAAAAACAGTGTCTTCGATATTACAACGAAATATTTCCGCCAGTGTAGTACAAGTTGTTTGCGCGAAGTTCAACACGTAACAAACAACCAACATTCTACGAAATATAAATATCGATCCAGGAAATTGTAACAATAACTGTTATACACTGTTGTCAACTGTTATACAAGCAATCAAAACAAGAGGATTTAGCACCGAGTAATACTTTAAGAGTGTGCACTAGTTGATTTTTGTACTAACAAGCTCCGAGACCTACGAGGAAAACATATAGAGAATGAGAGCAATCTTTAGTTTTAACAATTTTCGTGTTAATTGGGATCTACACTAATAACTTTACTCTAACACTTCATTACATTTTGATTTTTTTCACTGAATATCCCTTTTTTTAATCGATTTAGTTGGCAAAATTTACTCCCAGTTGATGTGTTTTGTACTTCTGGCTTGGCACTCGGCGGCAGAAGTTTGAAAATCACAGCACGCAACCCAGTCCCTATCAACGAGTCTTCTTTGATAGAACATTCTCTATTTGTTCTCCAAGTACTAACTTGAACAGCTGTCTCATCGGTACCCCTTGGGATTTAGTGTTAAAAAACACATACAGAATTATAGTTGGCAACATTGATATGGCCAATTTCGCATCGAAAAGAAAATTGTTGCTCAATTTATTCCGGGTGAATGAACTTAGTACAGGCCTTTAACTTCAAGTAAAAGGGCTCTCATACTTTGAGAGAACGTAACACCTAATCGAAATTTAATATTTTTTCTTCTTCTTCAGATTTAACTGGAACCAGTTCAAACGTAAACTTGATTGAAATCAAAAACAAGTCAAAAATAATCTCTATTAAAATACAATTTACATGTATTTATTACAGCACAATTTCAAACAATTTATATCTTGTATTATTCAAGCGGGGAGTTGTTTAAACTCGTTTCCTTTTCAATAAATGTTTTACCATTTTTTTGTTACTTTTCATTGTTTGTTACTTTTGTTCAACTGCCTGCCATTGTTGTCTTTTTTTATTTTTTGGTTAAATTGTTAAAAATAAAAGATGTGTTCATATAGAAAGTGAAAGTATTCAAACGAATGGCGAAACAAACACATAAAAAAATACATGGGGGAAAAGAAAGATACTCTTGAACTCCAGAAATCCAATCCAATCAACAGCTACAGAAAACCGCATTACTCGTATAAAACTGAATAAGACACAACAACAAAAAACACTACTAACCACCACAATTTCAGTGCAAAAGATAAAAGAAATTACAGGAGACGAGGAAAAAAACACAACATCGGAGTCAGATGTTGCTGCCCCAGTCGCCGTTGTTGCTGCTGAGGTAGCTCAACTTGGTTTAAGCTGAAAAATCAAAAAATAAACTGCTACAGCTGCTGAGCGCAATAATTTCAACCTCAAGTCAATCAGTGAATGACTTACTGAATGGGTGATACACTCGAATACTACTAACTCTGACATGACGTTGCTGTACAAATACACTGATGTTTGTATTTGTTGTGTTTAGCACTTTAGAACAGTGGTTTGTTAACATTCATATTTGGCTGTGAAACAAAAAAATTTTAAATATCATGTTTCAAATAACCCATTGATTTGCAATTTCAATTAATGTTGTCTAGCCGTGTTCCATTCTTCAACATTTATATCACTGAATCTATATGTCCTTAGTTAACCATATTCACAGAGTAAATCAGAAGATGTGCGTAGTTCCCTAATTGACTTTCGGCAATTCTATTAATATAAATTCCTTTTAGTGAAATTCGGCTAAAAGGGCGACTGTGGAACGTCGTACTTCACTGGTGACTTCACGAAAATTTAAAGATGTAAAAAAAACTATATGGTGTCCCATAACATCACATGAAGGGATTGAGGAGAGTTTCTCACAATCAGTGAGATATGCGCTTTCTAGTTTTACACTCTTTGATTAGAACCTACAGTTTTCACCGGTTCCGAACGGTATTTTGAGGAGCTTTTTCTTGGCTAAAATATTCGATAGTGGTGCCATCACTGAGCGAGGTGACCGTCGTCGAAAGGAATGTATGGTAGTCTGAGCAGGGATCGAATTCACGCGACGGTACCCATTGCACCACGACGCGACGGCCACAAGATATCAATTAATAAGTTTTTACACAATCGCCCCCTATTTTCGACAATAACTTTAGGGACAATGAGTTTTAAGGCCAGTCGCTTGGAATCCTGACCACTCGGACATTTTAAGAAGGCAAATCATGGTAACTTAGAAAGCCATTCCAAGCAATAAAGGTTGAACTCTAACAAAAGTTCGATAAATAAAAACACTCCAAAGAATATGGCAAATATGGGAATACACTGTCCAAAAGGGTATACAACAGTTACAGTCTCATGTGGACGCCACGATCGACAAACGACGTGACACTTAATGCAGTTGAACAAACTCTGACCTAATCGATTTAAGGATGTTTGTAGTTATACTTACTAACTTAATTAGGTGGCCACAAGCCACAAGAGGTGTCAACGGCCTTACAAAATGAGGATAACATATTTGTCCAACTAGCTCGATCTTCAGCTTTTCTCCACCAGTTGGTAACACCAATATCGCACCAGGTCTTTTCAGCGAAGTCTTGGTCATCCTATTTTTCAGTACGTCTCCAGTACGTCTTCGAATACCTTTCTCACTGGCGCAGACGCACTATTTTGATACGCATAACTATTTCGATGTCGGGATACAGATTATACAGCTCGTGGTTCATCCGTCGTAGATACTCGCCGTTTTCTATTAGACAGGGTGGCTGACGAAAGCCGCTACCAAAAAAAAATTAACAACTTTTTTCTATTTAATGAATCCGGTTAATTTTTTTTTTATTCTGCAGACTGATTTTTAGATTTACCAAAAATAGATGACTGAGACACTTAAACAAGAACTTGGATTGTCCGCCGCTATCACGCAAAGGAGTCCGTAGTTTCAGTCCAAAGAGAGTGTAGGCGCACGTTTGGCGGCAATCCTCCGAGAATATGGACCATAATAAGACTTGTTAAAAGTTTTGCCGAGCATGGGACAGTCAACAGAAGACCTCACCATCGAAACCCTTCAGTTCGGACGGAGGAAACAATCGCTGCTGTAGCTGCTGCCATACAAAACAATCCAAGAGTTTCGACAAGAAGCTTATCTGCTCAAATGGGTGCAAGCAGAAAGTCATTTCAGACAATTATGCACAAAGATTTGGACTTATTCCCATATAAAATTGAAATGACCAACAAACTGAACGCAGCATACTTTCCGATTCGCTTGGAATTTTGCCAGAAGATGCTTCAAATGGTGGAATCATGTTAAACTGGCTTTTCATGTCTGACGAGGCCCATTTCAATGTAAACAGCAATATAAACAAACAAAATTGTCGAATATGCAGTACTTCCAACCCACAGATACTCCATGAGATGGAACTATATCCACTTCGTGTCACAGTGTGGTGTGCAGTTTCATCACACTGCATTGTCGGGCCCTACTTCTTCGAAGAAAACGGTCACACCGTTACGGTTACTGGAGACCGTTACTTGAGCATGTTGAGAGAGTTTTTCTATCCACAATTACGCCGAATGGGAATTTCTCTCAATCTCTGTGTGGTTTCAGCAAGATGGTGCAACTCCCCACATAGCCCGGCCTGTTATGACAGAATTGCGACGAAAATTTCCCAATAAGCCGATATCCATAAACTCCACATTTCGTTGGCCCCCCAGGTCGCCTGACCTTACTGCACCTGACTTTTTCTTGTTGGTGTAACCAGTGCATCAAACACAGCTGTACTTGTATCATTAACAAAGCTGCATTTGGATCCCAAACACATAAATTATAACATATTGTTCATTGTTTCTAAAACATGTAGCGTTAAATAGCAAATACACTGTGTTTGGACACAATCTTACTAGATTTGCCACAAGCTCCAAACACACGTTATATTTCCATAAAAACAAGGAAAAAGACGAATTTTCCAGGGTGTATGATTTGGTTTTGTACTTTTTGATAAATTTTCCAGCCCTCACTCTCGCGCTTTCTCCACAACCGTTTTTTCTACCTAACCTAATGAGTTTCCCCTCTCCTCTTCTCCTTATAACGCTCTAACGCGGCTCGCGTTGCAATTGACTGAAACATTGTCATACGTGCAACGTTCCTTTCATCACTTGCATTGCGACACTCGTCATCGTATCACGGTTTGTCTTTAAGTGCTTTTTTTATAAACAAGTACGCTCTCTGCAGCAGTTGTCATAGAATTTAAAATGTACTTGCACCGCGCTTCGGGATGATAAGGCGGTGGTCCGTTCTGCGCCAGTATCTGAGTGCGCTTCTCTACATAGACACTGGCTATCTCTGGTAATAGCAGCTTTCCTATGTACAGCTTTCTACATGTCAGGTTTCGAACGACATTTGCTATACCTAACCTTGTGCGAACCTGCAACCAGGTACTGATCCGAATCGCCATTATCTCCTCGAATCACACGTACATCCATTACACTAGAAGAGTTCCTCCCAGCAATTACCAGGTGTTCAATCTGGTTCTTCGTCTGTTGATCGTAGCTTTATTGTTGTCTTTAATGTTGGAACCTCGTACTACTGTCAACCATTTTTTTCGCCGCGGTAAAATCTTAACAGTCTCCTTCCAATATCGGAAGTGATGGCGTGTACTGCCTGAATTCACAGGTGGTTGGTTGAAAGAGTCCTTGCCGAATTTAGCATTAAAATCACCCACCCCATGCTAATTACTGCCCACTCCCATTTGAGTGGCTAGCAGAGACTTTCCACCTACATGGTCAGTCCCATGTCAAATGATCATGTTCTAACTACTTCGCTCTAAGGATACATGTACAATGAATGAAATGATATGACTCAAATCCATGCAGGATGGACAACAAAGCGATGTAACATTTTAGGGCATGTACTAAGGAAAACTTTTGGCAACATGTTTCTAGCAACATTTAATGTTGCTACGACAAATGTATTGTAATGTGTAATATGCGGGTATGGGATGGAAATAGATCGATTTAAATCGAATACGATTTGACATAATAATGATGTTCTTTTGTGGAAATAATCGATATCAAAAATGTATTCCTCTTTTTCAGCCACTAAATAAAGTGCAAGATATTTGTTCCAAAATATAAGGAATTATGTCAATAATATTCGTTGATCTGTCAAATCGTATTCGATTTTGACTCGATAGATTTTCATCACATGCCAGATTGTCTTTCTAGTCCAACTTATTCAGTAAAGAAGTGTGGCGAGTAACAAAAACTTTAAAATACAGAAAAATATGCCAGTCAACACTGATATGTTGCTGGCAGACTTTGCAGCGAAACAAATTAAAAATTTTTTCGAGCGAATGGAGTTAGTACCAGCCTTTCTTTGCTATTTTCAAGCTTTCGCAAGATCGCGACATCATTAGAGGTACTGAGGAGTTGTGAACACAGAAAAACTTCATTTGGAAAAAATTATCTACTCCCGGAACATCATACCAACGTATTAACTTGGAAATGTATCGCATCCTAACAATAAAAGTTTAACAAATCGATGTTAGAAAACTGCAGTAGACGTATAAAAGTTCAGAAGGTATTTTTTCAATGAAAGGGAAGAGAAAACGATTACAAATTTTTAGCATGGCTACAACTGGTTCTTGGTTACTCTTGGTAAACAAAAAAAAATCAATGAGTGTTCGAACTCATGGGCGATGTGTTAACAACTTTTTGTTACACGGTACCTGTTCGATTTCTATGAACACATTAATAAATGTTACATCTGAAAATAAAAAAAATAATAGTTTTTATGCTAAAGGCTATTTTGCTATTGCACTTTCTTTTTTCTTACATCTGCTTTAACATTAGTTGTAATATTGTTCAAATAAATAAAGCAATATTTAGCTTACTGAAATAATTGTCTTTGTTTTGTCATAAACAGAGCGACGACAAAAAGTATTGAATACTATAGAGAACTTATTGCACTCTTTTTCCGCTCTCATGTAGAGAGTCTGAGTTAAAGAGCATAAACCAGTCGTATTCTCTTTCTAGTATATTTCAATATAAATGCAACATTTCGACAATTTTGTTACATAAAACTATACAAAAGTCATAAATGTTTCAAAAGGCATCAATGTTTCATATCAAAATTTTGAATTGACCAAGTTACGACAAAAAGGGAGTAATACGTTGTCAATCATTCGCCAGACATCGCCAGTGCTTTTGAGTCACACAATTCGTTCCATGAGTTCTCTATACTATTTAATACTCTTTGGCCACGACGACTTGCTTGTTTGTTCGCTGCCGCTACGTCAATACCATCATACATATTAGTATTGTATACATACATAAAAGTAGTGAACAGTATAGATAAAGTAAGGAAAAGAGCATAAACGAGTCTTATTCTCTCTATAGGATATTTCAATATAAAGGCAACATTTCGACAATGTTATTACATAAAACTATACAAAAAGTATAAATGTTTCAAAAGGCATCAATGTTTCACATCAAAATTATGAGTGGACCAAGCTATGACAAAAACCGAGTAATACGTTTTGAATCATTTGCCAGATGTCGCCAGTGCTTTTGAGTCATACAATATGAGTTCCCTATACTATTCAATACTCTTTGGAGACGACGACTTGCTTGTTTGTTCGCTGCCGCTACATCAGTACCATCAAACATGTTTTCAGACAGACTATTGTTGTACAACAACCACGTATGTGATGCTAACGTTGTGTGTTGTTTGCATGTGTTCACTTTGATAGATTGCTCTACCCGTGCACATCAAAAATATAAATTTGAAAGTTTAAAGTTGTCTTACTGTTGCAGTTAGGGTGCAGTGGACTTAGGGTGCAGTAGGGTACCACTGGTTCGACTTTTCGTTTTCGACCCAAACGCTTGTGGTGGCTATATTTTTGTTAGTATTCCATAAATTATGACTCTGACTCCAACAGCACTGGCGAAGTGAAGTGTTTGTTGAACTTATTGGAATTTAAGTTATTGAAATCGCAAAAAAAACTGAAAAACAATTTGCCGCATGTGCAAATCACTGTGCTACAGTTAATTTTAGTCATCATTTCGATTTTGTTTTTTTTTTGTTACTTTTGTCGTTGTTAGGTTTGTGAAATTGGTTACAGAAAACCAGCAGCAAATAATGCCGCTGCTAAAGTTTCGCTAAGCAAAGCACAACAACGGAACAAAATTACCAGAGATTCATAAAATGTCTAAAGAAAACATATGAAGCAACAACAATAATTTCAATCCAAAAAAAAATATAAAAATAATAAAGATTTCTCGTATCACTTCGCGACTTAATGTATTGAAATCCATAAGTTATGGATTTTTAAAATATTGCCCGATTACCAGTCAGCGAAATCATATTTTTTTATGGCTGGTGGGAAAGGGGGAGATGTGGTACGTAATTGTAAATTGTATTTCCTGTACACTTTCATTGTACGATATTTTTTTTTTTGTATTTCAGAAGTTTCAATACAGCTTTTGGTGGTAGTGATGTTCCTAATACACAAAGGGGAGTAGCAGTAATTGTTTTTTGATGATGACGGATTATAGAACAATAAGTAATTACAGCTGAATATCTAGATGAATAACAGGCAACAATGTAGCCGAAATATTCATAATTTACATTCTTCCAAACGTCAATCATTTTGTGTGAACGAACACACAGACTCTAATTAAAAGTCACTAATTGAGAATTTTACTAATTTTGAAAGAATTATATACATTCAAACCTAATACACTGGCCAGCTGTTCAGTCATCACACAGGCACAATTTAATCGTCCGAGTTCGACGATTTGTATGGAAGTTGAAATTGATTGTTGGGTTAACACAGTACAAATTTGGCCTTATAACCACAAGGCTAAAATCAAGACAGAAGAATGGAGCGAAAAATAAATATAGTTTTGTTCAGCATTCCGCAGCATTCAAATAAGTGAAAATCTATTAACAGTGGAAATTTGGAATGGATGAAAATTTGCATAATCATCAATGAATTGAATATGGAAATGTCACAGACGGAAAAATACAATTACACAATAAATTGTATTATTCGACTGATATTTCTATAACGAATCTTAAGCGGAACTATGAAATAGATGTAGATCTTGTAAGAATAGATATAGATTGAAATAGAGATAGATTTTGTAAGAAGTGAAAAAGATCCACAGCTTATGATTTGTATGGGGGGAAATAACTAATATCACCTACAAAGTGCATAATGATTGCCAACTTTTACCATATATGGCAATCAAGGCATGCTTCAAGGATAGGGTTTGTCTTCACTTCCATGTGAATCTTGCGCGGAATGGAGTACTAAACACTCTTGAAATACAGGTAGGTTGATGGTTGCTTACGTGGGAAACGTGGCAATAGAGATAAAAATCACATGAGGTGTCAGGGGACACCCGGTTGGAACGAAGTTCCTTTCGCGATGTATTATGTAGAACTTAGTTCCAAAACGCCTAACGCGCCCGTTGAAAAATAAAATGATAAATTTTTTTAAGAAAAACATTTTTTTTATACAATGAATTTTTTTTGATATGTTAACATCAATGAGCGCGGGTAGGGGCTTAACTCACAAAGTGAACACATCAAAACACAGTTGGTCCGACTGCGATCACAGATTGTTTGGCGTTAAACTCTTCCGAAACGGCTGGACCGATTTGTATGAAATTGTGTGTGCATATCGGCCAACATCTATATTTCATCCCCTAAACGATAAGGGTGACCCAACCCTATATAGAACACAGATTTGTCCGACTGCGAAACACAGATTGTCACTCTGCGACAAAAAACACACACTGATGTAGCGGCAGCGAATAGTTGTCTTGTGTGGGTGCGGAGCACTCCCAACGGCGGAAGTCATGACCTGGAAGGCCTGAAATCATGATAGAACAGGCCTTCTTTAAAATACGACCGGCCTTCCCTATACCTTACTTCCTCCTTCCTTTCTAACATTGCGTGAGATTGGGAGGCAAGGCCTTCCATCCCTCTCTACTAGAAGGCCTTATGAAGGCCTGCAAAAAGAGTAGATTTGGAAGAACTTACGTAAAAATAAAAAAATATATATATGAAAATTAGCTTCATATTTCAGATTTATACTTTAACCAATTGTAAATCGGACGCATTATCTACTGGGCTATCGGATGTTATGATTTTGCAACGACGAATTGCGAACATGTGGAAAGACAGGGTTTCATGAACAACAGCGTCTTCTGGCATTCTTTTAACAGGCCTGTGGAAGCCTTATAAAATCATGCATTTCGCAGGCATTATTAAAGTAGGCGTTACCAAAGAATGATTCCGCATGCCTTATTCGTGGAAGGCCTCGCAAATTCCGCCGCTGGGCTCTCAGGGCAAAGAGAATAATGACGTGGTTAGACGTATATACAAATGAGATCTTAAGAGAGCAACGAAAATTGTGTGAACTTGTGTAGCGTATGTACGAACATAATAATGTATGTTTGAAGAAAAGCTTTTTATTAAGAACTGGGATTTTTTAGAATTGGTCCATTTTTCAAAAATAAGCACATTTTTAAGAGAAGGTACTTATCTCAAGAAAGGTTATTTTGTTTCACAAAAAATGTACTCTTTGAAGAAAAGGTAGATTTTTTATAAAAGGCAATTTGTTGTAAGAAAGTACTTTATTAAGAAAAGGTCCTTATTTAAAAAAAAAATATTTTTAAGAAAAGATACTTTTTGTATGAAAGTGTGCTTTTTTAAGCAAGGTACTTCTTTAAGATAAGTTATTTTTTTTTAAGAAAAAGTACATTGTTTATGAATATGAATAGGTATTTTTTGAGAAAATTTACTTTTTTTAAGAAAATGTTTTTTTTAACTTCTTTTTTTCTACATTTAGTTTCTGTTGAGTTCCAAACTACAATATATACTACATATTGGTTACAGGCCTCCATCTGGAAAACTTTCCATTAAACAAGAAATTTCCCAACATATGTTAGTCTAGACACCAACCAAAGCAAAAGTAAACAATACAGTTGATAATACTGGGTTGTAGGATAATAGTGTTAAAAAAAGTTGTTTCCATTTTTTTCATTTAGCCGCCGTCCCGTAACGAACGATAAGGAACTTCGTTCCAAAAGCAAGTATTCGATTACCCTAAATATTTATTCTTAATACAACCGATTGCGGTATAATGTTTTTAATGTCATTCAGATAAAATAACTAATATTAGTGTCATTCAGGTAAAATAACTAATATTAGTGTTTGATCTTTAATAAATTGCAGTACTACCTGTATATAATTCACTCAGGGTAGTTCGAATTATCTGCTAAATGTGTTTGGGCATAAAGCCGGCAAATGGACTCCAATTGGTATAAAATATACATGCGATTTGGTGGAAGCGAATTACCTTATCCTCTCAACTGCGTTCTTATTTTTTAAAGTTCTTGAGAAAAACATTGTTATTCAAGTTTAGGGAGTACAAACTCTGAATTTTTTCCATTAAATTACCACTATGTTAATTGTGCCCAATATGGCGCAGGCAAAATTGAAGAACACCTCAACTTTTCCAAACATATTTTATATTCACTGCAGGCTTTTGATTACAACCAAATTATATTTTAATTTTATATGAATCGAACTGAAATTATTTCCTAGAAGATTATATTCGGTATATAAACTATATTCGCATGCTGAAAAATCTGTCTTTTTTGTTGTTTAGATGCAAGTATCATATTTGCAGTTTGTCGCAAATATAGTATACTTGTGTCCAATCACATTGTGTTCACCATGCAATATTACATGTTAGAGACACAATGATACATAGGTTCTAATATTGTGACTCAAATGTGACTTTGTTTGTTGACAGCTGGGTCAGGCCACGAGAAGTGTGACATAGTGGATCAGGGATTTTGACCTTTGGTCCATACATCGAAAGGTTATGCCAATATATAAAACTTCACAACAAATAAAAGTAAAATTCGTGAAGTTGTTGTTGTTGCAATTTCAAAATTAAAAATTTATGAAATTTTGTATTTTTCTTACATATTATAATTTGTATATCTCGAAAACGACTTGAGATACTTGAAAATTGTTTTAAATAAGGAAAACAATCAAAAAATCAGAAAATAGCCTACACTAAAAAAAAATGTTCGGAAATGTATTTTAAAGAAAACGATCGCATTTTAAATATAGAGCCGGAGCAAGAAACTAATCAATCAAATTTTTGTATTTTCAATCAGTTTTTTGGTGTGACAACCTTTACGCCTAAAAAGCCAAAAAAATATGTAAACAATTCTGTTTCTCTTTATTGTTCTTCGTTAATTACGCATTAAACTTGGGCGCACTGAGCATTTTAGTGCATATGTATTTAAAGTATATTTAAAATAGCAATTTGTTGTTGCAAAATATTTTGTTAGATTTACGTCTATTATTTTTTGTCTTTTCTTTCGCGAGTAATTTGATCTTAGTTGTTGTTATATTGACATTAACAAAAACTATATTTACAAAGAAAACAAAATAAAACCATTCTATTTGGAAAGATATTAAAAAAGAGATATTTTTTGACTTTGGGTTTTTCACTTAAACTTTTCAAATATTTCAAGTTGTTTCCGAGATACGCAATTTCGAATATTTAAGAGAAATGCAAAATTTCTGAGTTTTTCAGTTTTGAAATTGCAACAAAAACAACAGCAACTTCATGAATTTTACTTTTATTTTTTGTGAAGTTTTATATATTGATATAACCTTTCGATATATGAACCAAAGGTCAAAATCCCTGAACCACGATGTCACACTTCTCGTGGCCTGACTCAGCTGCTAAAAACAAAAAAGGCGGTAGATAATAAAGAGAAAAAAAGCAGCAGATCTTCAATTCATGAAAACAATGCTCACAAACATATCCATGGTTCCTGCAACATGTTCCTAGAAGAGAAAAATCACAGGAAACCGCGCTTTTTACCCAAGGAAAATGTTGTACATTAGCCCCTAAACTGTATGAGATACGGCTTAAGAATTTTGAAAAAAATAAATCAAATTTTTTCGATTTTCAAAAACCTAATAAAGCGAGTAGCTAGCTTAGGGTGTCCCAACAAATTTTTCTTTCTCGATTTTCATGGTTGCGCAAGCTTAATTGGAATGCTTATAGGATAAAGTATTTTTGATGTTTCGGAAGAGGTTTAAAGGTCGCTCAACTCGAATTTCGCCACAAAAATTGGGTATTAAGGACGTTTTTTGAATTTTACTTAAAACTCGGTAAATAACCACGATTTTCTTAGCCTGTAAGTCAATATTTTTAAAGCAAAACGTCCAAGCTTTTATTGTATATGCATAAACCACCAGTTTTGGTAGTGATTTTGCTCAATAAGGTACCATGTATTAAATTTTTTCGTAAATTTTGGATAAAAGTTGTAAAATTTTCTTCCTGCAGCGTGTTGCTAGTACTGTTTTTTTCTCCATATATTTCTTTGTCGTTACTTAGCGCATGTACATTTTTCATTAGTGCAATGTCTAAAGCAAATCCGATGCAAAAATGGCAAACAGTTTAAAATATTATTAGTTTCATACAATGGGTAAAAGGTTTGAAAATGGTATAACTCTGAAACAGTAACTCAAAATTGAAAAAAATTTCCAACTTTGTTTGGAATTTATTTGTCTTTTAAAGTGCATTATTAGATTTGTAAATTTGTATACAAATTTTAAAAGTTCTAAAGCGTTCTTTACAAAATTTACCCAAAATTTTCGAAAAATGTTTAATACATGGTATCTTATTGAGCAAAAAATTATGCATATACAATACAAGTTTGGACATTTTGAATTAAAAATTTTGGTTTATAAACTAAGAATATAGTGGTTATTGTGCAAGTTTTAAGTAAAATTCAAAAAACGTCCGGAATAGCCGATTTTCGGGATAAATTCGACTTGTGCGACCCCTAAACCTCTTCCGAAAAATCTGAAAAAAAAGTAGTCAACTTTGGCATATTTTCAAAATATACCCAATTATCCGATTTTCAATCTTAATAACTGCAAATAATCCGTGGACCCTTATCTACGGTCAAATTTTCACAGTACTTAATAGTATTTATGTAACTAACACATGAAGATGGAGGTCTTTTGTCAAAATTCGATGCGTTATGCTTCGTGAAATTTGAAGTTGTTGGAATCGATACCGAATTGATGTTTTCGGGTTTTCGGTGACACTCTCGTTCACAGCAGCAATGGCCGACGGTGGTTCAATGGTTAGCGTGCGCGGTACTTGTACATGAGATCCTGGGTTCGAACCCGGCTCTGACCACCTTCAAATTTTCTTTCGGCGGCGGTCACCTCGCATAGTGACGGCGACACTATCGAGTATCTAGCCATGAAAAAGCTTCTCAAATTCCCGTTCGGAATCGGTGTAAAACTGTAGGTCCCAATCAGTGAGTGAAAACTGGAAAGCGCACAGCTCAGTGATTGTGAGAAGTTCTCCCCAGTCCCTTCATGGGATGTAATGGGAAACCATTTATTTATTTATTAATGGTTTCAAGAGGCCGACCGGTACGTTGACGCACAGGAGTCTTACTGTCCATAACCGACCCAGTTTCTTCAAATTTTTTGACCACTCTTCGAATGGTTTACACATTAGGTGAACTTTCTCGAGTGAAAATTCTTCGAAGTTTGCGACCGCTATCAGCATAACTTTCCAAATTTTTGTAATAAGGTTTCACAATTATAACGCGTTGTCTTTCATTAAGCTCTCCATTTTTAATAATCGGAAAAAACCATAGGTTCGGTCAGTGCGATAGAGAGTCATTTGACTTAAATTTACTTACACCAGGTTTTGATAAAAAAAACCGTGAAATTTAAACGTATTTTGGGCTTTTTTGTTATATTTTATTGTTAGTATATATTGGTGGTGTCATCGGTGTTCGCTGTTATATTGTTGGTTGGTTTGAGCCATTGCCTCTATCTCGTATTATTAAAGCTGTACCTTCCAACATGCAACGTCCATATGCAACACATCAAACTAGACTTGTTTCGAACTCGATCACTAGTTCTCGAATTCGTTCATTTAAGGTGGCCGGTCGTAACAATAACGAACATGTCTGCCGTATCGAACATGTGCATTATGTTCATGTGGGTGATGTCTGGTCACCCTAAATGAACTAGGTAGTTCATGAACTACTCAACTCTACACCAAACTTCGTAAATTTACTGAGTCAAATAGCTTCTCTATATGTCATTACTCTATGAAATAAACATATGTGACTGCTGTAAAATTTCAGAGTTGCAACTTGCACAACAATAAAAATACACTAAATTTAAAAAGTGTAGTCTCAATAAGACACCCTTTACTAGGAAACGAAACTTCAACGGCCTGTTGGGACTATAAGTATACCGTCGCATGAGAAAAGTTTGACGATACCGTAAACAGCTCTTTAATACGCATCCCCTGAGATTGATGAAATTCCAAAAAAACGCGGATGTTAGTACAACCTAATGTACAACTTCGCAGATGGCAGATTGAGGGTTCACAACACAGCAACTGGTGCCGATGGACTATCGGCTGTGCTGTTTAAGGCTGGTGGTTATGCGTTGGAAAGTCTCACATGCAAAAGCTGCCAAGACGAATGCATGCCCAACGATTGGAGCCTTCGCATACTGTGTGCTGTTTTGAAAAAAGGCGACCCGAGTATATGTACAATTTATCGTAAGCCTTTCATCCATCGCGTACAAGATCCTCTCGAGCGTACTTTGCGAAAAACTGAAGCCGTTTGTTGCAGACCTGATTGGACCATGTCAGTGTGGCTTTAGGCTTGGAAAGTCATCTATTGGCCAGATATTCGCATTACGATAAATCCTGGAGAAACCTCACGAAAACCAAATCGACACCTACGACCTCTGTAGATTATAAGGCCCGATAGCCCGATACGGGGAAAATTGTAATAAACTACTAGGCGGATCAAAAAGTCCCTGACTTTTTGAATGAAACACAAATTTTTTTTGCAAAAAAAAAATATTTCCCAACATAATCTTCTTTTAGCTCAATACACTTATTCCAACGTTTCTCCAATTTTTGTATCCTTCCCAAAAAAAATAGGATTTTTCGAGATCCATAAAATAGGCATTTGTTTGATCAATAATTTCATAGCTGGAGCTAAATCTCTTTCCACCGAGCTAGAGTTGGGTAGTTCATGAACTATCTAGTTCATTTAGGGTGACCAGAAATCACCCTCACGAACAGAAAGCACATGTTCGATACCGCGAGTATGATCGTGATTGTTATGTCCGGGCACCTTAAATGAACGAGTTGGAGAACTAGTGAACGAGTTCGATACAAGTCTACACCGAGCCATTTCTTTAGGTTTGGAAATGAGAAATAGTAACTGGGGGCAAAATCTGGAGAATATGGCGGATGGAGTACCAACTCCAAACTATCCTTTGAAGTTGTCACATGATTACGTTTATAGTCAATTGAGAGCAAACGCGGCACCCATCTAGCAGACAGCCTTCTTAAACACAACTGATCATTTAAAATCGAAACCACACTGCAATATGAAATGCCTATGGCATCAACAATCTCACGCACTTTTACTCTTCGATCGGCCAACACCATATCGTGGATTTTTTCGACATTTTCGGGTGTATTGGCCTCAATTGGCCGTCCAGAACGTTCAGCGTCATTTATACTTGTGCGACCACAACGAAAGTCAGTAAACAACTTTTTTACCAATGAAATCGATGGTGCAGAGTTATAGTATTTATCAAGCTTTTCCTTGGTTTGATTGTCGGTGTTTTTCGCAAAAAATAATATTTAATGAGCGCTCGAAATTCACTTTTTCCAATTTTTTTAAAAATGCACGAGGTTGTATGTTTTGAACAGCTGTTAAACGCAAAGTAAATGACGGAACTTGCTCAAAAGTCTATTAACAGGTGGTACTTGATGGGAGCAGTGTTGCATTTCATATAACTGTGAGTGATGTTCGATGCTCGAATCGAATTCGCAACATACATATGGTAGTTTGTGAATATTTTATAATTATGCGTAAACATATTCTAAAATGTTGATGTTCAGTGCGTGGGCTTAGACGAGTTGCGGTAGATTTATGTTGTTTGTAGTTTTACTTTTAATCAACTTTTTTTTTTGTTTTAAATAAATTGATTTTGGCTGAAATATTTAATCTGTTGAAATACCCTATTTTTTGTTAAACAAATTCAAATGGTTCTCTTTCCGTTTCTACCCTATCATTTACAATTTGGCTTGCGTGAAATTTAAATTTAATTTTCAAAATCTAAACTTCTTGTGTGTTTCAGTTAAGAACTGTATCTGTATAATATCTCAGATATAACTGAGACTATAGGTTATCATTTATATTTGGAAATCTGACTTTAGTTGCTTTAATTCAATCGACTTCACAACGCTCGCGGAAGTCAGTTTCATTAGTAATGGCGCGGCATCCATTTGTAATCATATGCGATGCGATTTCTATAAAGATTAATTCCCGGAAGACTTAATTTTTCAAATTATGATTCCCCTTTAGTTTCATATGTTTCAAGTTAATCAAATGTTTTAAATTAAAGTTTATAAAATCACTTCTCTGTTATGTTATTCGAATTTGAAACGCTTGAACTATTTTTTTTTTGATGAAATCAATCTTGCTTGTTTTACCAAAAAAAAAGAAGAAGGGAAAAGGAATATATATAATGGGAACAAATTGATTGGAATTCTGTGGTAAACGTGGGAAAAATCTAACATGATTTCAAAATCCAAAAAGTTTTCTCACACCAAACTCATGTTTTATTAATACATCGATAGATGTGGCGGGAATATGTTCAAGCGAATGGGAGTTTTATTAAATTTTTAGCGAAAAATGTAGCGTACAAATCCGGTACACTACCTTCAATCAATAGTGGACTTTAGCAAAAAATAAAACACACAAGCGATACAATTTTAAAGGTTTTTGATGTATTTTTGCACCAATGACTTTTGCTGGGTTTCGTTTAAGCGGTTTTTGTGTTTTGGTTAAATGCTTTCAATTTGAAATGTGGCTCCATTTTTGGAAAATTTTAAAGCGGGTAACAGTGTTTATCAAATCGGCGATGTTTACCCTTCTAGGGTTAATAAAAATAAAGTAAAAGGATTCTCTCAAAATCCCAAATAGATTTCTTAAAATGTTTCGAAATTATGTCCTCAACAACAGAGACATAATTAAGAAACCATTCGAAAAAGAAGGAGTAAACTGAACGAAAAAGCATCATCACAGGGATGAAAATGTTCATCACCCCAACAACTTTTGTCATCAAAAGTGAGCCAACGTACAGTTTCATTCCCGCCACAAAAATGTGTTCATTAACTGCAAATTGTTCGTCACTGCGATGAAAGTATGTGTGTTGCTGCAATGAATTTGATTCATTATTCCAACAAATTTGTTTCATTGCTGCAGTGAACTAGTTTCGTTCTTGCAATGAATTTGTTTCCTTGTTGTAATATATAAGTATCGTTCTTGCAATGAACTTAATTCATTGCTGCAATGAATTTGTTTTATTACAGCAATGAAGTTGCTTCAGATAAACCAAATATCAGTATATCAGTACACGCTGAAAAGTAACGGCCTATCTAACATATTCTCGCAAATAAATTCTGCAGGAACCATGTATATGTTTGGAATACGCTCCAAACATTAATATGTTTGCAAGTCCCAAACTCACTTATGTTTAAATGTAAATAGCGTCATGTTTACTCCCAAATATGTATGATTTTACGTGGAAATATATGCATATTTCCCCCTTCCTTTGTTGCCTATCTTTTGCTTTCGGAAGGTTTCAGCTATGCGTTGGTTATCACTATGTGTTGGTATATAGACTTTATTTATATACAAACCTAGTTCATGCAAGCCAAGCATTTATTTCACAAATGGTCCGCCGTTCCGATTTTCTCTGTTAAGGCTCGGACAAACAAAGGGCCTCACGTTGTTGCCGTTTCCAGTTTCTTTCCTCAAAATCGCTTCTCACTTTGGTAGTACACATACATAAATACGAAACACAAACACAAAAACTAAAGTAACATCATAAACCATTTAAGCGTCCGAGCCTTCGTTTATTCTTTTTCACTGATAAAGCGCTTTTTATATCCTCTGTCCGATGAACCACTGACGACTGAATACATGAAATTAGAACACAATACATCAGGCAAAATAGAAAAACACTGACTTCATCTGCAATTTACACCCTCATTCAGGAATATTTATGACTCGCTGACTGAGATAACAATGCAAAAATACAGAAACATACTTACATTATAGACTCTCCCATTGTCCCTATTTTTTTATTATCTTGCTCTTGAGAGGCCATAGACAGTGCAACAAACACAGCTGTATTTGTATCACAAACATAAATATATGTGGGTCGCAAACACATATATTCTAACATAGTATCATTGTGTCTCAAACATGTAAAATTGAATAGCAAACACAATATATTGGGACACAAGTATATTATATTTGCGAGTAGCTTCAAACACACTTTATATTTGCATCCAACCAACAAAAACAAAGAGATGTTTCATCGTGTAGTTTAAATTTCATGGATTTACTTTTTTCTTAATTTTTAATCCAGTTTTCTACAAAACTGAAATTTAATTAAATTGTAGCGGCAACGAAAATTAAGTTGTTGCAGCAGCGAAATGAAAAATTGTCAAAAAAAATAATGTATGAAATTTTTCGTCATAGCGACTAACAAATTGTCGGATATACGAGACATTTTTATTGTAACAACGTAAACACATTAACGAAAATGTTTCGTCCATGCGACGAAGCGGTATTCGTTCAGTGTATAGCTTAGATAAAGCTTAAGAGTCACCAACAACAAGACAGGTCCCGTAAATTCTCAAGAAAAGGGATGTCCTTTTTCTAAGGCGTTCCTTCGCTAAATTTCAATCTCTAGTTCACATACTTTATACAAATTTCCACAAATTGGCTGACACATTAGCACCAAGTAGTCCAATGGAAATTGTCTACAATAATGTTTAGCCTCTAACAAGAGAAAATAACAGTAAATTTCACACTGTCCAATGCTTTGAAATAAAGTCAGTTGATTTTTCCATCTGTAATCTGTAATTTTGTCCAAATGTCTTTCATCTCATTCGTCTTGGGCAATCTCTCTTCCTTGGAACTCTTTGGACGACTCAGCTTTTGACTTGATTAAAACCTCGCGAATTTATTAGCTTCATTATGGTCATTTGTTATGAAATCAAATTAAATTTTAATAAATATTAAAACGTCTGATTTGAGATTGAATATTTTTTGGTTTTATTGCCTTTTTCTTTTGGCAACTAATGACTTTTGCTGGGTTTCGTTTAAGCGTTTTTTGTGTTTCGGTTAAATGCTTTCAATTTGAAATGTGGCTTAGATTAGTGAAAACCGAGGAAATAGGAGGGGTCGGACTAACGAAGGTGGTTCAGAAAGATTAAAACCAAAGTGTTTCTTTATTGCCGTTGCTGTTTGTCGGTTGGGGGATTAAGTTTAAGTTTGTTTCGTATTTATTTTCATCGTGTCGGTTAACCCGCATCTAAATGTCAGTTGGCAAACCATTTTAATCACGTTTACTGCTAAGTAAACTATATATGTTGTACTGGTAAGTGTCGTATTTTCTAAGTCTTGGAGGTCTTACGGATGTAAAGTGGCTTTCAAATGGGATGCCTGGGTATTTAGACAACATTATGTAATACAGCATTTACTTAAGTTAAACTACAAGAATATAAACTAGCCAACATCGTCCTCAGCAGAGGCGGAGTGGCGGCGTCACTTATTGAAGGTCCCGTAAATTCTCAAGAATTAATATTTTTCTTTTATTGGAACTTCGTGTTTGCTAAAAATTAAACGTTCTCCATAGATTTCCCTTCTTGTTAAACGATTTTTTGGTGAACGTAATTACAATCTAAATTAAAAAAAAAATGCAAACAAAGTTACACTTAAAATATTACTTGTAAATATTCCTTCTGAATTCCAAAGAAACATTTCAATGCCAAAGAAACATTTCATGGCCAAAGAAACATTTAGTTGGATCTATGAAACATTTGGAACATTAAAACAAAAGACACGAAATCTATGAAATGTGTTCAAAATATCAATGAACTACTTTCATATATTCTATGAAACGAAATTTATGAAATTGTTGAATAACGTCTATGCAACTTCTTCATATAACGTATGAAATGAAATCAGTGGAATGTGTTAACAAGATCTACGAAACATTTTCGTAGATTCTAGACACCGAAGTCCAGAGTTCGTATTTACCCCCATAGGAGGCTTTATCCAATGGATGTCTTCAATACGTCATCAATTTTTTTTAAATCGCTACAACTAAATCTTTTCAAACAACCAAACAAAATACAAAAAATTTTTTAAATCGCTAAAACTATATGTCGGAAATGAAGCGTCCAATCGAAAAAAATAACCAATTTTTTCAAAAAATCGCTAAAATAAAAAAAATCGCTGGAATAAAAAAATGGCTATAGCTCGGAAACAGAGCCTCCAATAATAACACATTTTGTACCTCCGTCGAAGACTTTAACCACTGGATGTCTTGAAACCGGCATCACTTTTTTATTAAATAAAAAAATTGATTTATGCCTTCTTGAATGCCATCTTGAATACATCCAAGCTTTGACCAATCTTATAATTTTCTTATTTTTCTTATTTTTGCAAAAACAATCTTCCATACGAATTGGACCAATTTATGAAAATCCCTTAGATAACCAAAAAATTTTTTATTTTTTCGATTGGACACTCCGTTTGCGATATACGGACATAAAGGCGTTTTAGGGAGTTTTTCGTTTAGCGATTTAAACAAAACAAGTGATGCCATATTGAAGACATCCATTGGTTAAAGCTCCCTGAGGTGATAAAATTTTTAATATTTTTTCCATTGGTCGCACCGTTTCCTATTTAATTTTAGCACCGTTTATAATTTTAGCAATTTTCTTATTTTGGCGGTTTTTTGAAAAAAAAAATCTTCCATACAAATTGGACCAGTTAATGAAAAACCCTGAGAAACGCAAAAAATTTGTTATTTTTTCGATTCGACGCTCCATTTCTGAGATTAGAATTTTTTTTTCCAATTTTTTCATATTTTCCATTAAAAATGGGGATGGGTTACCCTGGGTAACCCATTATCCATCGTCGTGGGTAGCTACCCATTATTTTCCCCATTCCCCTGAGGGCAATGGGTAATTGTGATGAGTAATTTCCCATTCTCGTGGGTAGCTACCCTTTATTTTCCCAAACCCTGTGGATAATGGGTAAACGATTGCTAGCCATTTCCCATGGCAATCATAATGAGCTACCCTGGTAACACAGGTAATAGGGTAACCCATTACCCACGAAAAACGAACCCTGCCGAAATCTATAAAATTTGTTCATAACATCTACGAAATTTTTATAAAGTTTCTATATAACTAAATAACTAAATAACTAAACCTATATAAATAAACCGTCTATATAAAATGGCCGTCCGTGGTGCAATGGTAGAGTGCGCGGCTCTTGTGCATGAGAACGTCGGTTCGATCCCTGCTCTGACCACCTTAAAAAATTTCTTTCGACGGCGGTCACCTTGCTTAGTGATAGCGACACTATCGATTATTTAGCCATGAAAAAGCTTCTCAAAATACCGTTCGGAACCGGTGTTAAAACTGTAGCTCCCAATCATTGAGTGTATAACTAGAACCTGCACAGCTCACTGATTGTGAGAAGCTCTCCCTAATCCCTTCATGGGATGTAACGGGAAACCATTTATTTTATATAAATGAACCTTTGAAAATTGTTCATAATATGTATGAAACATTTTCATACGATTTATGAAATTTTCCATAGAATTAGGATTCCTTTTTCTGATCTCCGCCAAACCGGCCAGCAATTTCAAATTTAGCCACAGATCCTAATCGCCTACTGTTTTGAATGATGCAATTACAAAATTTGTCAATGTTAATTGTAACGAAATCTCGAAATGCAATGAGAATTCCTTAGTGTGCAATTGCTCGAAAACTAATGCTGTCGCCAAGGACAAGATACCGAAAGATAAAAATTTTATATCTATAAATGAAGCATAGTTAGTAAAATGTACGTTTACGAAAACCGTTTATCAACCATTATCCAGCCGAGATCATATATTTTCCATTAAAAATTATATTAATAGAAAATGTATTGCATAAAGTAAGCGAAGCGGTTAGTATGCGCGGCTCGTGTGCGAGAGGACGTGGGTTCGATCCCTGCTGTGACCACCTTACACTTATTTTGCCGACGGCCATCTTGCTTAGTGACGGCGACACTATCGATTAATATCGATTAATAAATTGCTTCTCAAAAAATCGTTCGGCTCGGGTGTAAAGCTGTAGGTCCCAATCAGTCAGTGTAAACTGGAAAGCGCACAAAACAGTAATTGTGAGAAGCTCTCCCCGTACCCTTCATGGGATGTAATGGAAAAATATTTATTATAAGCGAAATGTTTAGTAAGGTGGATGTCTGGAAATGTAGATATTTGTCTGTCCATCTAGGCAAATCATCAACTCCCTTGTCCACAAACGTTTGGATTGAGAATTGTTTCAAGACATTTTATAGTTCGAAAACATCGAAGCAATATTTTACCATAAACAAAAATATTCACAAATTGCATGTCTATGCTGGGTTTGATAGAATACCAGTATATCGATGTTGTTGTTTCAGATGGGAAACAATATTTATATCGATCGGTTCAGAATCACTCACTGAATCGATTAAGCTATGTTGTTTGTCTGTATGCTCTTCCGTGGGTCTGTCTGTCTGCTGTCCATATAATACAACAACAAAATTCATTTCTAATGGGGACCAATGGTTCTCTGGAGATGGAACGAAGTTGTTTGCTAATGATTTCTTCTGTGTTTTGCTTGCGATATTTTTCCAACACTTGCAAAGTGGAAAATTCTCAATTGAGATGAGTTTGCGTTTGCATTTAGTTTGATGAATTTTTCAAAAGCAGCATTCCAAATAACCGCTGATGAAGATCTGTGGCTAGATCTGAAATATCTATACGGTTTGCCAGGAATCATGAGGATGCATTTGCAAAACATCTTCTTTTTTAAAAAACTATATCTCTATTTATAGAGATATAGTTGCTCTTGAGCTTGAATAATGAAATAAAAAGTCCATTTACAACTTGTAATCAAAACACAAACCTGTACAAACCACTAATATGACCTGAATTGGGCAAGAGTTGGTGATATGTTCAGACTTGCACCAAAGACGAAGCCTGTTGAGAATGGTATAAATCGGTCCACGTTTTGACATATGTATCCGCCATACAAATGGACTATACAAATTTTGTTTTGCAGTATCTAGGCGGTGCCTTTTCATGGGAATGGAACAGTGTTTTTTAGCAGCAAAGAAAATATACCAAAGAGTACATGGTGAAAAATATCGTCCCCAGCAAGATATTGCAGGAACCATGCACCTGTTTGCAAACATTGTTTTCGTGAATTGAAAATCTGCTGTTTTTTGTTTCTATATTGTCTGTGCTGATTTGTTTTCAGCAGTTTTCAACAAACAAAGTCACATTTGGGTCACAAATATATATATTATAACCTATTAATAATTGTGTTACAAATATGTTATATTAAATAGCAAACACATTGTGTTTGGACACAAGCATACAATATTTACGACAAGCTACAAATATGTTATACTTGCATCCAAACCACAAAAAAATACAAAGTTTTCAGCGTGTAATTCATGAAAACAGTGCTTGCAAACATGCAGATGTTTCCTGCAATATGTTGCTGGGGCCGATATTTTTCAGCATGTAGCCCAACTGCCACTCTGGTCAGAAAATGGCTTCGCACACAATCAATATTTTCTGTGATAGTCAAGCCGCCATCATGCCCCTGGATACTGTCATCCTGAATTCGATAACCGCCCTCAACTTACGCAGATCTCTTCATGAGGTGGCTGACAATTTGAACATATACGATACTTTATTTGAGTGCCGGGATATAGAGACATATCAGGGAACTGCAAAGCAGATAAACTTGCTGTACTGGGAACTACCTTACATGCTCCAGGTGAACTACAACATGTTGGCATGCCTCTAGCAACTTGATAACTCTCCTTGAGGACTTGTGACCATATTAACGGAAGATGGTCGCTAGTCGGGAATTTTGTAAAATAGGGTTTTTTTTTGGAATTTCAATCGTGCGTGGGGGTCTCAGAAGATAGTTATTGAAGCGTGGGCTCTAGCGTATTTGGGTAAAATTATTTTTCTATTGTTTTGTTCAATGTGGGGCTCAAACGACGTGTCATGATGAGCATATTTAGAAAAATATACTATTTGCAAAATTTTTACAGATAATTTTTTTTCACAGTAGCGGTTTGAAGTTTGGACCAAGCAAATTTTTAGGATTCTTCGAGTATTTCTCATGCAGAAAGGCTGAAAGTCTTGGGAAATAAATTTTGCAGAAGCTGTGGTGCAATTCTAAATTGTGAACTTTGTCATTAAGCTAAAATTTTAACTAGACTTCCTCGCGGAAATTGCCGTCGGTGGTGCAATGGTTAGTGTGCGCGGCTCTTGTACATGAGATCCTGGGTTCGAACCCTGCTCTGACCACCTTCAAATTTCTTCTGGCGGCGGTCACCTCGCATAGGGACGGCGACCCTATCGAGTATATAGCCATGAAAAAGCTTCTCAAAATACCGTTCGGAATCGGTGTAAAATTGTAGGTCCCAATCAGTGAGTGAAAACTGGAAAGCGCACAGCTCAGTGATTGTGAGAAGTTCTCCCCGGTCCCTTCATGGGATGTAATGGGAAACCATTTATTTTTTACACCCGCAGGCATCGCATTGCCGTTACTTCCTGAAATATCCTTTTAATCAACTTGTTAATTAGAAATTATTGAAATTATATTTAATGATAGTATTTAAATCTAATAGTTTATTGCAGGCAAACACAGAAATTGACATTTCAAATACCTGCATTTGAAATTTTCCGGCTGCCCTATGGAGTCCCCTTTACAGAAACAGTTAACATCAAATAAACATTGCAATGCCAGTGTTTTCATAAATGAGTGGGTATCATCTGAACCAATGGTTGGACAGACAACAGCCAACAACTACAACAACACATTAAACCCGTGTTATTTTCTTACAATAACAACACCATCACCTCCAACACCGCCACATGATAATGGAATGGATGAGCAGCTGAGTGGAGTGATGGCAATAATAAAAATGTTGCTGCCTGACTTTAACGCCTCCCTCTTTTTACCCTCGGCTGCATTGGAGTTCAAATATAATTTCAGCCGTCGTATTATTTTTTGTGTTTTGCTACTTTTGTTTTAAGCTCAAAAAGTCGTTAGGTTGTTATTGTGCTGCTGTCAGTTATCTGCGCTAACGTTGTTGTTGTTGTAACCGAAACAAAAATCAAAACAAAAACTTTCTTTTAACATTAATTTTTATAGGTTTGACTTTATTTGTAGCCGTTGGAGGTTGGAGGGTTTGCTTGCCATTTGTACGCCAGGCAGCATCACTCCGTCTTCTCCTTTCTAAATCTCATTGGAAATTAAGGGGTTGAGCTCTTAAGATCCGTGTTGCGCTGGCGTTTTTGTTTTGTTGTTGTTGCTGTTGCTGTTTCGGTCTCATGTCTAATGAAGTGAAATTTTTTTGCGGGGTTTTATTGTTAAATATAACTTAACTCAGTCCACAGATGTTAATATGATATTTGGTACAAAAATCTGGTCCGCCACTGTAATTAATCTTAATCATAAAATAGTTTACACATGGATGTGTAATAAAGAAGTTGAATTGTTGATTAAATGAGGGGGTGGGTGGTTTTCCTTAATTTGATTGACATCAAAGTGATGTCTGATTGTAAACGTGAATAAGGGGATGAAATTTGTTGGTCTTTGACAAATATTCAACTTAAATTGGAATGGAAATACTATCCTATTAACACGGTTGATACATGTAATCTCAGGGATTGTACAAAAAATACATGTGATGAATTAAAAACCAACAAAGATATTGAAAGATATTAGGGTGTCTCGGCAGATACACAAATTTAACTGATGGCACTTAAGCGAAGCTTAAGAACTTTTCCAACGAAAAGCAGCAGAAATTCAAATTCTCAACAACATAACAAAAAACATTCCTATATGTCATTACAATTGGCACCCGATTCGATAAACATGCATTTGCATTGTCTGTGCATATGGATATGGAAATTGTTTGCACTGTAATTAGGAAGAATTGTAATTCTTGTTGCATTTGCATTAGATTAAGTAATACAAATTAAAATCTACGGCAAATTAAAAAATCCCAATATTAATATTGGATAGATTGCTTTAATAAAGTGTAAATACTCGCACATGAAGAAAATAATCCAATCCGTCCTTTTCGATTTTAAATTTTAAATGTTTTTCAATAACTAAACGCTGAAATGAAACCGTCCTTGTAGCATTATGCGGGAAACATATATACATTTGCAAAATGAACAAGCTAACGTGCATGCATTGTTTTTATGAATAGAAGATTCCTGCCCTTTGTTTCTTTGTTGGCTGTCATGTATTTGGTTACAGCAAACAAAGCCATATTTGATTAATTATTGTGTCTCCAACATGTAATATTGAATAATATACACACTGTGTTTGGACACAAGTATTCTATATTTGCGACAAATACGTTATATTTGCATCCAACCAACAAAAATGCAGACTTTCCAGCGTGTTGCGGTTCGATATAAAATACGAGGGCGGATCAATAAGTCCGTGACTTTTCGAACATATATGAAATGCAACACTGCTCCCATCAAGTATCACCTGTTAGTAGACTACTGTCAAATTTTGAGCAAGTTCCGTTATTTGCTTTGCGTTTAACAGCTGTTCATAACATACAACCTCGTGCATTTTTTAAAAATGGAAAAAAGTGGATTTAAGTGCGCATTAAATATTATTTTTTGCGAAAAAAAAACCGTGCATCAAACCTAGGAAAAGCTTGATAAATACTAAGGGAACTCTGCACCATCGATTCCAATGGTAAGAAGTGGTTTACTGACTTTCGTTGTGGTCGCACAGGTACAAATGACGCTGAACGTTCTGGACGGCCAATTGAGGCCACTAGACAGGAAACTGTCGAAAAAATCCACGATGTGGTGTTGGCCGATCGAAGAAAAAAAGTGCGTGAGATTGTTGATGCCATAGGCATTTCATATGGCAGTGTGGTTTCGATTTTAAATGATCAATTGGGTTTAAGAAAGCTGTCTGCAAGATGGGTGCCGCGTTTGCTTTCAATTGACCATAAACGCACGGGTGCACACGTGGTAGTCTCAATGGTAAAATTCCATGAATTGGGATATGAATTGGTACCTCGTCCGTCATATTCTCCGGCTTTAGCCCCTAGTAACTATTTCCTATTTGCAAACCTAAAGAAATGGTTCGATGCAAAGAGATTTAGCTCCAACGATGAAATTATTGATCAAACAAATGCCAATTTTATGGACCTCGAAAAATCCTATTTTTTGGAAGGGATACAAAAATTGGAGAAACGTTGAACTAGGTGTATTGAGCTAAAGGGAGATTATGTTTAAAAAATAATTTTTTTTTTTGCAAAAAAAAATGTGTTTCATTCAAAAAGTCACGGACATATTGATCCGCCCTGGTATTATTGATCCGCCCTCGTAAAAATATTTTAATATAAATTCATTCATGAGAAAATAAGTAAACTTCATTATTCCGGTGGATTTCTTGGGAATATAACTATTTTCTTTTCGACCAAGGCAAATCATCACAGGGCCACTGCAATGAGATTGGCGCTAGAGTTACTGGCTCCATATTATTCTAAAGGATTATTTCTTTTTTGTCTGATTGTTTCGGTAAAGTATTGTTTTGGAAGTTTTCGCATTAATAAACAGTGCTGGAACAATTCTCGGTAATTTAAGAATTAATTGTCCCTATAATGTGTGATGATATACCTAAATACTTGTGGAGAAGCGAGATGATGAGATGCCTTGGTGGGCATCAAAATAACTATATTTCCAACCATCCATTCAAAATAAATTTCTCTGCTTCTTGTAAAAACATTTTTCTGTTAAAAATTAAGATCTTGAACCCAAATATGTTTGAAAAACATAAACTTATACATATCGATAAAGTAAAAAGAAAATCCAAAGTTTCTGATAATTATCAGACTAAAATTCAATTTATAGATACTTCCATTAGATTTTAAAAATAACTTTTCCTGCGTGGTATTGAGATCGTTTGTTGAAAACTGAGGTTGCGTTTTTCTTTCTTTTCCGTAAATGGTAACTGGTTTCCAAAAATATTTTTGATGTGTTGAAGCACGTAAAGGTACAGTCGATTTGGGGTGAAACAAAATTTAATGAAAATTCTTGCAGAAAACTTCGCTACCCCTCTCATTTCTTAGACTATGTCAAAAATAATTTTTTCAAAGTTTTCTATAGACAAAATATATGACAAAATTTAAAACAAAAAAGCAAAACAAATTATGTTCACAAATTGCTTTATTTAATCTGCACTAAAGTCCGTACTAAAATCAACATTTCGCGCGAATTTTTTTAAAACTTGCCTTTGCGAAATAAGGACGAAATATTTCTGCCAGTGTAGTTTTAAGTATCAGGAAACATTTAAATGATTCTTAGAAAAATGTATCAACAACTCAAATAATAGGAACAAATTATCAATGTTGCCAACTCTCCTTCAATTTCTCAATAAATTTGATTTTTTTTTTGTAAAAATAGTTAAAAACAAAAACCAAGCATTTTTCATTTAGAAAAATGTTGCTGATTTGGTAAAATAGTCTGTCCTCACAAAATACAAAATCAAAACAGGGATAAATATACGATAGTCGTCAACACTGGTATGTTGATGACCCATTTCGCAGCGAAACAAATTGATGTTTCTCAATAGTTTTCACGTGAACAAAATTTTTCTCTGTTTTTAAGTCTCTTATACACTAAAAGTCCTTTTTATTTCTTCGGAAATTCAGCGACATTAGACAGCATTGATCATATTTTCCTTTAATGTCATTGGCCCTTGCATATTTCTTAGCAACATTAAAACGTTGCTCAATACTATTTCGCGAGAACAACTTTGTACTACACGTGTGGAAATATTTCGTCGATATTGCGCAGGTATATTTTTGTAAGGAGTTTTGTAAAATTACACATGGAATGTTGATATAAGTACGGGCCTTAAATGCGAAACCCCGAAAGAAAGCACTAAAGATATGCATCAATATTTAGTTAACATCAATACTAACATTTCTGTCTGTCTGCTAAATATAACCTCAACATAAGTCATCCGTTAAGGCTCGTACCAAATTCAACATTTCTGTCAAAATTTTACATTTATATCGACGATACTTGAGTCACAACTACATATATTATAAGAAACTAATCATTGTGTCTCCAACATGTAATATTGAATAGCAAACACAATATGTTTGGCCACAAGTATACTATATTTGCGACAAGCTACAAACACGTTATATTTGCATCCAAACAACAAAAACAGAAAAAAATTTCAGCGTGTAGCTGGTAACAAAACACGCATAATTTATCAATTTCAAAAGCGAAGTGGTATTTGACAATACATTACCTCAATCCAAATCAAGTTAATCTCGGTTGTGTTTTATTGAAATTAACGTTGTGACAAGCCCACCGGTCGCTGGACTTTTGAATGAGAGGTATTACAGTGGGCCTGACAAAAACGAAATTTTCTCTGGACAAGCGAAATGTTACAGAAAACTTTATTTTCCATTCGCGTCACGGGATTTTTGCGATAGTGTTGTCATCACTAAGCAAGAAAAAAGTTCTCAATAGAAATGAAAGGTAGTGTAGTGGGAGTGTGCTTTTTATTTATTCCGTGATCTGCAAAACTTTTTGAATGGGTAATCCTTCAATACAGAACACGAATTACAAACCGTGTTTTTCGAGAATATTTGTTGAACCGACCAGTCATTCAATGAATCTGGAATCAAACAGTTGCCAGAACGATGGCTGAATGTCATTGACCAATGTGGCAACTACATTATAGATTACAATTAATTATTTGAACAAAACAATCCAATTTAAAATCAATGTCGTATTTAGATCGCAGTTTATCGCGGCCAGGTTAGCGATAACCTTGTTCTCCACATACCACCCATTTTCAGATTACATTGACATTTCAGGTGGCAACTTTGTGATGAGACCAATTTAGAGCAAGTCCATGCCGAGACCAAACTATGCAGCATAAAAATTAAATTGGCGGCTTTTGGTTTTGCCAGTTTTTTACTACTTCGGGATATTTTTGAAATAACTGAACCTTTCAAATTGTATCAGTCGGCGAAAACGGTTTAATTTTAAACCGATGAGAGCCAACGCGACGGAAAATTTTCGATCGGCTTCCGTCTGTCAAACAGTTGATTTTTTTGTGTATGTTTTTATTATGGTTGCATTTATTGGTAATTAGTAGAGGTGCATCAAATTGTACACCAGTTTAAAATGAGGTTAAAAATTAATCTTCAATTTCTACAGTTTAAAATTGTATGAGTAATCTTGAGGGTTAGCGTGGGTTAATGGATTTAACCTTCGAAATGCGCTCAACTTGGTCGGTGTATATGCCTTCTAAGGAAATTGCAAATTAAATTTGGATCGATACTGCTTAATTCACATATAATCTCACAATTAGCAGTCGATAACTAAAGTTACTTTAAACGATAGTTGTTTATACCTAATTCAGATTTCAGATTTATCTTTGACAAACAAAATACATCAATAAAGCGGCATTTACAGCTACTAAGATTAACGCATTTTCGGGATTATCGACGTTTTTTTCTTCTGAAGTTTGACATTTATAATCCCGAAAATGCAATAATCGAGATAGGTGTAACTGCAGTTTAAGCTTAATTCCAAGCTTAAAGTAATCGCACTTACCTTCTTATTATCGGCAACGGCAAAGTAAATCTACCATCACTAACCATAGGCGTTGCACCCGGTATAGGAACCGTTGATATCACCGACGTTAATAAAGTTGTACCCGCTGGTGGCGGTGGTGGTGGTGGACCCAACATCGTGGCTCCCGGTGGTGGCGGCGGTGGAGGCCCATGTCCAAAAGGTGGCATTGGCGAACCATTCGGATGATTGGGAACATTACCACTCGCACCCATTGGCAATGGTGGATGTGGCAATGCACTGTAGGGTGGCGGGAAGTGGTTATGTAATATATCAGGCAACATAGGTCTCAACATGGCAACATTATGGGGTGTTTGCGATAAGCCCGGATGCATGTGGGGTGGATGCAAAATGGGAGGCAAAGGTGGTGCCGGCATTGAGTGGCGATCTAGATGTGAGTGACGTCCGGAATGGTGAGCATGATGAGCATGCGTAGGTGCCACCATCATTGAAGCGGTGTGATGCAAATGACGTCTCTCGCGTCTTTCACGACGCCTTTGGTCGCGATTATTAGTTAGCGTTGCTGACGCCGCTGTAGCATTCGGAGGTAAAGTCCTCGGTGTTCGCAGCTGAACAACCGAGGCTACATCATCCGTTTGACATTCGGTAGAAGTAAAAGTGCGCGAGGGAGATAAAGCTGAAGTAGTGGACATATTATTAGTATTGGAGCCATTCACTTGTATAACATTAACACTGCCATTTTGGGTATTTACAACATTATCATTAGGGGTATTCACATGATGATTATTATTTTTATTTTCGTTATTATACTTTTTAGGCACTGAACTATGATAGGGAGGAGAACTTTGACCACTTGGGTTGGTTGAATCACTACTTGAATTGGGAGAGCAACTATCACTACGTAAGCATTTGTTGTAATTATTCGAATTATTTGGATTTGTATTGAAATTATTTATATGAGAGAGATTTTGATTGGGATTTGTATTTGAATTTGTTACTAAATCGCTTAGATTTGTAATACTTTTGTTGTTGTTGTTGTTATTATTATTCACATAATTACAATTTATCACACTAACACCATTCCTTGTTGCCATTGCTGGGCATGTTGCTGCGGCCGTCGTATTCACTGTGGCCTGATTTAAGATAATTTTCGAAGCCGCTTCAAGATTTTCACCATTTTCAACATTATTGTTGTTGTTATTGCTGCTGATGTTGTTGTTGTTATTATTATTGATATTATGATTATTAATTTGATTAGTATTTAGATCGCTTGGATTTTGATTCACTTGTATGGTCAAACTTGGCGTGCGTTGACAAGGATTCGTTAGTGCTGTTACACTATTTGTTGTAGTTAGGAAAACACTACTTGTACTCGGATTCATTTTCATATCACTGATTTTAGCCTGCACCTCCGTCATGGAGCCCGCGACCTTATCGAAGACGGGGGCAGCGGCGCTCGAGGCCGGCACATTGAGACGCATATTTTCGTTAATTTCACTCGACCGATCCGTATCTTGTGCGTTGGAGGTTTCGCGCAAGCGTTTCTCTCTTAGACTTTCACTAGCCCGAAATTCGGCATACAAACGTTCCAATTCTGCTAAACATTTATTGGGTGTTAATTCATACGTTGTCGTCGTCTTTGTACTATCCAAACTCGTTTTAAACGTATCACTCGTATGCGGATGCGATGTCACGAGACGCGTTAAACCACCGTACTCCGATGTGTTTACCTCAAATGAACGCGTTAAACTGATCGACGCCACTGTTGGTTCGTACATCGGTACTCTAACCATTGGCTGGTTGGGACAATACACCAGGGGTGAGTATGTTGTGTATACTCTGGACTCTCTCATAATACCACGAGCGTGAGTTGGTGTATTCATCGTGTGCAGTGATGTTTGAGTATTCATTCTATCACTCTCTTTGCTGTGATCGTATGTTTCGCTGTGGTCGTTGTTTAAAAAGTTGTTATTTTCATGATTTTCGCATTCATCTTCTTCTTCCTCCATTTCGGTTTGTTGTGCTACAGTATTCGTTTCTTTTGTGTTTTGATCGCTCAGCTGATGATGAATCAGCGAACTTCCCACTTCTTCGTCTCCGACATCTTCTGCTTCTTCTTCTTCCTCCTCTATGTGAAGTTTCATATCGTTTCCATCATTTTGTGTTGGTATTTGTACTGCAGGTTCCGTGCTCTCGTTTATTGTTGTTATTGAGCAGTTAATACTGTTGCTATTAAAATTGTTGTTTATGATATGTTCATTGTCAACATTTGTTGCGGCAACATGTTGAGTTCGGGTACAGTGCTGGCAATAATAACGGAGAAGATACGAAAATTAATTAGTGTTAATGGTATTGAATTAAAGGTAGATAATATTTCAAATTGATAAACATATGCATGCTTAATTTGTCTCTGTCAATGCCGGTTAATAAAATAGAATAATTTTTATTTTTTAACTTCTATCATATGCACTTGGTAATAGATGGCAGGCAATCTTCTAGTGTAATAGATGAACGTGAGATTCGAGCTGCCAATATCGACTGGGATCATTGCCTGGTGGCTGCGAAAGATCGCACAAGACTGAGCAGGGCGAGAATGTCGCACTGCAACTGACGAAAAAGACGCTGCACGTATGGCAACGAAACTGAGAAGGTATGAAAACCAACAATTGAGACTGACAAAATGGCTGTGGAAGCAGAAGGAGAGTGAAAAGACCGAATTGTGCAGGATGAATAGTGAATCCCTAAAATTTTTCCAGAGGGTAAGAAAATCGAGTAACGTGCCTAATAATGGGATGCGCTCCTGCAAGGGAATCCTGTGATTGATAAGCAGCGTGTGACTACAATGTGGAGAGACCACTTTTTAGCAATACTCCACTCAGATTCTTCCACTGAAGATCAGGAGCTAAGGATTATGGAAGACAGTGTAGACAACTTAGGAATAATGAAGCCGCTGGTGCGGATTCGCTGCCCGTTGAACATTTTTAGGTAGGTGGCGGCGAAGGACTGCTAGTCCCCATGCATCGACTTATATGCGGCATATGGCGGGGGGAATCTTAGCCTGAAGATGGGAGTCACAGTGTATTATGTCCTGTATTCAAAGAGGGTGATCCGTGTGATTGTTCCAACTATCGCGGTATCAGTCTTTTATCGATCGCATATAAGGTCTTGTCGGGCGTAATATGTGGAAGACTAACACCAATTGTGGTTTTAGACCAGGCAAGTGCACGACTGACCAAATATTCAGGCTCCGCCAAATCCTGGAAAAGAAAAAAAGCAAATCGATACATATCACCTTTTTGTCGATTACAAAGCTGCTTTCGATAGCCCCATACGGAGAAAACTGTACGAAGCTATGTCGGAACTTGGTATTCCGGCAAAACTGATCCGCCTCTGTAGAATGACGCTGACCAACACCAAATTAGCAGTGAAGGTGGAAAAATACCTCACCGAACCATTCTGTACCAAGCGAGGACTGATACAAGGCGACACACTTTCGTGCAATCTCTTCTACATCTTAGTGGAGATAATAATGAGAAAGGCTGCAGTAACTACGAACAAGACCATTAACACGAAAAGCCATATGTTGCGGGCGTATGCTGATGATATAGATATCGTTGGGCGAAATTTGCGAGAGCTGTTACTGCAGTATTGTCAAGAATCGAAAAAGGATCAGCGAAGGTGGGTCTTGCTGTTAATAAGGGCAACACAAAATTGATGGTGTGAGCGACTAGACAAACCTCTCGACTTGATCCGCACTTGAATGTTAATAATTTTGAAGTGGTAAATGAATTTATCTACCTTGGATCCGCCGTGAACAAGGACAACAACGTCAGCCTGGAGATAACTAGGAGAATTGTGTGTGCAAATAGATGCTATTTTGGGATCAGCAAGCAGTTTAGGAACAAAGTCTTCTGTCGACGGACAAAGTTCCAGCTATACCAGACTCTCATTTTACCTGTCTTGACATATGGCTCCGAAACTTGGGTTATATCGCTAGCGGATAAAAAACACCTGGGAGTATTCGAGAGAAAAATTCTTCGTTAAATATATGGTCCTGTTAGAGAAAACAGCGAGTACAGATGTCGTTGGAACCAAGAGCTATACAAGTTATATTCTGACGTGGAAATAGCTAGGCGAATCAAATTAGGCAAATTGCGTTGGCTAGGCCATGTTATCAGAATAGATGAAGATGCACCAGCTCGAAAAGTTTTCGATAACGTACCCGATGGAAGCTGGAAAAGAGGACGGCCAAGACTCCGCTGGAAAGGCCAGGCAGCAGAATCCCTCCGGATCCTTGGTGTTGCCAACTGGCGAGAAAAGGCGAAGGATGGACCCAGTTGGAGGATATGTTGAAATTTGTTTGATTAATTATAATGTGTAAAACATCGAACCTCATGAGGTTGTAAAATAGTCAATAAAAGTAAGTAAGGAAAACTCCATGACTTCAATTACACAGCCCCGTATGAGTCATTATTGCCCCGTACAATTTCTTTACCTTAAGATAGACTTCTAAAGAGTGTAAATAAAAAAATCTTCAGATCTCAGTCGATCAATCTATTTATCCTGTAACAATTTAATATGTACATATAATTACTGATACGTTTAACAGAACTTTAATCTGTTTCAGGATATTTAATTTCAAATATTGTAATTGTATTTTTGTTGTCCTTCAAGCAAAATGTTGTGTGTTGTACCTACAATATCGTCCAATTACTAATATAGATTCCAGTCAGATGACAGCCCACTTAATTGAAAACAACTGTCAGTTTTTTATTTAAGCTGTCATACTCGTTATCAGTATCGTAAAATCTTGATGAGCTGAATATTTTAGTTTCATTAAATATGTGACTTTTAATTAGTGAAATTGAATCAAGGACTTGGTACAAAGTGAGCGATATCCTAGGGTGAGTCATTGCGAATTGTTTAATATTTGAACGAACAAAGTGTTGCCCACAGTTTCTATGCAATAAATAGAAGTTTCTAAATAGCTTGAAATCTAGATTATACAGAAAAAATTGGTGCCCAAAAAATATAAAGTATGACTTTGTTTAAACATAAAAATCCGATCCATATAATTTTTAATTGAGTCAGTTACTCGAGGACTTGCCAGAATAAATTTCTGCTGAAATCAGGAAATAAATACATAAATATAATTAACTGCAATTGGTTTTTCACTCGAGCCAATTATTTGACTACTTGAAATAATAAACTGGTTGATTTTATAGCTTTTAAGTCAAATTTCGAAGGAAATTATATTGCAGTTTTATTATTCGATCTGTAAGATGTTATGTTGTTTAATAATTTTTCCGGTTCAAGATCAATTTCTATGACAACGTACTTTAATAACAAAAAGTACAATTTCATAGAATATATTATTTAAAAATAAATTTTATTTGATTATTATGGTGGTTGGTTGTTAATATAGCTATTTCAATGCCCATCAAGGCATATCATCAGCTCCCTTCTTCACAAGTATTTAGGTATATCAACAAAGATTATACGGATAAACAAAATATCAACTAGACGAGAATTGTCTTGTGCGAAAACATCCACAATACTTTGCCATAGCCATCAATATTCACGTTTCTTTCCTATGCAGAACTTTTATCGAAAGCCATTGCATAGATGTTGTTGTTTCAAAAAAAAAGAAACAACGATTGCCATGAGACCGGCTTACAGGGTACCGTTTCCGTCTCTTCCATTTTAGTTGTATTATTCGATCTGTAAGTTGTTATATTCTTTAATAAATTTTCCGAATCAAGATCAAATTCCATGAAAATTATATTGAATTGTTACTTTGATAATTAGAAAAGAAATTATATTGAAAATTGTCGCTCCAGTAACGGGTTTTTCAATAAGAGCGCTACAAAAGTTTTTTTAAATAAAACAAAACCCGTTTTAGATACCAATGAAATTCTTTATTCCTGTGCAAGTACGTTCGATGCCATTATGTACGGAACTCGATTTCTTTTGCCTGGCCATCACGGGCACGCTTGCAGAAGTCCAGACATTGAACCCAATATTTTCAAGCATAAATCGGCCGATACTGCTGCAATTTCACGTTCGATATTCGTACGAAGTTCATCAATCGTCGATGGCTTGTTGGCATACCATAGACTTAACGTAGCCCCACAGAAAATAATCTAACGGCGTCAAATCGCACTACCGAGGCGGCCAATCGACTGGGCCATTTCGTGAGATAACACGTTCACTAAACTTGGTTTCCAATAAATTGATTGTGGCATTCGCTGTGTGGCTTGTGGCGCCGTCCTGATGGAACCACATGTCCTCCAAGTCCATATTATCCAATTGGGGCCAAAAAATATTCGGTTATCATTGAACGGTAGCGATTCGCATTCACAGTAATGTGCCGGTCTTGATCATCATGGAAGAAGTACGGCCCAATGACGCCGCCGGCCCATAAACCGCACCAAACCGTAATTTTTTCGGGATGCAATGATGACTCCTGGATTACGTGTGGATTGCTGTCTGACCAATAACGCATGTTTTTCTTATTGACGAAGCCATTCAGCCAGAAATGAGCCTCATCGGTGAGGCCTCTTTAAGTTGGCGTCTTAAAGTTGAGGCCACTGACTCCAAATTTCGGTAGTAAATTTTAATAATTTCGACTCGTTGTTGGCTCGTATATCTTTCCATGATGAAATGGCAAAGCTTACTGAAGAGAAATGTCAGAAGAGCGGGAAAAAATATGGCGTCGTTTGCTGTCGCTATCGATTTGCTTTTGTAGCGTCTCTGTTGAAAAACCCGTTATGTGTTGAAAAAATTCTCATTAAGATGAGTTTTGTTTATCCCTATAAGGCGTGATGATACGAGTATATCTAAATACAGGGTGGCGCGCGAATTTTGCTACAAAAACAAAACGTAATAACTTCTTGTCTCTGTGAGCAAACGGCTTAGTTTTTTTTTATTGTTTTGCAGTTTTGTATTCCAATTTATTAAAATTAATGCTAGGGATACCAAAAAGAGGATTTGGATAGTGCAGCGGTACTATACACTGCAGTCCTTCATTTCCGTCCAAAGGGAACTTAGGCGGGAGTTTGCCGGCATTCCCCCGAGTGGATGGACCATTCTGAGGTGGGTAAACATATTTGCCGAATCTGAAAGCATCGCACGAACGCCGTACCATCGAGATGTCGGGATGGTCGGGTTCAAGACCCAATCGCGGGTTAAGCTTCGTTAATTCAGGCAAATCCAAGCGATCTCACACGGCGCAAATTCGAGCTAGCAGACGATCTTTACAACGGATAATTCATGATGACTTAAACTTGTTTCCGTTCAAAATCCAAATTACATGCAAGTCAAACCTTCTGGATGAGGCCATTCGCCTGGAATTTTGCCAAAAAGTTATTGAAATGGCCAAAGAAGATAAGAACTTGATAAATTGCTTGTTTATGTCTGATGAGGCACATTTTAATCTAAACGGCAATGTAGAAAAGCAAAATTGCCGTATATGGAGTGAATCTAAATACTGCATGAGTTGGAGCTGCACTCAGAACGAGTCACTGTGTAGTATGCAGGTTCATCAAGTGGCATTTTGGGGCCGCACTTCCTTGAAGAAAACGGTGTAACAGTAACTGTTAAATGGGGCCGTTATTTAAAGAAGTTGAAGGAGTTTGTTACCCAGAACTGCGCCGAAGACGTATCCTTTTCAACAGCATTTGGTTCCAGTAAGTTGGAACAACTGCACACATAGCCACACCGGTTATGTGGGACCTACAACGATAGTTCCAAACCAAATTAATATCCAGAATCTTCACCACCAAATTCACTTGACCTGACTCTGTCAGACTTTTCTCTATGGGGTCACGTCAAGCAAACCGAAACCTATGAATCTTGAATTGAAATGAAGCAGCCCATTAAAAAAATAATTGAGCCGGTCCCGACTTCAAAGCGTACAGGCCGCAATGAATAATTTTCTGACCAGGTGTCGAATATGCGACGTTCTGGACGGCCAGTTAAGGTCAATATTCCCGAAAATGTCGAAAAAATCCACGATATGGTGTTGGCCGATCGAAGAGTAAAAGTGCGTGAGATTACTGATGCCATAGGCATTTCACATGGCAGTGTGGTTTCGATTTAAAATGATCAGTTGGGTTTAAGAAAGCTGTCTGCAACATGGGTGCCGCGTTTACTATGCATTGTACACGTGTGTAGTCTCAATGACAAAATTCCGTGAATTGGGCTACGAACTGGTACTTCATCCGCCATATTCTCCGGATTGAGCCCCCAGTGACTATTTCCTATTTCCAAACCTAAAGAAATGGCTTGGTGGAAAGGGATTTAGCTCTAACGATGAAAATATTGATCAAACAAATGCCTATTTTATGGACCTCGAAAAATCCTATATTTTGGAAGGGATACAAAAATGGGAGAAACGTTGGACTAAGTGTCTTGAACAAAAAGGAGATTATGTTGAAAAATAATGTTTTTTTTTTGTAAAAGAAAACTGTGTTTCATTCAACAAGTCACGGACTTATTGATCCGCCCTCGTATATAGACTAGAATTTAATTTTCTATACAATAACAAAAAATTAACGAAATATATTGATTCAAACAAGTTATTTCAATTTCTTATTGTAGCACAATTGGCGCTCGTACTTGTAGACAAAACAGTTGATGGGATATCTTTGTGTGCATCGAAATAGCGAACCAAATACTGAATTGTAATTAACATTGTAATCGTTTTGATTATTCAGGTAATTGAAAGTATGTATATACAAAATGATGATTAATTTCGTACTTAAGTTGATTGCACATGTAATTAAAACAAAATGTTAGATATTGATTAACTTCGTACTCGTAACTACTTCGCAGTTAGATGGTTTCTCAGTAAGATTAGTGTAGTTTTTTGCAAGTGGCAACTCTGAAATTTGTCAGCTGTCACTTATGTTTATTCCAATTATTAACAATCGAGACCTCTACGAAAGAACAACGTGTTATCATTGTGAAAGCTTATTAACCCTTCTGCTATGTTTGGGTCAATATGCCCCAATTTAAAAAGAATTCTCTTGATATTTCTGGTTAGGTCTAATGGAATGAGCTGGTCCTTTTTCTATTCCATAATGTTATTAAACGAAACGTTTCTGCATAGAAACAATTTAAAAAAAAAATTTCGTTTCAACGGTAACACGATATTTATGTTTTTGTAACTTACACTCATTGTGTTTTGGGTCAATTTGACCCACCAAGAGTTTGTGTACGAATTTAATGAGGTAATATAGTAAAATGAACATTAGGCATGATCGATATTCACAGAATATTATCGAATTATCGATATGTATGTATATTGCGACTGCTGTGCTGCCATCAAATAAGATGTATGTAAAGAAGGTGAGTGCGGGAGCACGGCGGACTACTACTACTTTGCTGTGTTTGTTGTTTTGCTTTGTTGTTTTTATGCACTAAAGATATTTTCGACGATAGTGATGATAATGACGATTTTGTACCTGTCAGTGAGAAAGGAGTTGATGAGTCGGATATATCTTCTAGTAAAAGTGTAGAAAGTGTACTTGGGAACTGCATAGCTCAAGATATTGGCTTCTTCTTTCTTTTTTATAACAAGAGGAAACTGTGCTTTGGCAAAATCAACCTCCAGTTTCAAGTGGCATAATTCTTCGCTATCAAATATTGTCCCATGCGCCTGGCCCTTCAAAACTCGCGATCTCCAGGGTTACGGACATAAGATCATCATTTGATTTATTTCCGTCTCAAAGTTTGAAACAAAATGTTATTGAAATGACAAACAAAAAAGGAAATGGTCGTTTCGGAAAGAGCTGGAAAAATTTAGATATGATAGATATGGAGGCATACCTTGAATTGCAAATCTTGGCAGGAGTTTATAAATCGCATGGCGAAAGTCTCATGACCTTATGGAATGAAAACAATGGCAGGCCAATTATTCGAGCTACAATGAGCGTGGAAAAATTCATGAATATTTCACAGTGTTTCCGATTTGACTCAGCTGGTGACAGACAGGAGAGAAGAGAACGCGACAAATTGCCGCCTATAAGGAATATTTGGGACAAATGGAATAGACAGCTTAAGTATTTTTATAATCCAAACGAAAATGTTACAAACGACGAGCAGTTGGTACCGTTCCGTGGACGATGCAGTTTTTGACAATATATTCCGTCTAAGCCCGCAAAGTATGGCATTAAAATATGGGCTCTATGAGATTCAAAGAGCAAGTATGCATGGAACATGGAAGTTTATTTGGGTCGGCAGAGAAATGGGCAGCCAGAAAAAAATCAAAAACTTCATGAAACAAAAGTATAACGTTTAGTGTGTATAATGCTCTCGTATATACTTATACACATATACATTAGGTGAACGTGTTGTCTTATCTCTGTCAGAGTCACTTCCCAGAGGACATACCACTACATGTGATAATTCCTTTACAACGCATAACCTGGCCTTGCAATTACTTCGCCGAAATATAATTTTAGTAGGTACAGTCTGAAACAATAAAACCTTTTTGCCAGCCAAAATCATTGACATGAAAAAGAAGGACGTATTTCATAGCGAGTTTTTATTCACAAATGATTCAACTGTTGTGTCCTATGTACCCAAGAAGTATAAGTTCGTATTTGCGCTGGGCGCTCTTCATCATTCTGCTGCTAAAAGTAATGAAGATAAGGAAAAGCCCGAAATAATACTTCATTACAATAAAACTAAGGCTGGAGTAGATGCACTTCACCAACGTCAAACTAAACGTTGGCCGGTAGTATTATTTTCAAATATCATAGATGTTTCAGCATGCAGCGCTTATGCCATATGGACAGAAATTAATCCTTCCTGGAATTCCAACGATCTTTTTAAGCGCAAACTTTTTCTGGAAGATCTTGCAAACCAGATGATCAAGCCCCAAATTTTGAGAATGGAGAAACTACCGTACGGCGCATCGGCTAAAAACGTTGTCAAAAGTATTCAACAATCACATTAGTCTTCAGAAGCAACTTCATCTCAGTGTAATATTGAAAGACCTGGACCTTCACGAAAGAGGTAGCATTGTCAACCATTCGAAGAGTGGTAGACAAATTTAAAGGAACTGAGTCAATTATGGACAGTAAGACTCCTGTGCATTAACGTACCGCTCGGTCTCTTGGAAACGGTGCTGCTGCAAATGAGAGTGTCGACGAAAACCTGAAAAATTCAAATTGGCATCGATCTCAACCACTTCCAATTTCACGAAGCCCTACGGAGCGAATTTTGACGAAAGACCTCCACCGAAAGACCTCCTCCGATGAAGCGCATTTGAATCTGAATGGCTTCGTGAATATACAAAATTGTCAAATTTGCGGATCAGAAAATCCTCATGCAATCCATGAGAAACAAATGCAGCCACAACGAGCAACTGTCTGGTGCGGATTTTGGTCAGGCGGCAGGATTGAAGATAAAGAGTTTTTTTAAGATGAGGTCGAAATTGCAGTGACTGTGAACGGCATTAGTTACAGGAACATGATACGGAGTTCCTGTAACCTCAACTGGACGACATGTATATGGACGACAAGTGGTTTTGGCAAGACTCCGCCACCAGCCACACCGCGCCTGATACAATCGATTTAGTGCAGCAAGGGTTTCCAGAAGAAATTATCTCAAGAAATTCTGATGTCAGCTGGCAACCAAGATCATGCGATTTCTTTGTTTGGAGGTTTTATTAAATCCAGCGTTTATGCGAACAAACCAGAAACAATTCCTGAGCTCAAATCCGAGATCCAACGCGTCATTGATGAGATACTGCAACTTTTCGTGAGCTTTTGCTATTTTATGGTGGTAATAATTGTCCACCTGTGCTCGCTATTCTACGAATTGTACCAAATTGCGAGCGTATATTTTCTTTACATAATTTTCAAGTGCCAATAAGACAAAGAACCCCTCGGAGTAATGAAAATATTGCCGCCGTTCAAGCAAGTGTTGCTGAAGACCGCAAATTATTGATTTCAAGACGTTGTCAACAATTGGGACTGTCGGAAACCACAACCTAACGGATTTTTAGAAAAGATTTGGGTTTTTTATGGCCTAAATTTGAAGAATTTGATCTTGGCAACATCTGGTTCCAATAAAAAGATGGGGCTACGTGCCACACAGTACTTGCAACAACCGAATTATTGCGAGAAAAGTTTGAAGATTCGATTACTCCAAGAAATTGTGACATTGAATGGCCTCCACGAAGTTGTGATTTAACATCATTAGACTATTTTCTTGCGCGGGTATTCGAAGCCATTGGTCTTTAGCAATAAACCAGACTCTCTTCAAACTTTGCAAGTCAATATTGAACGTGCTAGTCATGACATACCACTTGATTTAGTGGAAAAAGTTCTCGAAAATTGTGTTCATCGAATTCGTTACTGGAAAAGGAAACGTGGATGCCAGACGTGGATGATTTTTTCAGAACTTAATTGTATCGATTGTGCTTCACATTAAATAAAAAAAATTTGAATTTCCGTAAAAATTAGTGTGTTTTATTAAAGAAATCTTACCACTCAAATTGAAAACGCCTTTAGTAGAAGATATTAATAAATCCTTGTTGGACTTGGTACTCAACACAAGTACACTTTTAATCGAAAAAGTTATACAGGATTGATTAACTTTACACTGAAGCTCATTGTAAATTTAACTGAAATATATTCAATAACAGGCCTTCAATTTAAGTACCTGAGTAAAAATGTTCTTCATTAGCTAAAATTCAAATAAGTCATTGAAATATAACCATATACGACCACCACTACGTGATAAAAGACAAAAAAAAAGAACCGTGTCTCCCAGTTTTGCCCAAAGTCATACACTTTCCTTTTTTGGGCCACCAAAGATTTGGGGCCTTGGTGTAATTTGTGCAAAAAAGTGATCATTTTGTTAGGCTCATATCTTGCAAACCGTTTGGAATTTTGATTTACTCTCTGAGGGAAAGTTGTAGCTCTTGTCATAAAGAATAAAAATTGTCAACATATAAAATCAAAACAACTTCATATACAAGGTCAAAATCGCAAAAAAAAAATTTTAAATATTCGATTGTATTTTAACTTTTTCCCCTGTTCAGGTCCATAGGTAGCAAACCGTTAAAAATTTAAGGAAACAGTCAACTACAAAAATTTACCTAAGATCTCAATAAACAGCTTTTTGGAACATACGAACTTCCTAGGAACACCGTTTACTTCAAAATTAAGATACTATGCTATCTTACCGACCGCAGCAGCACAGTCAAAGCAGTAACCTCAGCACACGTAATAAGGGACGGACGCAGCATACAATATAAGAATCATTCCTAGGAAGTTCATATGTTCCAGAAAGTTGTTTATTGAGATCTTGGGTACATTTTTGTAGTTGATTGTTTCCTTGCATCTTGAACTGTTTGCTACCTATGGACCTAAATAGGGGAAAAAAGGTAAAACAATTGAATTTTTTTAAGTTTTTTGCGATTTTGGGCTTGATGTTGAAGTTATTTTTATTTTATATGTTGACAATTTTTATTCTTAGTGACAAGAGATACAACTTTCGCTCAGAGAGTAAATCGAAATTCCAAACGGTTTGCAAGATATGAGCCTGACAAAATGATCACTTTTTTGCAAAAATTACACCGAAGACCCAAATCTTTGGGGCCCATAAAAAAGTGCATGACTTTGGGCTAAACTGGGAGAATCGGGTCGTTTTTTTTTTTTGTCTTTTATCACGTAGTGGTGCCCGTATTTATATTTTTTCGTGTTGCACTGCGCTATAAAAGTAATTGAGTTGACAAATTTCGTGTTTGATTTGATTATTAATTTTTTTCTGTGTAACTAATGTTTGCGGCAATTCGCCCTAATGCTTGGGTATATATGTGTACGGTTGTATTAACTTAACGACTTGTAGGGGGAAAAATCCCTAAAATTACGCACTAATTAATTCTTTAATTTATGCATATTACTTAGTAAATAACAAATGTTATAGGATTAAGAGAAACTTTCACAGTCAGTTGGTATAGCCAACCAATTAAGAAGACAATTTTTTTCATTTGCTCTAGCACTATCCCCCCCTCTTCCTCTATCTCTCTCTCTCTCTCTTTCGCCTTAATTTAGGAGCTATAAATAAGCCAATAAACTTAATATTAATTGGTAGTACGATTAGACATTTAATACGTTAAGACAAATAAGTTAATTAAATAATATTTCTAATTTAGTAACGGACGTGTGGCAGGCAGGCAGGCCATCAACCAAAGAGACAGGCAAAAGGAGACAGACAGATAGACGGCCACCAGGACAGTTGGTGGTGTTCCCGTTAGCGGCTCCAATGTAAGGAAATAAACACTAATTTGAAAGAAAATTTTGCCCATATCCCCATACCAAACACCCGCCTGGAAATATTTATAAATACCTTCAATTTATCTTAAGTCACAGCAATGTCGGTGTTCTCTTGCCCAAAGGATAATTACGTTAATAACAGTTCTGGAGAAAGGCTAATAACAAATTCGTGTAGACATTGAAAACAGTTGGGGAATGGAAAGCTGGTATACCACCAAAACATATGCATAAATAAATGGCCAGAAAATTGAAGGCTATAAATATGTATTAGCCAAAGACAGGATATGCTACTAGCAGGCTAGGTACAATTTTAGCATAAGGAGAATTGTGGGGTGGGTGTTGGTGGTTACCATTTAAGGACTTTTCGTTGCTGTAAAACAAAAAAAGGGGTTTAGATGTAATGAAAACCACCACCATTAATTCAGTAAGGTTATGATAAATGCCGCCGACGCCGGAAAATTGATGTATTCCGCTTAGACTCTCCGCCTTTTCAAAACTTATGTGAGTATATAGAAATTTTAATGAACTATGATTAACTAAGTAATCATACAACAGTAGCATGATACATACTTTACATTTGGAATTTTAAATGACTAACGAAAAACTTATGTTAACAGAATAAGAAGGTGGCTAACAGTGCAGACACATTGAGGGTCATTATGGAAACAGAATTTTGAATCCAATTCTCTTTCAAAATATTCTTGAATGTGCTAAAATAAATCTAAATCGCTTTCCAAAGATATTGAACAGAGCCTGTATATTTATTAGTTACCTTTGATCGTTACTTTGTAAATTACACTTGGGTCTCTTTTTATGCGGTATATGGGTTCCTCGGAAACCCGCACAAAAAAAATACTCTACTTCCATACAAAAACTTGGGACGCGTTCCAACATCCTCAAAACCGGCATAAAATCAAATAATCCTTGTAAGAAAAGCCCAAAATCGCATAAAAACCAACGAGTTAGAATTAAACCAAACAAAACAATTAATTTTTTGATTTCAATACATAGTACTCTTTTCAAAACAAACCAAAACGTTTATAAAGGGTTTTTCAACAGAGACGCTACAGAAATAAATCGATAGTGATAGCAAACGACGCTATATTTTTTCCCGCTCTTTTGACATTTCTCTTCAGTAAGGTTTGCCATTTCATCATGGAAAGATATACGACCCAACAACGAGTCGCAATTATTAAAATTTACTACCAAAATTTGGAGTCAGTGGCCTCAACTTTAAGAGGCCTCAACAATCAGCGATGAGGCTCATTTCTGACTGAATGGCTTCGTCAATAAGCAAAATATGCGTTATTGGTCAGACAGCAATCCTCACGTAATCCATGAGTCATCATTGCATCCCGAAAAAATTACGGTTTGGTGCGGTTTATGGGCCGGCGGCGTCATTGGGCCGTGCTTCTTCCGTGATGATCAAGACTGGCTCATTACTGTGAATGCGAATGATAACCGAATATTTTTGGCCCCAATTGGATAATATGCACTTGGAGGACATGTGGTAGCAACAGGACGGCGCCACAAGCCACACAGCGAATGCCACAATCAATTTATTGGAAACCAAGTTTGGTGAACGTGTTATCTCATGAAATGGCCCAGTCGATTGGCCGCCTCGGTCGTGCGATTTGACGCCGTTAGATTATTTTCTGTGGGGCTACGTTAAGTCTATGGTATGCCAACAAGCCAGCGACGATTGATGAACTTCGTACGAATATCGAACGTGAAATTGCAGCAGTATCTGCCGATTTATGCCTGAAAACCGTCGAAAATTGGGTTCAGCGTCTGGACTTCTGCAAGCGTGCACGTGGTGGCCATGCAAAAGAAATCGAGTTCCATACATAATGGCATCAAACGTACTTTCACAGGTATAAAGAATTTCATTGGTATCTAAAACCGGTTTTGTTTTATTTAAAAAAACTTTTGTAAGCGCTCTTATTGAAAAACCCGTAACGTTAAGCTTTAATCATTTACTATAATCTTGTCCGTATTTTAGGCAAAGAAAAAGAAATTCATTAATTTTCAAATGTTTTCTGAGGCAAATTATCTATCATCGGAACCACTACTAAAATGTGGTCTTTTGCGCCTTTCAGTTACTGTGGTAGTGATGTCATCGCTTATAGATCGTGCTACATCCACGTCAGCTGAATTGTCGATTCTTGTAAAAAATTAAGTGATTTTTTTGAGTTGCTGCAGTTTTTAATTGTTTCTGCTGCTCTCGGTAACCTGACACAATCCGATTTAAAACTTGATTTATTTTTTCCTGCAATGTATCGCACGTTTGAAGAATTTCTTCGATAGTTTTGACGTTAGGCAAGAAGCAATTTCATCATCACTATCATTCTCAGGATTTTCTACATCTTTTGAGACCAATTCAATAACATCTGTATCAGATAAAGATACATCCATAAGTAATGCATTGATGTCGTCGCTGTTAAAAACGTCGAACCCTTCTCCTCCAATCAAATGCGCCGCGGATATGATTTCTTCCGTCAATTCTAGATCTTCATTATCTCCTTCATTTTCTACACATTCAGGCCCAGCATTTTTCCAAAATGCGTTTAATGTGTGCTTTCTTAATTTGCCAATAGCAGATGCAGCTTAAACAATGCAATTAAGAATGGAAAACTTTTTCCACAGTTCCATTAATGTTGAATCCGTATTTTCTAATTTGTTTAAAATGTACTGGTAGGTGCCTTTGATATATGTACTATTTTTTAAATGTAGAAATTATGCCTTGATCTAAAGGCTGAATAAGGCTTGCTGTATTCGGTGGGAAAAATTCTACTTTTACATTCGGTTGTTCTATTATTGGATGACCAGGAGCACTATTAATTATTAATAAAACTTTAAATTCAAGACGCTTTTCATTCATATAGGCATCTACTTCAGGCACAAAGCATTTGTCAAATCATTCGGTAAATATTGCTTTTGTTACCCACCCCTTTTTGTTTGCCATCCAATGTACAGGTACAGGTTTAAGATCCTTACCTTTAAGAGCTCGTGGTCTTAAGAAGTTATTCTTTCTTTGTTAGCCTTGAATCCACTGGCCCGGTTTTCTGATTTTGCTATGCACGTACGATTTGGCATTTTTTCCAGAACAGGCCAGTCTCACCTGCATTAAATACTTGGTCTGCCGAGTAATCCCCATGCACAATAATCTTCTTCAATTTCTCTGGATATCCTTCTGGTGCATTCTTGTCGCCTGAGGATTTTTCGCCTCTGATTTGCAAGTTATGAACTTCATTTCTTTTCAAAAATCCACTTAGCCACCCTTTGCTTGCCGAGAATGGTTTGTTTATATGAGACGTAGAAGTCGAGGGTTCTAACTGTTTTAAATTGTTGTACAATTCAAGAGCTTTTTCCACAATTACGTAACCGCTAACAGGAATACTTTTTGAAGTTAAGTCCCCAGTCCATATCATGAGAGCTCGTTCCATTTTTTCTAGCACTGGATCGCGCGAATAAGAAGAATACTTTACAGTGATATCAGTGCCAAAACCCACGGATTTTCTTATTTGCTCCTAATTCTTTTTTATTGCTCTAATTGATGATTCGCTAAGTTTGAAGTCTCTTCCTATTGCTCCCCTTTTTTTTATGCGGTCCAAAATTTTAACTTTCGTTTCCAGAGAAATCGTATGTCTTTTCCTCTCCTTTGAATTCATTGCTTCAATGTAATTTCTGTTAAATTTTAATAGAACACATATGAGAAGAAAAAACACCATATGTACATTAAAACAGTTACCTTTCCAAAATCGCTGAAAAATGTCCAAAACTAAATGTTAGTTAAAAATTGCATTAAACGTTGATATGCTTTACATCAGTGGTCTTCGTTGATATTACCCAGCTAACGAAGTTGTTCGGGTATTTATTTATTCTCTTCGTGAATATTACAACCAGGGTTGCTGAAAGAAAAAAAGTCCTACCAAACAGCTTCTTTAAATGTACCAAAACAAACTATGTCGCTAATATTTATTACATTATCTCATAATTTAAATATCGGCCTGTATTTACTGATATTGCTTTCATAATTCCTGGAAAGCTATTTTTGTTTTATTATCCTTTCAAAAACGTAAGAAATTGTAATAAATTAAAAACGCTAAAAAAAACCTTTCACAAAAAAATCCATACGTGTTGTTTTCGTCGCGCCAAACGGCAACCATAATTACAACAAAAACATGTGTGTAAACAAGAATTTCATTCAGTATAGAGTTGGGAATTTTAGTTCATTCAGGTGAGCGCTCTTTTTGGTTCAGCTCAACAGAATGAACTAGTTCATTCATTTAGTTCACTAGTTCATTGTATCATTTCAGTTTAACAGTGCATATGAGCTGTGAACTAAAGAGCTCATTTCAGTTTAACTTGTAATTTTAGTTCAATCGGAGCGAATAATCGTGAAAATGATCTGATTTTTGCATATTTTTATAGTGTTTTGGGTACTGTGATATTTGTTTCTACCAAATCGCCCTGTTGAAGATCGACTTAATGATTATGTTATTCCGTTTCTGAAATATTTTGGAATAAAGGTGGTGATTAGCGCTGTAGTTATTGTGTAGAAGCCGGCAATATGTCCATTCCTCAAAGATTACAACATTAGGCGCCTTTGTGCAAATTGAGTGAGACAAAGAGAGCATGAACTAGAAAATGGCGGAGGTAACTGCACAATTGAAATACAATAAACTACTGAAACAATTGAACTACTGAAACAAAAGAGCGGAACAGTGTGAACTAGTTCATCAAGTTCACAACAGTGAATCGTTCAATTGAACTAGTTCGTTCGTGAACTACACAACTCTAATACAGTAGCTTGTTAGCTTTCAACAGAGTAGGAGTGTAGCGAACGTTTTTATGTTTTAAAGATTTTAAAGAGGGCTAAAAAAATGTTTTGCTACACTGAGAAGTCATAATAACAAGCTGCCTAAATTTATGCATGTTTATATTTCGTATAAATACCTATTTCTTTTCAGCATTCTAAAACAAAATAGTTAATGAATATATGAGGGGTTCAGTGGAAAACACTTTTTTATTTTCTACGAACACATTTAAGGAAGTTGAGGCCTTGTATGTAATCTGGTACTTCAGATTGACACATTCAAATCTTTAGTCGATTTAAGTTTTTTGAAATTCTTGTTTTAAGTTTTTTGAAATTCGCACTAGTTCAATAATATTCAATAATCAATAATTTCATTATTGTTATTGTTAACACCCATAATTTCTTTCAGTGTAATACTCTCATTTTAAGTATGTTTCTCTTTGTGAAGACCACTGCTTTACATGTTCAGATGCTGCTAAATATGTAAATGATTCAGTTAACAACTATAAATTTGAAAGCTCTCACCAGTGTTGCCAGTTTAGGGGATTTATCCCCAAATTGGGGATTTTTTTTCAAAACAGGGGATTGTTTTTTTGCTTTGGGGATCTGGGGATTTTTTGGGGATGAAAATTGAAGCTGCATTAAAAGCGCATCTTTTGTATCATCCCTTGAAAGTTTTGATTTGGTACTACCTAAATCAAAGCAAGCATAAACACACAAATAATATTTGTCGTAGATAAAATGTTACTAGAGAGAATATTTAACTCATCTAACGTTTCCTTTCACACTCTTCGTGATGCAGTCGGTGTGATAGAGAGATGTTTGACGAAAATACACCATACACCAATACACCATTAGACATACTACACCAGATGGAATTACAATAACCTCCGACTTTAATTTTTCATGTCGTTTTGGTGAAAACTGTGAAATTTAAATGTGTTTTACACTTCTTTATAGACTGTTATTGTTAGCATTCATTTGTGTTGTATTTAACACAATAATTTTGGCACACAAAACGAAATACCGTTGTTGTTATTTCGTTGGTTGTTTTGAACCATTGCCTCTATCTGGCATTATTCAAGCAATTCTCTTCAACATCCAACGTTCATATCACGCCAGGCCAAATGTTATAAATTTGCTGAGTTATTGCTAAATGTTGTCAAAAAAGAACTGCATACACTTGTCAGTTCCTGAAAATATCAAGTAGTTTTACTGGCAAGGCTGTACGTGATGACAACAATAAAACAAGTAAAAAAACATTTTTGATATTTGGTGTTACTGAAAAGAATAATAAGAAACAAAACAAACAATTGAGTAGATGAATCTGAAGATTATGAGACTGAAGTATTTGATATACATACTAAGCCTTAATGACTTCTAACCAATGTGTACATAAATTAAAGCCAGATCTCATTTGTCATAATCTTTTTGTTATAACTAACTATTTTTAAAATAATAATAAAATAATTTATTTACGTTTAAATTTTTCAATATTTAAGCTTTCGTTTTGCTAAACTGAATTCTAAATAAATTTTAATTTTATAACTTAAAACTTTCTCGAACTACCTTTAACACAATAGTGATATTTCCGGGGATTTTAGCTTTTTTATTGGGGATTTTCGGGGATTAAAAATAACAATTCGGGGATTTCGCCCAAAAAAAACTGGCGACACTGGCTCTCACCGTTGTATGCGTCTTCTTACACAAACAAAACTAAAACGGGAATCACCGAATTAGCTGTCTCTTTCACACTAAAAAAAACAGAAAGACAGTAACAGTGTTGCCAAAATAAACATTTCTAGCAAAATCAAAAAATCGATTTTAGAAACGTATAAATTCAAATCCGCATTAAAAAACCGCATAAAAAGAGACCCAAGTGTACTCTAAAACTCCATAAACTCTACTTCCAATTTAATAACACCACACAACAAGTCACTATCAATAAATTTCATGCCATAAATATTCCTACTACATAACATTGTGATAACTGTAATATAAACATTAGTACCAACTAGCGAAGCTGACATTTTGACCGATACGCGTAAATTGTTTTCTATAACTGCCTAGTCACACTCGCTATCTAAACTCTACATACTATGTCACTCTATGACTCTGTCGCTTTTAATGGCGGGTCGCGTATGATAAGCAGCTGATAAAATAAATTTATTATAATACTCTTTACAATAAAGAAGAACAAGAAGAAGAAAAAACAAACAATAATTATCCAAAAATTTAAAAATAATGCGTTTATTTATAACGGTTGCTATGAATAAATTTTGAAAATATTATAAATAACATTGAGTAGCATTCAATGCATCTGAATGGCGTCATTATGGTGCATGAATAACCAGATCATCCCACTTCAGACGAGATATGACTCGACCAACGAACCAATTCAAATGTGAATGTTCATGTAATTTATAGAGAGAGTATTAATTATTTTGGGAACTAAAGCGCAATTCACTTACAGCCACTACAGATTTCCATAGAATATAAAGTACATATGAACTTAAATGTACTGTGGAGGATAAAAGTGTTTGCATTTTTTGGGTATTTTGGGAAATAGATTAAAAAATTTTTTTAATTATTTGTATTTTTTTTTGGTACGTGGAAACTTTTGTGTGGTTTTAAAATGTTCCGTATGAGATTCATAAATGGAATTTTTACCACAGACTAATAAAAATAATTAATTTAAATAAAATTGATCCATCTGTTTACGATTTCAAGAAAAAGGAGGAGTAACAGTGAAGCGTATTATAGCGGCATATATGTGGGGGAATCCAGCTAAAAAAAAAAGTACCTTTTGGAAGTGACATGTCTCTCATTTCGATGAAATTTGGTGGAGAGGGAGAGTATCATAAGAGAAAATATTCCCCAAAATTTGATGTTTTTGGGAATTTTTTGTGGCATTTGTTGACCAAACACCACGTTTTTCACATATTTTTCTTTCGATAATAACTCGAAAACGGTTTAGCTTAAAATTTTCAAATTTCTCAGGCATATTCAGGACAGAATTGGTATTAGAAAATAACTGAAAAACAAAAATAAATTTTAAACATTCTTTGAAAATTTACGTTTTTTCTCAAAAAACTTTGTGTAGCAAAAAAGACCCACCCTTCGGAAAAGCCGAAAAAAATATATGTGAAGGGTATGAACATTTTACCGTTTCCCGCAGGTCTATAGAGCAAAAAATAAGAAAGTTATAGACCTTTCTAGGGCAATCTCAGTAATATATACATAAAGAATTTCAAAAAATACAAAACTTACAAATTTATTCAAGCTCAAGACCTTTTCAAATAATATAAAGATTATTAGCTTTATATTACTTTCAAAAAAGTCGAGCATAAAAATGCTCCCATGATACCAAGGCTGTCTGTATAGCTATTTCGGATCTTGCCAAGATGTTCATCAGCAAACGTTTTTGGTATGTTTTTGGTGACTTCTTCAAGAATATATATCTAGAAACACTCATCATATTAATGAGAATTCCTTTATATACTCGTTTGAAGAATACCAAGCACTACCATTGGAACACCTTCATGCACAACTCTTTTTATCATGCCGTAAAACCATTGGTTTTAATCAGACATGATTTGTTTTTGTTATGTCATTACAAAAACAACAAAACAGTGGGTTGCCATCAACAATATTATTGTTTCAAGCTCGCGGTGCTCTTCGTCAACTTTCATCATTTCCCTTACGGGAATTTTTATTCATTAATATGATGAGTGTTTCTGGATATATATTTTTGAAGAATTCACCAAAAACATACCAAAAACGTCTGCTGATGAAGATCTTGGCAAGATCCGAAATAGCTATACAGACAGCCTTGGTATCATTGGAGCATTTTTATGCTCGACTTTTTTGAAAGTAATATAAAGATAATAAGCTTTATATTATTTAAAAAGGTCTTGAGCTTGAATAAATTTTTAAGTTTTAGAAAACAGACCGAATAAAAATTCCCGTAAGGGAAATGATGAAAAAATACAAAATAAAGTCACCAAAATGTTCATTAATTCATTAAGTCAGAAATATTGACTTGTTTACAAATTTTAGAAATTTTTTCATACAGATATTACTGAGGTTGCCCTACAGAAAGGTTATTATCAAAAGAAAAATATGTGAAAAACGTGGTTTTTGCTCAAAACACGCCACAAATAAATTCCAAAAAAACAAAAAATTTTGGGGAATTTTTTGGGAAATCTCCCTTTCCACCAAATTTCATCGAATTCAGAGACATGTCACTTCCAAAAGTGACTCTGTTTAGCTGGATTCCCCCTTGTATATTGGACCCGGTCGGCGTCCATACCAAAAAAAAAATTCTCACAGTCAATTACAAATATTAAAAATTACCTCGAGACAATTTGAAAAAAAAATTGCATGAGGTGTCAGGGAACACCCGGTTGGAACGAAGTTCCTTTCGCTATATATTATGTACTAGTTAGTTCCAACACGCCTAAGGCGCTGATTGAAAAATACTATAATTTAAATGGATCTTTAAGAACATATACTTTTTGTAAAATGATAAACTTTTTTAAGACATTTTTTTTTATAGAATGTATCTTTTTTTAAAAAAAAGTATATTTTTAGGTCCTCTTTGTAAGAATATGTATTATATTTTCGCGAAAATTACCCTTTTAAAGAGAGGTTCTTTTTTTATTAAAAGCTAATATTTTTGTTAAGAAACTGTACTATTTTTAAGAAGAAGTACTTTCTGTAAGAAAAAGCTGTAAGACTATGCATTTTTTTTAAATCCTTTTTTGAAGAACAACTACTTTTTAAAGAAGTGGTACTCTTTTTAGGAAAAGGTTATTTTTTTAAGATGATGTAATTATTTTCAGAAAGGCTACTTAGAAAAAGTATATTAAGAAAAGGTATTATTTTAGTTTTAAGAAAGGGAATTTGTGAATAAGCGATGACTTATCCGACCTTATTTGTATTTGCATTTTTATGGCCGATTTCAAATTCAAATTCAAATAAACGTAACTGACATTAGCACGGTCTTCAAAAATACTATATCACGAAAAAATACAACTCAGTGATATAGATTAAAAACTCACCTCAATGCACAATGCGAGAACGCATGAGGAAAAGAAGAACATGGTGGAAAAATTCTGTCTGTTCTTGTTGTTGAAATTATAGGCCTTTCTGTGATCTTGATACTTAGGGATCTACGATCGATACTAATTCGCACATGTGAATTGCAGAATTGCGTTTGTTTATATACGATTGATGATCAACCGATGGTATCAATTCGGGCACAGTAGTTGGGCATCTGATGATGAACTTGTCACGGATTTCGAAACTAGTCATGCCAGTGAGTGTGTGTTGAACTGAATTGTCTATTATTTCCAACAAAAACTAACCATTTCTTCAATTAGAAAAATGTTCATGACTTGTAAGCTTGTATTATTAATTTCTCATACATTAACCAAAAACTAACAAAAATCGGTCAATAAAATTCAAATTCAAATAGAGCTACTTTTTTGAACAACAGGTACTTCTTAAAGAAGTTCTACTTTTTTTAGGAAAAGGTTCTTTTTTAAGAAAATTTACTTATTTTTAGAAAGGCTACTTATCTCAAGAAAAGAAAAGGTATTATTTTATTTTTAAAAAAATCAATTTTTGTAAGAAAAGACATTTTTTAAGAGAAGGTTATTTTTGAATAACATCTTTTTTAAAAGAAATTGGAATTTGTTTAGAATTGGTCCTTTTTTCAAGAATAGGTAAATTTTTAAGAGTAGATGCTTATCTCAAGAAAAGTTATTAAAGGTACTCTTTAAAGAAAATGTAGTTTTTTAAGAAAATGCAATTTGATTTATGAAAATTTATTTTTTTTAAGAAAAGGTACTTATTTAAAAAAGTACTTTTTTTTAAGAAAAGGTACTTTTTGTAAGAAAAGGTACTTATTTAAAAAAATAATTTTTTTAAGAAAAGGTACTTTTTGTAAAAAGAAAGGTACTTATTTAAACAAAATACTTTTTTTAAGAAAATTTCCTTTTTGTAAGAAATGAAAGAAAATTCTTTAAGATAAGTTTTTTTTAAGAAAAGTTACTTTGTTTAAGAATGTGGATATGTTTTTTTTTGAGAAAATTTTATTTTTTTAAGAAGACACTTATTTAAGAAAACGTTCTTTTTTAAACTTCTTTCACTGTGGCTTTTCTAAAGTTACTTTTTATTGGCCCCAAAACTACCATTTATACTAAATATTGGTTACAGGCTCCACCTAGAAAACTTCCCGTTAAACAAAAACCAGAGCAAAAGTACCCAATATAGTTGATAATACTGGGTTGTATCATAATAGTGTTACAACAAAACTTGTGTAATTGTTTTTTTCATTCAGCCCCCTTCCCTCAACGTGCGATAAGGAACTTCGTTACAAAAATTGTAACCTATTACTTGAAATGGGTCTGAACTTAGGTTCACAGAGGGTGTCAAATACCTGAATGTTATTTTGGATAGCAGCTTTGTTTCAGATCCAATATTGTGGACCGAGCGAAAATGGCAACGATAGCCCTATAGAGCTGTAGGAATGGGAATTCTATCCGAGGCTTGTTCACTGGATCTATATTGCGATGTTCTATGAGGTTACCGTGTGGTGGGCGGTGCTTGAGAAGCCAACGTATTGATCACTACTGTCGAGGGTTCAGAGAATAGCGACGATGTGCACCACGGGTTCTCTGCGTACCACTCCCATAGATGCAGTGAATGTAATGTTATATTTGTTGCCAGATGGAGGCATTCCAGGGAGACAGATTGATTATACGTCTGCTATCAGGTTAAGCCAACTGTCTCGATGGGGCACTGTCGGACTAGGTAATGTTTCAGTGCTTGAAACTGTTCCCGACATTTCTACATTTGAAGAGTACGCGATAGCAGAACCAGTATTATATAGCATATATCAAACCCCTATACTGGAAAGGGTTTACTGGAACAACGGAACTCGTCGTATAGTGAGATATACGTATTTCCGCACGGATGGATCGAAAATGAATTGTCAGTTAGGGAATAGGGTTTACTTTAGGAAACTGTAGTTGTCTCTTTCTCGTGGACTACCTGAGCATTATAACATGAATTAAGCACATATTTTTGGCGATTGGGGAAGTTACCAGCTGACTGACTGATTGCTCTTAATGTCTTCTCTGACCAAATCAAGACCCTGCTATCAATATTTGCGAACTCAGCCTTTGCCCAGGTACGACGCAGATCTCTTAAAGATCATCAAATATAGATCATTATTACGATATTCTCCTCAAACGTTCGCCAGGGTGCATTGACATTACTGGGAGTTGCACAACGGATGAGCTGCCGGGGCTACGATCTGCCTTGCAGATTCCACCAAAATTCGAATGAAATTGCATAACTTGTAAGCATATCCTATGATAATCTCACTCTATGATAATCTGCAGATACTCCATGCATTGTACCCACAAATCTAATTTGGTCGATAGTAAAGAAAAGACGATTAACGAACCGTCCGCCCTTAGCCTTATCCAAGGCATCGATGCTTATTTCAGGTTTGACGGGACACTGTGTGATTGGTACACATTCGATAAGGCTAAAGATTAGCACTAAAGGTCAGCTTCTGTAGAACCTATAACGATGAGGAAGAATACATTGAATACCTATACTATGGAAACATACTTATTTAGGAACCTGGAAGAAATATTTCAAATATCCGTTGAGAGGATCTCGAGTTTTTTGGAGCAAAATCATTGGCTATCCAGGGGGCTCTAACCCTTGAACCATTTATTCCGGGATATCACGATGGACTAAGATGTCCCAGTGAGTCGTTCATCGACTCCTTGTGTGAATCTTAGAAATAAATATAAATAATTGAGAAAGGCATCATACAATCGCTAGTAATCTCGGCTACTGATAGCGACGCAATTTTGGATGTCAAATCGTAACCGAATGGAATCGGTGTGGAACTGTAGGTCCCGATAAGTGAAATAGAAAATTTCACAAGTCAAGCTCAGAAACTGTGAGATGATTTTTCTACTTATTTCTTGGCTTATAATGGAGTAGCAATATTTTCCTATATCTTTTGGACTCTCTGATGGGTACAAATAAGAAAACAGCGGTTATATCCGACTCCACCGATTACTTACCGTTTCCAGGTGCAGCAACAAATCACATTACCAATTTGTCACTACGTTTGCATTTACTGAAGTTTGTTGTTCTAATTACTTAGCAGTAGACCTGTTGTTTAAAACTTTTGTCAAACACTTTTGACCCTCACTGTACACACACAAAGAGTATTGCCTGTTGTCAGTGAAAATGTAACTGTCGGTGAATCTGTTAGATTTTTGGTTATGTTTAGACAATTCTGTTGTTTGGGAGATATCAAACATTGTAACTGATTTGACAGCAGACGTCAGGTGCAATCAGCATGATGACCCCAATCCACTAAGGGTGGCTGGTTACACACAATCGCAGAGTATATGTGCGTGAGTGCGGATGTACGAATTACTCAATGTATGAGGAAGTGTGGGTGCGGTTGGGTGAGTGCATGACACAAGTATCTGCTTCAATTTCTGGATGTAAATGAATGGGATCTTCGCATTGTATCCGTGCTAATACTCTAGTTAAGCATCTGTCAAGAGAGTTACTTTTTTTGTGTATAACACTTCAATTTGAGATCTACTGTGAATGAAATGAAATTAAGTTTTTGAACAGTTTAGTGCAAAATATGGAGGTGTAAATGAAACGTGGACAGAAACATGGAAACAGTAGGTAGCTGGTCACTTTTTATATTTCATCTTACAAATATTACATATATGGAAAGTATGCACTCAGACTTATAAGATCTCATATATGTATGGATATTTTTTCCCAACTATCAATTCACTTTATTTATGGAATAACCCATACTGCTAATAAACTACTTAACATTATTAACTTCACACACAAGTGGGTACAAAGTTCTCTTACAAAAGTAACATAATTTCTCAAAGATAATGCGATGCAATTGTTTAGTGTTGCAGACAGGGAGACTGACAGTCAAATAGAAGAAGGCTTTGATATAACAGTTTCAATTGAAACGTATAATTTTGACTTATGAGGCGACATTCACAATTGAACATAACAAAATGTCATATTTCGATAAGAGTCCGACCAAACACCCTCTTTGAAGCAGCCACTCGATTATAAGTTCATGTGGAAATTGATGCAACTGATGCTCTTGGACTTACTTCAAAGGGTTATACATAGGAGTAAATATTTCACATTCAAGTACACGTATAATTATACGAGTACATACGTATTTAAAAATGTGTACAACAAGACTTGTCCTTGTTTACTCACTAACGAATAGACGTCCTTGAAATGTTATAAAATAATGAGTATTTACTGGTAGATGATTTGAAATAAAAATATTTGAAACAGAAATATGAGTGTAATAGGATTTACAGTGGCTGTCTGTTATGCTTAACAGATTCATATAAAAACAGTGGCTATCACAATGCGGTATGAACTTCGTCGAATTATCTGTTTTACATCAACGAATGTAAGGAGACAATAATTTAGCTTTAACTGTTTTATATAAGTACCTGACTTTAAATCAAAGATCTTATTTACTTACTCATATGTAACCCAACCGATCGCAGTTGGAACTGGGTAACGATTGTGTACCCATTATCCATAGAGTATGTGGAAAATAATGTGTAGTTGCCCACGACTATGGGGTATAAACCATCACGTTTACCCATAACGCATGGGGAATGGGTATGCGACCTTTACACATTACCCACGGTCTATCTCCATGTTGGACCCAAAAATTTGATTTTTTTTAAAATGTTTATATGTCGAAAACAAAGTCTTCAATCGAAAACTGACCAGTAAACTGGACTAAGGGACCACTGGATCTAAGGATCTAAGGGATGGAAGAATTTTTTGTTAAAAAATCGCAAAAATAAATAAATAGCAAAATTTAAAATATAACTCGTGAACTCAAAAATTCAGACACCCGCAAGGATTACTTATTTCGTTATATGGATCCGAGATAAAAACATAATTTTTGATGTGTTAACATCTATAGGCGCGGGTACGGCCTAAATTCACAAAGTGAATACATCCAAACACAATTTGTCCGACTGCGCTCACACAGATTGTCCGACAGCGATCACACATTGTATGCCGTTTAACTCCTCCGAAACGGCTGGACCGATTTGTATGAAATTTTGTGTGCATATCGGGTAGGTCTCAGAATCGGCCAACATCTATTTTTTATACCCCTAAATGATAAGGGTGAGTCACCACTATATAACGGGTTTTTCAATAAGAGCGCTACAAAAGATTTTTTAAATAAAACAAAACCGGTTTTAGATATCAATGAAATTCTTTATTCCTGTGAAAGTACGTTCGATGCCATTATATATGGAACTCGATTTCTTTTGCATGGCCACCACGGGTACGATTGCAGAAGTCCAGACGCTGAACCCAATATTCGACGGTTTCAAGCATAAATCCGGCCGATACTGCTGCAATTTCACGTTTGATATTCGTACGAAGTTCATCAATCGTCGCTGGCTTGTTGGCATAGACCATAGACTTGCCGTAGCTCCACAGGAAATAATCTAACGGCGTCAAATCGCACGACCGAGGCGGCCAATCGACTGGGCCATTTCGTGAGATAACACGTTCACCAAACTTGGTTTCCAATAAATTGATTGTGGCATTCGCTGTGTGGCTTGTGGCGCCGTCCTGTTAGAACCACATGTCCTCCAAGTCCATATTATCCAATTGGGGCCAAAAATATCCGGTTATCGTTGAACGGTAGCGATTCACAGTAATGTGCCGGTCTAGATCATCACGGAAGAAGTACGGCGCAATGACGCCGCCGGCCCATAAACCGCACCAAACCGTAATTTTTTCGGGATGCAATGATGACTCATGGATTACATGTGGATTGCTGTCTGACCAATAACGCATATTTTGCTTATTGACGAAGCCATTCAGCCAGAAATGAGCCTCATCGCTGAAGATGATTTTCCGATGAAAATCCGAATCATTTTCAAGTTGTTGCTCAGCCCAATTCACGAACATACGACGATTATGGTGGTCAAGCGGTTGCAGTTCTTGCGTCAATTTGATCTTGTAAGGATGTAGGCCAAGATCTTTTCGCAAAATTCGCCACAACGACGTCACAGAGATGACCAATGCTTGAGAATGACGTGTGAGAGACACATTTGGGCTTTCTTGAACTCAAGCCTCAGCGGCAACAATATTCTCGACACTACGGGCACTTCTTTGTCTCACTGGCACGGGAACATTTTGTACTGTGCCTGTGGATTCAGATTTGTCCACTAGACGCTCAATTGTTGATCTGGTAGGACGATTATGACGACCATAAATTGGACGTAGCGCTCTTAAAGTTGAGGCCACTGATTCCAAATTTCGGTAGTAAATTTTAATAATTTCGACTCGTTGTTGGCTCGTATATCTTTCCACGATGAAATGGCAAACCTTACTGAAGAGAAATGTCAAAAGAGCGGGAAAAAATATGGCGTCGTTTGCTGTCCCTATCGATTTACTTTTGTAGCGTCTCTGTTGAAAAACCCTTTAAAACACAGCTTTATCCGACTGCGAAACACATATTGTCAAACTGCGAAAAAACACACACACTGATGTATCGGCAGCGAATAGTTGTATTTTGTGGGTGCGGAGCACACTCAGAGCAAAGAGAATAATGACGTGGTTTTACCCCTGCAAACCAACTACCAAAAATCTACCGTGGTATATATCTGGTATTCTACCAGGAAGTCTTATTTGAAAAATACACATGCTCGTGACAATTCGACCCAATTAAAATTGTGTACATGTGAATACATGTGACTGTTCATCTTGTTTTCACGCATACTAGATTCCATAGCGCTTTCTCTGTTACTCTGCCGTGTTTTTCTCCTGGAAATAGACAAATAGAGTGAGAAAGACGACAATATGTGGATAGGAAAATTATGTGCACTAGCAAGAGTTTCTGGTAGATCTTCCAAATATTGTGCCAGAAATGCGGTTAGCATGTGTTAGTAGCGAAGAAAAATTATTTTAATGTGTTGGTGCTTTCGCATACTTTTTGGTAGACGTGGTTTGCAGGGCCGTATATAAAAATGAGGTCGAAAGAGAGCAACGAAAATTGTGTGACGTTGTGTAGTGTATGTGCGAACATAACAATGTATGTATCGACTAGTGTCTGTTGCTTTGCATTATCTTTGTTTTTTGTTTTGTGTGCTCCGTTTTCGAGATATCGAGGTTTTTTCTAAATTTTTGATATTTTCGATCAAAAAATTAGGATGGGATACCCTGGGTAAACCATTTCCCATCGCCGTGGGTAAAAAATAAAAAAAATAAAAAAACATAGAAAATAAAAGCCGTCGTCTAATAATAACACAGTGCAACACGAAAAAAAATAACCATGTACGGACACCACTACGTGATAAAAGACTAAAAAAAAAAGACCCGTGTCTCCCAATTTTTCCCAAAGTCATGCCCATTTTTTTTTATGGGCCGCCAAAGATTTGGGGCCTCGGTATCATTTTCGTAAAAATGTGATCATTTTCTTAGGCTCATATCTTGCAAACCGTTCAGAATTTCGATTTCTCTGAGGCAGAGAGTTGTAGCTCTTGTCATAAAGAACAAAAATTGCGAACATATAAAATCAAAAAAACTTCACCTTCCAGATCAAAATCGCAAAAAACTTAAAAAAATTCGATTTTTTTTACCTTTTTTCCCGTGTTCAGGTCCATAGGTAGCAAACCGTTCAAAATTCAAGGAAACAATCAACTACAAAAATTTACCTAAGATCTCAATAAACAAATTTCTAGAACATATAAACTTCCTAGAGATGATTCTTAACACTGTTTAGGTAGCACGCAAAAGTGAAAAATTTGCCGAGAATTTTTTAATTTCATTTTTTTTACCTTTTTCTCCTGTTCAGGTCCATAGGTAGCAAAAAATGAAATATGCCTGGCCAGAACCATGTGTTAACACCGTTTAGGTAGCGCTTAGGTATCACGCGATCATGCACCGAAAGCAGCAGCATAGGCAATGCAGTAAGCTCAGCACACGCAACAAGGGACGCAGCACACAATATAAAAGCGACACGACGCTCACATCGAGGCATTACACAGCGCGACGTCAACGAGAGCTCAGCGGTGAAAGTTATAAAGTGAAAGTGAAAGTAAAAAAAGTGAAAGTGCTACAGTATAATTCGCACACAACATTGGCAACTGACAATTTCAATATGCAGTGTGAAAATATTGATTTATTTTGCTACGTTTGCGGTCATCAAACCAGAAAAAAAACATCTACAAGATTTCAGAAGGAAAAGAATCTTTTAACTAGTGAATTCAAAAGAGCATATACATTGTTTTTCGACGAAGTGGACTTGACCGGTGAAAATTACACACCTAATACAGTGTGTCGCCAATGTTATAACAATCTCATGGCATGGTTGAGTGGAGGCAGAGGTACAATGAAGTATTGTAAGCCGGTAAACTGGATTAATCGCCCAGGTGATCATGATGCAACCAGTTGCTATGCATGCGTAAATTACACATGTCGTCTAAATCGACATTCTGAGAAGAACAAAATTTATAAAGCAACTGCAACAGCCACACTACCAGTGCTTGCACCTGAAAATTTTGTATCACCAAGGCCGCCAACTCCAGATCGTACTACAGAATTTACACCAATGAGTACAGCAAGTGGTGTTACTTATGATACCGATATACATTTGATACCGATTATGAGCCCCAACAGGGAAGAGATGGACCACAACTAATAACACAAATGGAAATGGATTTCATTGTGGCCATATTGGGATTATCGCAGCGACTTGCAATATTTTTGACAGCTTTTTTAAAGAAAAGAAAACTCACACATGCTAATGTTAACTCTACGGCGTACCGCAAACGACAAGCTGAATTTCAGATGCTCTACACTCTAAATGATGACAATTCGTTCGCTTACTGCAACGATATAAAAGCTTTGGTGGTAAAAATGGGAATGAACTACATCGCTAGTGAGTGGATATTATTTATTGATGGTTCTGTTTCAAGCTTGAAAGCAGTGTTGTTGCATGTGTCGAACCGAAAACCTTCCATTCCGCTAGCAATGGGTATCAACATGAAAGAAAGCTATGAAACATTGAAAGATATAATGGAAAAAATCAAATATTACGAAAATAAATGGGGGACGGGGAGCGAGCCCGGGCGTCCCCCGAAAAAGGGTACCTCAGGAAAAAAATCCTTTATGCAATCGTCATCATTTTGGATACACTAACTAACCGTCAGTGGTGTTTGATTTGCAGAACCACTGTTGCACTGTGTAATTATTCTTTTGATTATTTTAGTATATAGGATAAGAAAAACTATAAATTTGAATAAATACTCAAACCAAAAAAAAAATATATATATATATTAAGTTTCAAGGCGCCACGTTGTTTAGTATTTTTATTCGAGCTATCAAAAGTAAACGATGTCAGTGAATTTGTAAACATGGAAAAAATTGGTCACCGTTATGTAATTCAATATTTCCATTTGAAAGGTCTCAGTCCAAGCAATATTAAAGCTGAGCTAGATTCTACTCTGCGGGAGTCTGCGCCTTTGTTTACGACTGAAAAATATTAGGTACCAGAGCTTAAACGACGCCGTACGAGCTCCCAAGACGAACACCGTAGTGGTCGACCAGTTGAGGTGTCCACGCCAGTCACGGTTAAGAAAATCCACAAAATGGTACCGGATGATCGTCGGCTGAAAGCGCGTAAGCTATCTGCAATGATAGGTATTTCAAAAAGTGCTATACATCGTATAGTGACCAAAGATTTGAAGATGGGACAGCTGTGCGCAAGATGGGTGCCGCGCATGCTTTCAATAGAGCAAAAACTGCGTTGTGAAGATGTTTCAGTAGAGTATTTTGGGCTGTTTTACCGCAATAAACCCGAATTTAGATTTTTTAGAATTTAGGAAAGTTTTTAAAATTGATTGAATTCAACTACACACTTTAATTACTCATTATTATACAACCGAAACAAAAAACGCAATTCTTCTCCAAAATATGGGCCGAAAATGTTGAAAAAAGATGGAAAAAAATAAAATATTTCTACATTTATGCAATTTTGAGGCACCGATTTTTGGGGTTAGTCTGTTTCACACATTTTTTCTCCTAGTCTATAGCTACAATTGTGCCCTAGACAGGAAAACAAAATTCCAATTGGTTTCCGAGATATAGACGTTAGATAAATTGCCTGTTCTTCGCAAAAATTAAGTTTCAGCAAAAATATATATGAAACAATGAAATCCGAACAGCAGCTGAACTATCAAAACCCAAATAGGGTTTTTGTTAGTGTCGATAAGCACTACGGGAAATTTTACACGAGAAGGAGTTTGAATTTTTTGTTTGCACTGTGACATTAATGATCGTGTCAAATATAAATTAAACTTATTTCTGTAAATCCCCTGACACAACAGACACGACTTAAATACAGAGCAAATTAAAGAATTCTGATTGTCCCCAAACATCAGCTGTAACTTTGCTAAATAATATCAGATAAAATTAATTACTTACTTCTTGTCCCCACTGTATGTTTGTCATTACCAAACATCAAATATGTGTGTACCATCATTGACTACAATATGTATGCATGTATGCACATAAATAAATGTATGTTTTTTTTTGTGCATCAATGAATATTTAATTATTTAATTAAACGAGAGTAACCATTTGAATTTAACACCCATACTCACTCACCCACCCGGACAACACAAATGAGACTAGAACCAACACAGGCAATTACACATACGAGTAGAGTCAGTCGCTTCTTTTGAGTGAAAACTGTAATGATATTTAATAGGTCCACAAAGAGATATTTAAGCAGAGATAAAAAGGACGCCTGGGCAGACATAGGCATAACATTTGCCCACATGTCGGTCGGACGGACGGTAGGTCGAATGACTGGCGCGTGTGTGTTTATTTTATTAGTGATGCCCTACGCTCGGACATGAAATTGATAGGATTGATGTATTGAAAAGATAAGATAACAAGGAAAAGGCCGCTACTTTGAATATGTGTAATCATTCAAATGGACTGCAACACCCTTTTTTGTACTTTACACTAACACGGTTGGTATTAGACCTGGTTTTGTATGATAAAGCATTTATTTGTTATTATCTCAAACCTCTTAATAGCCCTGTTGGTAAATGGGATTTATTTCAAAATACCAAATGTTCGCCATTAACAATTTTTGATGTATTCTGGTAAAGTAATTACACTGTGCGACACCAAAAATAATGATGGGGTTCTGTCAACGGATTCTTGTAGAAAGGTCTAAAAAAATTTACGTGTATCGGCGTTTTGCCAGATCTGATCCTTATTTTTTTTAGGGCGGGTCAAAGTCTCCGCCCCTCGGAACTTTTCTGCAACATGCAAAATTGTGTGTTCCTTACTTCTGAGGTACAAAATATGTTCAGAAGTTTTATAGAAAAGATTCACATAACCATTTTTGTGGAACTGTCGCGTATATCCATAATTTTTACTTTTTTTTTTTGAAAACTTGCAAAAAAAACTGCTCCGAAATTGACGGGGGGCGTGGGCAAAATATTCTACAAAAATGATCGCCGTATATTCTACAAAAATGATCGCCGTAAAATTTCACTATATATGGCCGAACACTCCAAAACACAAATATTAGTCCAAGTGGTAGATAATAAGCAAAACCTAACTGCCTTCTAAGGGTTAATAATGAATTTTGCCATTTTGCTGTTTCCACTAAAAATAGTCCACACAATATAATGAATTTTGTCATATTTCATCTTTTATCATTTTCTCATTTTTGTAGAACATTTTGATCACGCCCCTCGTCATTTTAAAACAGTTTTTCGCGGGTTTAAAAAAAACAAAAAATGATTATACGTGACAGTTAGAGGGTTAATTTGTTCCACAAAAATGTTTATCTGAGTCTTTTCTATAAAACTTCTGAACATATTTTGTACCTCAGAAGTAAGGAACACACAATTTTGCATGCCGATATGTTGCAGAAAAGTTCCGAGGGGCGGAAACTTTGACCCGCCCTAAAAACAATTCTGATCGGATCTGGCAAAACGCCGATACACGTATATTTTTTTAGACCTTTGTACAAGAATCCGTTGACAGAACACCATAATTTTTTTTGGTGTCGCACAGTGTAATTAGTTTACCAGAATACATCAAAAATGTTTAATGGCAAATATTTAGTATTTTGAAACCTTTCTTTTTTTTAGACCTTTCTACCAGAATCCGTTGACAGAACCCCATCATTTTGAAAAAATCTAATTTTGTCTCACAGCGTTATCTAAAAACCTTCTATAATTTTCATTCGGAACCGTCGTAAAACAGTAGGTCTCGATCAGTGAGTACAGAAATCGAAAGCGCACAGCTCACTGGTTTAGCAGTTTTTTTTTTGGAATTGTTCTTCATTGAATTCAATCAATTGTTCTTCATTTTTGATGTGTTATCATCTCAATACATGCAAACAACTCACAGCGTTAGCACACAGCGGTAACTACGTCGAAGCTATGCAGCGTTAGCATTTAAAATAATATGTGGTTGTTGTACAACAATAGTCTCTGTCTGAAAATAAGTATGATGGTATTGATGTAGCGGCAGCGAATAGTTGTCTTAAAAGACTAGTCTTGCTATTCGTAAGCTTACGATCATAGCACAATGTATGTACATGTGCCTGTTGCCTTGCATTCTCTTTGTTTTTTTTTTTGTGGGAATAAAACAAAAAGGATTAAGCAAGAAAATAATGCCACATGTGCTTGCAATGGTCTTTAAATAATTTTAAGTATTAATATTATTTAAATGAAACGTCATCATATTTACTAATGCGTTCATAGAAATCGAACCACTTGGTAATGCCAAGTGTGCGCAGGAATTCGTCAACCTGATCACTCCAGCGGAGTCTTGGTCTTCCTATTTTTCGTCTTCCTTCGAGTTCGGTTTCGAAAACCTCTCGTGCTGGTTCGTCCTCATCCATTCTACTGACATGGCATAGCCAGCGCAATCGCGTTATTTTGATCCACATAACTATGTCAATCTCGGGATAAAGCTCATACAACTCACGGCACATGCGTCACGTTACCCGTCGTTGTGCACTATAGGGCTATACATTTTTCGGAGTAGTTTTCTCTCGAAGACTCCTACAGATGTTTCATCTGCTTGCGATAAGATCCAGGATTCTGCGCCATAAAGTAAGACAGGTTGTATGAGAGTCTGGTATAGCTGGACTTTTGTTAGTCGAGGGAGGACTTTATCTCTAAAGTGCTTGCTTAGCCCAAAATAACAATTATTCGCAAGCACAATGCTCCGCTTGATCTCAAGGCTGACATTGTTGATTTTGTTTACGGCAGATTCGAGGTATATAAATTCGCCCTGCTCGTTGAAACCATTAATTTTGTCTTGGCCTCATTTACTTTCATACCAACATTTCCTGACCCCTTCCCAATTCTCGACAATACAGCAGTAACTTCTCTAATTGTGCGCCCAATGATATCTATATCATAAGCATACGCGAGCAGCATATGACTTTTGTTGCTGATGGTTTTATACATGTTGACTGCAGCTTTTCTCGTAATGATCTCCATTAAGATGTTAAAGAGATCGCACGTTAGGGTGACGCCTGGCCTGAGGCCTCGCTTAATTTTGAAAGGTTCGGTAAGAACCTTACCAACTTGCACTGGGGATTTGGTGTTCATCAAGGTCATCCTGCAAAGGCGAATGTGATTTGCAGGAATGCGAAGCTCAGACATTGTTTCGTAGGGTTGCTCCCGTATCGGGCTAGCAAAGGCCACCTTATAATCGACAAATGTATGATAGATGTTCATTTGTTTCTCGTGAGACTTCGCCAGGATTTGGCGTAGTGCGCAAATCTGGTCAATTGTCGAATTTCCAGGCCTAAAGCCAAACTAGTATGGTCCAATCAGGTCAGCGTTAATTGGTTTTAGTATTTCGCAAATTATACTTGATCGAATCTTATGCGCTATGGATCAAAGGCTTATTATACGGTAGTTAAATGAGACTCCAATTACTGAGACTCGAATTATGCACCTTATCAGCTCATCTCTGTTTATGCACCTTATCAGCTCATCGCCGCCAGCCATAACTAGCTCCGCCGGCAATTCATCGGCTCCTGCGGCTTTGTTATTCTTAAGCCTGTTCTGACCTCGTCTTGGTAGGAGGGGCCTAATCGACGTCGTTGTCCAAATTGTGATTGATTGTCTCCTCGTCATTGGATATCTCAGATACCAGTAGCGCCAAGAAATGATCCCTCCATATTTGTAACATGGTCTGCACATCTGCGATGAGATTTCCGTCGTTGTCTTTACAGAAGGGGGCCCTGTTATGTTTCGGAAAACTGCAATTACCAGAGGTAGCCACAGCCTACTCAAGGAAGCTCCCGCAACGTTGGCAGAGAACCCACTCCCTCCCGATGACGATCCTGAAGCTGTAATTGGTTTTGAAAAACCGCTGGTACGATGAAGAGTGTCGAATAGCGAATGATGAAATGAACACTGCACATATGGCAAAGCTTCAGTCAATTGCAACGCAGGTTGCGACTGAGTGGTATACGGGAAAATGAAAGAAGGTAAACCGTATCTTTGGGCGTAAGAAGTGGCAGTGGAGAAATCGCGAGAGTGTGAAAATTGTGACATGCAGAAGGAAGAACGAAGACCGAAAATTCTACCCAAAAGTCAAAAACGGAACTAAGTTTCAGTCTTCTAGCACCAAAACCCCCTTTTGGCATGGCCACTCCACGTACTGACTACACTTAAGGGATGTCCTCCTGCCTCATACCCTAACATAGTAACCAAGTTTGGCGTTAATCGGTACAGCGGTTCTCGAGGCTTACACACCCATACACGGAACAAGCATTTTTATATATTATGAGATTCAAAATGTGATTCTTAAGGCGTAACGGAGAAGATTTGCTCAAACAGTTACTAAAATATCTCCGAAAAATATCTTCATCTGTAAAGTACAACCAAAGTCGTTTACTATCCTTTTCTACCAACCATACGTCCCTTTGTCACGTCTGTGTTTTATTTGTCAATAAAGAGTCCTGCCGCCACAAAAAAAAGGCAAAAATGAAATGCAAATAGATATAAACTTACCTCAGTTAGAAAATCATCAGTGAATGAATGAACCAACTGTGGCCCAGTGATGCCAGTGTTGCAACTGTTATTACTCGCATAAGGATGATTTGTGCAACTGCTGTTCGTAGTCGCGTTGGTGGTATTAACTCTCGCGTTATCCTGGCGTGATGATTGCGTTGCTGCGGAGGTGGGAGCGGATGATGATATGGCGGCAAAACGACCCTGTTTAATTGTTGTCACATTTGCCTTTAATGTCTCCAGCACCGGTTTGAATATTTTCAAATGTTTGCTATGACGTTGTAACGCCGATGTGGGGGCTAAACGTGATTGTTTGGAATACAAGGAGTCATATGAGGGGGGTTCCTTGGCATCAGTTGGTACGGATACTGATGCGCCATTATCCAGACCAGGGGATTCATGCGATGTATCAGCAGTAGAAGTGGCCGTCATGGTCGTAGTGTTCGAGGACCACCATTTGCTTAGACCTGGTATCCTACCATAGGAAGTGTATGAAAAACGATTTTTATGATTCTCTAACGATGAAGCAAATGAGGAACTCGTAGCCGCTAATGTGCTCTCATTAGGATAACAATTGTTTTGTGCATCATCGAGTACAGCGACAGCAACTGGAATTGTGTTGGCTAATATGTTATGGGGGTCGCTGGAGGGGGTAGCTTCGGTATTGACCATCGTTGCATTCCCACTGAGCGTAAGATTTGAAAAAGGCACTAACGGTGTAGTTACAGATGCATCACATAAATCCTCTGACGTATAAAACGCAGCACCTGAAACCAGGCAGGAGTTGCCAGGTGCAACGCGAGTCGGAGTGGGTATATAGGCCACAATATTAGCGGCTGGCAGCACCAATGCTGGTGGCGGTGGTGTGGGCGATGGTGGTATTGTCGGCAGACTGGTGTAATCATATTGGCTCTTTGACTTTCTCAGCTGGCGATTCAATTGCTCATCTTCATCCTCCGAGGAGGTGTCAGTGTTTGAGGCCCGCTCATACGGAGTCCACAACATTGAAGATAGCGCCTCTTCGACGTCAGGTGGACGACGCTGTTGCTGATGCTGATGACCGTAGCTGGTGGCTCGTTTTGTGGTCATACTGTGGTGGTCGTGGTGGTCTAAGGATATTATTGGATGTATGGGCGTTTTGGATGGATAAATGTCGTTTTGCGTAGCTATCATCAAAGTGAGACATTTCTCTAGTTTAATATCGGTTACCCAAAAGAATCTCACTTTAGTATCACATCTGCACAAGATATTGTCGATTTCATTTTGAAATGTCCGAAAATATTTGTCATTTTACAAATATTTTTCGTTGCAAACAGATAGAATCTCTCGATTACATCATGTGGTAATTCAGTATCTTCATCTAAAGGGTGGGTTGTACCCAAGGATCTGCAAATATGATAAATAAAAATAAAGTCCTTTATGAGTTATGACAAGAAATTGTTATTGACATTTATGCTTCTCCTGTTGCAAGATAATAAAAGTATTAAAATAAGGGTGAACCCAGACCGTGACACATTAAAGTATTTGAGAGGATTAAAAAGAGGATATAAAAAGGTTGTGTGTTTTGTTGTTCGAAACCAATATATTAAGTCCCTGAAATGTGGGTGCTAACAGAAATTTCTGAAGAAACCTTTCCTAAATATTTCATATCTGGAATGCTCAGTAAACATCAAACAAAGAAATTTTTTTATGGAAATATTTCTTAATATTTGTTGTCGGCTGCTGAAAGGATTTCGTGACGCGCAGTTTGCATATCTGTAGGAAACAATTTAGTTTTTACGAAAAATTTAATATGCATGTGTTTAATATCAAGTGTTTCCTAAATGCTACTCTTAAATACAGGAAACATGATTTTGGAAATGCGAGAAAGAACTGAAGTCTTTGCTCATTTCAGTATTAGTCATCACTCTTATACTCTAAATATTGGTCACCATATATTCTATGAAATGGTACATATGACCACAAGTTGTACTTAAGTACCACTTATGACACATTTCGGCAATTACTGAAGGAGCAGAACATACGTTTCTATGGCACCAGCCAAGACAGCCTTTTCAGACCACTGACGACTCTTCAGCATTTTGTGGTGAAAGAAAATGAATGGGTGACAAAACTTCATGTGCCGAATTCGAAAATGTGCAAAGCTTTTGTGGTTATATTAAGCTTCTTAAATGCTTTCGTCTTTTAGCCATAAATAATGGCACTTCTACTGGTACTATTACCTTCTTTGTCTGGCCAAAAGCTAAATTAAAATGAGGGTAGCATTTGAGTAGAATGATAGTAATTAATAAAATAAGTTGAATAGTAAAGAGATTAATAAAAGGTTTGAAATTGGTAACTGACTTTCGATTCACAAATACGTCATTGACTGAGACTACGAAAACGACTGGAACTGGAAAAATAAATGATGCAGCATTCAAATAAAATATTTTCGTTTGCTACGACTAAGACTGCGGTAAATACCTACGAAACAGCCCACAGCAATAGTCAGTCATTCACAGCAGCGTAACTACTGACTGCGCTGGTCAAAGTGAAAGCAACAGTGATAGCAAAAGCAACAGTTACTGCGGTGACGGAAATGACTACTGCAGCCACAATTTGACTATGACAGATTATTTATGAGGTAACTGACTTTCGATTCACAAATACGTCATTGACTGAGACTACGAAAACGACTGGAACAAAAATAAATGATACAGCATTCAAATAAAATATTTTCGTTTGCTACGACTAAGACTGCGGCAAATACCTACGAAATAGCCCACAGCAATAGTCAGTCATTCAGAGCAGCGTAACTACTGACTGCGCTGGTCAAAGTAAAAGCAACAGTGATAGCAAAAGCAACAGTTACTGCGGTGACGGAAATGACTACTGAAGCCACAATTTGACTATCACAGATTTGACTATCACAGATTATTTATGAGGTACCTGACTTTCGATTCACAAATACGTCATTGACTGAGACTACGAAAACGACTGGAACAAAAATAAATGATGCAGCATTCAAATAAAATATTTTCGTTTGCTACGACTAAGACTGCGGTAAATACCTACGAAATAGCCCACAGCAATAGTCAGTCATTCAGAGCAGCGTAACTACTGACTGCGCTGGTTAAAGTAAAAGCAACAGTGATAGCAAAAGCAACAGTTACTGCGGTGACGGAAATGACTACTGAAGCCACAATTTGACTATCACAGATTATTTATGAGGTACCTGACTTTCGATTCACAAATACGTCATTGACTGAGACTACGAAAACGACTGGAACAAAAATAAATGATGCAGCATTCAAATAAAATATTTTCGTTTGCTACGACTAAGACGGCGGTAAATACCTACGAAATAGCCCACAGCAATAGTCAGTCATTCAGAGCAGCGTAACTACTGACTGCGCTGGTCAAAGTAAATGCAACAGTGATAGCAAAAGCAACAGTTACTGCGGTGACGGAAATGACTACTGAAGCCACAATTTGACTATGAAAGGTTTGAAATTTATTGGGTAGAAGATATCTTAGACAATTCTTACTGAACTTTTCCGTAGTTTAAGAAGATGTAATTAAAATTATTCAAATGCAGTTTAAAAAAATGGTTTAAATTGGAAATAACGCTATTTTGACATTTTATGGGCGTATATAAAGGCCCACCTTCAAATGATGGGTATTGAAGTGATTATTCCGGGCACATCAAACTTTTTTTTATACGAGGGTACATATAATTCTTTACCGGGCGTGGAAGTTTCGATGACTAGTGTATTTTGGCAAAAAATAATAATTATTTCTTGATCAATATGAGATTCATACGACGTATCATGATGAGCAGAATTCGAAAAATATATTTATAAAATTTTAAGAAAGCATTTTTTTCTCGACGGCATTTTGAATCAAGCATATTTTTTGCTGATTTTTCGGGAATTTCTCAATGTATTTCGCGATTGTGCTTTTCGTTATATTTAATTTGTATATTTGACAGTATTTTATATATAAAGTAAGTCGAAAATTTAATTGAAAAATGGTTAGGAAAAGTATGCTTGCATACGGTTTCAAAATGCTGCCGTGAAAAAAAAATCACTATAAAAATTTTGAAAATATGTGACCTGGTCTTCGTATAGGTTAAGTTTCAAAAAATCATTTTCCACTTTCTTTTGCCGATTTTGTATGGGTTTAAGATGCTCTTTCACATGATGAAAACCAAAAAGTTATAACTTGTTCAGAAATTACAAATAATATACAGGTGGCGCAAAAGTAAACTTCCGATGTTTTTTGGCTGTAATTTAAAAAAACAAAATGAAAAACTTTGATTCTTCTTGTGGATATTGTATTGTTCTCCATAGCGTTGCATCAATGAATATTTTCATTAAAAGTAGAATTCATGCATCAACGAAAACGAGAGGATTTATTCACGTTTCGTTGCTGAAACGAATATGTTCCAATGCTGCGTTAATTGTAACGGGTCCGCCGAATAACTTTTTTTTTGAAAATGCTATAAAAAGAAAACTACTGAATATTTTCTCAAATTTCTTTTTTTATTTGAAAGTACAATCCTTCCGGTTAATAATGGAAAAAAATTTCATTCAAATGTCTGCCTCGGCTGGCCATGCAGTAGCCTACACGATCGGTCCAATTTTTAAGCACATTATCGATTGTGTGCAGCTGTATTTCACCAATGGCTTCACGAATATTGTCCTTTAAAGCGTCAATTGTCTCCGGCTTGTCGGCGTAACACTTATCTTTGAGGGCACCCCACAAATAATAGTCCAAGGGTGTCAAATCGCAGCTCCGAGTTGGACAAACGGCATCAGCTCTGCGGCTGATAATGCGATCTTCAAAAACAGGGCGCAAAACATCGAGTGTAGCTTCGGCTGTGTGGCACGTAGCGCCGTCCTGTTGAAACAAAATGTTGACAATATCCTCCTCTTAAATTTTTGTGAACAAAAATTCGTTCAACATGGCCCGATAACGATCGCCATTGACTGTAACGGCCACTCCTTGCTCATTTTCGAAGAAAAATGGCGGACCAAAATCCGCACCAAACAGTGACTCGTTTTGGGTGCATCGGCTTTTCAATGTATGCGTGCGGGTTTTCTGTGCCCCAAATGCGACAATTTTGCTTGTTTACATACCGGCCAAGATCAAAATGAGCTTCATCTGAAAAGATGAATTTTTTGGCAAAATCGGCATCTTCTGTAAGTCGACCGCAGGTCCATTTTTCCCACATTTCCCAGCATTGTTCAAGCGTATATACAACCATATTCATTCAGCGGAAGGATAAAACTAATTATCTATCAAATCAGACAAGAGCTAAGTGTTACCATTCACGAAATAAGCACTAGTTGAAAAAAACGTTAGATGACGGACCCTTTACTTTCTTTAATTATCGCAAATGGCTATAACAACAAACAGTCGTATTTGCTTTTGCTGAAACTATCAAAAAAAATTACATTGGCTACCGCAGTCAATAGTCATTGACATCTGAATGGCTATTGCTGTGGGCTACGACTTGTGTTTGCCATAGAGTAACTCAAGGCATAGAGGGAAGATCCGTCTCATCTGACGTTTTATTTCATACTGTTCCTCGTGAGGTAGGTGCCATATACAGATGTTCGACGCCAAATGACTTAAACCAGGTGGCGTTACAAGAACTGTTGATTTAAGTTTTTCATGTCGTTTTTTAAATATGTGAAATAAATATGTTTTCATGTGAAATTTAACTAGATTTTACACTTATCCCATGTCCTCTATTGTTAGTATACATTTGTGTTGTATTTAGCACAACAACTCAAACATACAAACGCGAAATGTCATTGTTGTGTTCTTGTTGGTTGTTTTAAACTAATGCCTCTATCTGGTATTACTAAACCAATCTAATTCAACATCCAACATTCATATGCAACCACGACCATTGTTATAAATTTGCTGACAGAGGTAGAAGCTCTAGTCTAGTTTGCTCGATGGTTTTTGCCGCGGTCGTGGTTGTAGTAAACGTTGTATGTGTCTACTCGGGTCTAATTGCGTATGACGATAATCGTCTAAACGATACTGATATGTCGGTAAAGACAGTTCACCTATCATTTAATATTCATGCGTTCATAAATCTGCACTATTAAAAAAACGAGTCATAATTATTAATAATATCAGGTTTAAGTCCAGTTTTTTTCTATTCGCCAATCGCTCATTCTCCTTCACATTATATTCTTCACATTCCTAGCATCTATTTCTGCGAAACCACCTACATTTTACTCTATGGTAATATGTTGAAAGAGTGTTCATCAGTATTCTCTCAACTTCCTACCGAAATTTACTGGGCTAATTGGAGTTTGGATACAGTACGTCAGAATTAGGATGTAATTCGAATTCGAACGTAATTCATATCTAAGCTCATTAAATTCACATAGTGCTCCTTTTAAAGTCATAATGAACAATTTGAAGTCAGTTGTTTCAACTCGCCTATTGAACTATCCACCAACTAGTCGATCAGCTACTTGAACTAAGTGGGCTGGGTGAAGCAATATCCCTGGACGTTTGTCAATATTTTTAAATTTTTCTCTGTTGTTGCTAGTTGGTAGTCATGAAGTCCGGAGTCTGGAAAATTTTTCCTGGAGACGGAGTCGTGTAACAAATTGCACGACTCCGACTCCAAGTTCCAGATTTTCGGTAAACTCTAAAGTTCTGCACAAAAATAATTTTTTCAACCGTTTTAAAAAATTTCGTTTACTTTTTTACCCACCATTAGATAGAAGCAGTGCCTTTAGTCAGAATTCCATACGTGTGTTTGTTTTGCATGAGATAAAATTAAGATTTTTGTTCTCTCCCGCAATAGGTGTAATTTGAAATATGGTTATTAACATAAAACTTTTTGGACGGCAAACACAACTCGATTGAAGTAGTCGAAATGGAGTCAATCAGTTTGGAAATGTAGGAGTCGGGGCCGGGCATTTTTGTTTTATATTTCGAAGCTATAATTTAAACACTGATATCGGATGATCTTCAACAATATTGATGTGTTGTTTTATGATAATTTTACTCTTTTATATAAAAACCTTGTTACAAAACACTATAATGGCAAAAGTAGGAATGCCAAATATATGGGTTTAAATAGTACAGAATTACTACAGAAATCTTCAACATCAATAACTGTACGAAGATAGATCAATAAGTCCGTGACTTTTCGAACTTCCCTCGTAGTTATATGTAACGCAACACTGCTCCCATCAAGTACCACCTGTTAATAGACTACTGTCAAATTTTGAGCCAGATCAGTCATTTACTTTGCGTTTAACAGCAAAACATACAACCTCGTGCATTTTTTAAAAAATGGAAAAAAGTGAATTTCGAGTGCTCATTAAACATTATTTTTTGCGAAACAAAACACGTCCATCAAACTCAGGAAAAGCTTGATAAATACTATGGGGACTCTGCACCATTGATTTCAATGGTAAAAAAGTAGTTTACTGACTTTCGTTGTGGTCGCACAGGTACAAATGACGCTGCACGTTCTGGACGGCCAATTGAGGTCAATACACCCGAAAATGTTGAAAAAATCCACGATATTGTGTTGGCCGATCGAAGAGTAAAAGTGCATGAGATTGTTGATGCCATAGACATTTCATATGGCAGTGTGGTTTCGATTTTAAATGATCAGTTGGGTTTAAGAAAACTGTATGCAAGATGGGTGCCGCGTTTGCTCTCAATTGACCATAAACGTAATCGTGTGAAAACTTCAAAGTATTGTTTGGAGTTCGTTTGGAGTCCGCCATATTCTCCGGATTTAGCCCCCAGAGACTATTTCCAATTTCCAAACCTAAAGAAATAGCTCGGTGGAAAGAGATTTACCTCCAACGATGAAGTTATTGATCAAACAAATGCCTATTTTATGGACCTCGAAAAATCCTATTTTTTGGAAGGCATACACAAATTAGAGAAACGTTGGACTAAGTGTATTGAGCTAAAAGGAGATTATGTTGAATAATTACTTTTTTTTGGCAAAAAAAAAAACTGTGTTTCATTCAAAAAGTCACGGACTTATTGATCCGCCCTCGTAGCTGTATCCTTACCATTCCTGTCACTCCCAAATACAATCCCTTTAGGTTTTACCAAATTTTCAATTTTAAAACATCAACTATTTCTTTAAACAAAATTCTCCTTTATCTTACGAGCCTCATCGTGTTTTTTCTTTGGCCATTTAATTTTCTAAATAGAATTTTGTTTGGGTGCATTTGTCTGTCATGAATAAAATATATTTTTTTTGTATGAGAGTTTCTTGCCATTTTCTATCAACATTCACGTACAAAAGGATATAGACCGTGCCGTACCGAACAGCAACAGCAACAACATCAACGGAAAACATAATTTGGCACAGAAAAATAAAACCGAAAAATGGAAAGAATAAGAAATAGACGACATCAAAACGACCCCCTGCCCTCGCAAACATTGTTGCATAAAAAAAATGCTAAAGAAACAGAAATCAACAATGAATTTGTGCGGAGTCCTACTCAGCTGCACAACAGCTCCTATCATACGATATGTAAGAGTACTTTAGTATAACCGGAGGCCCAACAAATCAACCAGTTTTCCTCGCAGTTGTTTTTGGAAAACTGCTTGTGTGTGTGTACGACGAGTCTGTTGTGTGAAAAACTGGCAGGCAGGAAGGAAATTGATGTTCATTTTACCAAAAACAAAAAAAAAACACACAACAACAACAAAACGGAAAAGTCTGTGGAAAACTAACATGGAAAATGGTTTTAAAGTATTAAATTTTAAAGTGCCATTGTTCGTGGTTCTTCGAACAGCAAGGGAATACTAATAAATTTGCAAGCGAAACTAAAGGATAACAAGAGCGGCAGAGAGGAAGATAGAGCGAGCGAATTTAAAGGCCATTTAAGACTTGTCTGTGCCACATGTTCCAAACTGAACATGACACTTGTTTAGTATTAAAGTCGAAAAATTGTGTTTCTGGGAATTTTTTTGAGCCAAGTCAATGAACTCCATTGTAAAGTAAGACTGTGGGATTCAATGTTCTGTACGATATAATTAATTCATTCATAATGTGGCTGTTATAATTTTGAACTTTAATGACAGCACTGTCCAAAGGTCAAAGCAGATGATTTTCAGAAAAGGATAAATATCTTTCTACATTTTTTGTAGATATGCAAACTAATGAATTTCACTATTTGAACTACAATCGAAGCCCATTATCGTAACTAATGTTGCCAAGCCTTACCCTGGAATGCAAATTCAAATTTTGTTGCAAAAATTTAGAAAATAATGATATTAATTACACCTAAAATTAAATCCGATAAACTTTTAAATATTGCTACACTGGTTCACAAGGAAACTGGTAGTGTCACGTTTCTCTATCTAGCCTTTTCCATATATTCAATCATTTCTTTTAATATACACATGTCCTAGGCTGTAACTACTTTCACTAACAGTCCTGGACAAGTTCTAAATTAAGCAGTTAAAAGCTAGTTCGCAAGAACTAGTTCTGCCCTAACCAATATAAGCATAGTTTGGATCTAGATCGAATGCACTAGCCTAAACTTAGATCTGATGGCGCTAGCAACGAACAGGTTTTCGAAAATCAGTGCATATCTACAAGGTACTAAATATAATTTTGAATTTTTTTCTCCTTTCTGTCCATATCTTGTTCTTAAACAATCACTTGAATTGTTCGTTTGAATCAAAAAATAATAATAAAAATCTTGGTGCGCTTTCGAAACTATTTCCAATTGAAATTTGAAAAAAAAAACAATTGAAATTTTCAAAATTCTATTTGAAATACATCAACTCAATTTTAGAAAACATTAAAACTAAATTTAAAAGACATCAACTGGAATTTAAAACACATCAATTGAAATTTAAAAAACATCAAATGAAATTTAAAATACGAGGGTTACTATTTATATTTCGGGAACTGGCAATACTGACAATTCCCAGATGCAAACTGGAACTTACATTGGAAAGTTTGACATTTGTTAGCATAAATATACTCTCTCTTTCGATCACTATTTATTTTATTTACAGTGTGTTGGAAAATGCATTTCGGTCAAAAAATGGGATTAACCCGTAAAAATTTCCGCGCCATGATTTTTTAGGATTTTCGGCTTGGATTCTCGAGACAATAGTGTCTCAATGAACTTGTTTCGACTTTTGGTCATGAAGCAACATCAAAAAACACTGTAAATCGCTGGTACCAAGAGTTCAGTCTCGGGCGCCGTTCGCTCCAGAATGAATTTCATGAAGGTCGTCCAAAATCGGTTGTTCCGCCAGAAAACAAGATAGTCATGTGACATATCGTGAGATAGAGGCCTCCTTGCACATGAGTTCCACTTCAACACCATTCGATTTTGCATGAACATTTGGCTAAAAAAAAAATATTTGTTCGCGTTGGATCCCACATAATTTGACAATCGCTCAAAAGAAGACTGGTGTCAATTCGCGTAAGGAAATGATTAAAAAGTTCGACACTTGGGCTTCAAAAGACGTGTATAAAATCTTGGCAGGTGACAAATCATGATATATGCGTACGAGCCGGAACCAAAACAGCAACCGACAGTGTGGGTCTTTCAAGGCGAGCTAAATCCAACAAAAGTTGTTCGTGGAAGAAGCACGGCGAAGCAAATGGTCGCCTATTTCTTCGGCCGAATGGGTCATGTGGCCACTATTCCGATTGAGCAACGTAGGACTGTCAATTCTGAGTGGCAAACGACCATTTGTTTGCCGAAAGTCTTCGGAGAAATTCGTAAAACCAATCGCCAAAACGAATCATTCACCCTCATAGCAATGCAAGCTCTCACACATCTCGTCAAACAGGTGAATTTTCAAAACATCGAATTGATGACTCATCCTCCATACAGTCCAGATTTGGCACCGAATGACTTCTTCTTGTTCCCTAACATCAAAGTCAATCTCTGTGGTCAGCGATTATCGAGCGCCGAAGAAGCAGTCGAGGTGTCTCGAGAGGAATGGATAAACTGCTATGACAAATATTTTGAACCAATGCAAAAGTGTATTGATTATCAAGGGGAATATTTAAAAATAATTATTTAAAAATATTTGTTATTATTTGCTATTCCCGAAATATAAATAGCAACCCTCGTACATCAATTGAAATTTAAAACACATCAATTCAAATTTGAAATACTCGTACATCAATTGAAAGACTTCAACTGAAATTTAGAAGACAAAAATTGGAACTTTGGAATCTAATACATAAAATCAGTTAATAATATTTAAATTTCAAGTGACAAATTTTCCATTTCAATTGATGTCATTTAAATTTCAATTGATTACTTTTAAATTTCAAATGATGTTTCAAATTTCAATTGAAGTGATTTAAATTTCAACTGTTGTGTTTTAATTTTCAATTCATATGTTTTAAATTTCAATTGATGTGTTTTACATTTCAATTGATGTTTTTCAAATTTCAATTGATGTGTTTCAAATTTCAATTGATGTTTTTTAGATTTCAATTGATGTATTTCAAAATATAAAATTTTCAAATTTTCAATTTGAAATTTTTAAATTTAAATTGGCGAACTCCAAACACAATTTTCCAATTTCAATTGATATTTTTCAAAATTAAATTGATATTTTTCAAATGTCAATTGGACATGGTGTAGTTTTACAATTACTGAGTGTGACCTACAGTTTTACACCGATTCCGTACAGACCGGTGTTTAATGTGTTTAAAACCGAAAACAAACACTGATCAAAAAATTCTTTAAATTCAGGGAAATGGAATTTGTACTTTGTCCGAAATAGCAGCTTGTGCACAGTTTGATACAATGCCCAAATGCAAATGTAATACAAGCTTGATAATAGTCAAGCAAAATAGCGTCTTCTTCGTAGTTGTACTTCTATTTTGACACTCATTCACATACAGATTTCCATCCAAACGTTATTTTTCTTTTTCAGTAACAATCACTTGAATTGTCGACTTAAAGTAAATAACAAACTAAGCAAAAAGTCAAGCACCTGGATCGGTGCTTCCTCGGTAGCTATGTGCAAGTGCAACTCTGTGCAGACTAAAACTTATCTACACTAAAAAACAAGATGTTAGTAAACACAGTAGAAACGGCTGCAGAAAAGAGTAACACAAACATATTTGTAAGTTCAGCAAACCTATCTTCGTTGTTTCAGCAAAAGTGCTGCCAACAGTTTGTTGTTATGACAGTTAAAAAAATCAATGAGTGTCCGAACACACGGGACATGTGTTAACACCTTTTTGTTACACGGTACCTGTTCGATTTCTATGAACACATTAGTAAATGTTACATTGGAAATGTAACATTGTGCTGAAGGCTCTTTTGATATTGCACTTTCTGTTTACTTACCTCTTATACAATATTGTTAAAATAAATTACACAATATTTAGCTCACTGAAATAATTGTTTTTGTTTTGTCATAAACAGAGTGAAAACAAAAAGTATTGAATAGTATAGAGAACTTATTGCACTCTTTTTCCGCTCTCATGTAGAGAGTCTGAGTAAAAGAGCATCTGTTTATAGAATATTTCAATATAAATGCCCTATTTCGACAATGGTATTACATAAATCCATAAAAAATCACAAATGTTTCAAAAAGCATCAATGTTTTATATCAAAATTTTAAACGGGCCAAGTTATGACAAATAGAGAGAAATACGTTTTGAATAATTCGCCAGATGTCGCCAGTGCTTTTGAGCCATACAATTCGTTCCACGAGTTCTCTATACTATTCAGTACTCTTTGGCGACGACGATCTGCATGTTTGTTTGCTGCCGCTACATCAATACCATCATACTTATTTTCAGGCAGATACTATTGTTCTGCAACAACCGCGTATGTGATGCTAACGCTGTGTGTTGTTTTCATGTGTTCACTTTGATAGATTGCCATAGCCATGCCTATATATGTATGTATGTTAACACATCAATAAATGGTTTCCCGTTGCATCCCATGAAGGGCTTAGGCAGATCTTCACACAAACCAGTGAGCTGTACGCGTTCTAGTTTTACACTCACTGATTGGAACCAACAGTTTCACACCGGCTCCGAACGGTATATTGAGACGCTTTTTCATGGCTTAATACTCGATAGTGTCGAGTATCGAGGTGACCGCCGTCGGCAGAAAATTTAATATTGCACCACCGACGGCCACCAAAGTTGATTAATTTTCTTACATTTTGAAGAAAGCAAAAATTTTAACATGTTTTTATTTATGTTGTTTGATACATGTATTTTGACGTAATTGTTTTTAAGGCTCTTAAAACATTTTTTTTTCGTTGTAAAAATTTTCACTTTTGTCAAGTTTAAAAAATTGAAAAACAACTTTCTTCAACTGTATCTTTGCAGAATTCGAGCTATTCTATTAACTCTGCAGAAAACGGTCCCAGCAACACATTTCAGGAACCATATATATGTTTGCAAGCATTGTTGGATTCCATCAATTGAAGATCTGCTTCTTTTTTGTTTCATTGATGTGTGTCACATTTTTTCTTTCAGCCGTTGTGAACAAACAAAGCCACATTGCGGTCAAAGAACATATATTATTTATTATTCTGTCTCCAACATGTATTATTGAGTAGCAAACACAATGTGTTTGGACACAAGTGTTGTATATTTGTGACAATGAAGCTACAAACACGGTATAGTTCATACATCAACCATATACAGATTTTTCAGCGTGTATAGTTGGAGAGGTAACAAACATTTTTTTTGTTATTTTAAGCATTCTTCTATTACTACACCGGATCAACTCCATTCCCGTAAAAACGGCCTACTGTATCCCCTACCTTCTACCAGTGACAAATCTAAGGACTTCTATTCCGAACAGGAATACCAGGGAAAAGTCACTGGCAGGTGATACCAGTAGTATCCGATTTTCACGGATGGTTCAAAGTTGGACGTGCAAGTAGTGTATGGGGTCCATTCACCGGACCAAAATGTAAATATCTCATTCAAGCTGCCTGATCACTGGAGTGTATTTCAGGCGGAAATTACCGCCATACTGGAGGTGGCCGAAACTACTCAAAAGTAGTGTCACAACCCTCCGGAGAATATGTATCTACACAGACAGCCAGGCTGCCATTAAATCCGTGGAAGCCATGCTTGTTACGTCCCTGACGGTAAAAGAAGGCCACTTATTACTTAGGGTGATGGCAGAGTATTTTGACATCAGGCTCATCTGGGTAACGGGACCCAGCGACATTCCAGGCAATTGCGTAGCGAATGCGTTAGCTGGACAGGGCACTACGGCACAGGTTCATCCGGCAAAAGAAGGTGTTAGTATGCCAATCTCTACCTGCCGTTTGTTCAAGGAAAAATGGAGATTTACTTCAACTTGCAAACAATCCAGGGTCCTCTGGCCACAGGTGGACAGAAAGAGGACTAGGCAACTACTTAACTTGCCGAGAGGCAGGTTATCCACAATGATAGGAACACTTACGGGACATTGTCTTGAAGGAAAACACGCCCTAAGATTGGGACATAGAAACTCCACTCTCTGCAGATGCTGCATGGAAGAGGACGATGAAACGACGAAACACCTTCTCTTGGATTGCCCTGCTCTGGCAGGACTGAGAAGTAGGATATTTGGAGCACATTTAGTTAGCACCGTAGCCCTACAGGATATTCCTGTAGGTCTTATAGACAAATTTATTGAAACGGCAAATTGGCTAGACGACTAGTCAATAGTTGCTATGGAGGAAACTGCAGGTATCACAATGGGCTTCTTTAGCCTAAGTATCACAATTGGCTTCTTTAGCCTAAGTGTGCTAGACAGCGTGCTCTCTTGCAGCCTTTTCAACCATCCAACCAAGCAACCAAGCATTCTTCTCTGCTGTTTTTAATTAAATATTTGCGGCATCATTCCTAAAATGTTATGACAGGTTTGAGACACGATTTTTGTACGGTGAATCATCCAGCAAACCTGTCATAACTTTTTATGAATAAGGCCCTTTGTTTTTATGCGGGTTGTTAGAGGAACCTGTGGTTCTTAGTTAGTGCGTAAACGCTCTCCTCAAGTTCCTGAAAAATATGTCCGTATTAAACAATTACATCTTATTCTCTCATGTTGTGATGAATTAGAAAAATTACACTTTGTTATCCTTTATGGAAATGTATTTTAAATATGAATGAACATGTCAAGCAAAAATATTTTAATTTTTCTCATCAATTCTATACCATATTCGAAAATTCTGAATAGTCCACAAAATGTTACTTTTGAATCACAATAGTATTCAACGAATATTTCGTAATTTTCACACACTCTCTGCTACAAAACAAAATGGTTTATTTATATTTTTTTCTTATTCATTACATTTTCAAATCTTTGGTGGACTCGGGAGGAAATGGCAAATATGGCCATCATATGTAAAACATTTTTATTGATAAGCTACATATGAACGAATGTCTTTTCTGTGGCAACAACATCCATCATCATGCAACGACTGCAATGTGCATTCAAGCAACTAAAGCTCATTCAGTTGCTACAACATGCAATGCGAATGATGGTGATATGACAACAACTACACTTTCTGACATGCGAGTAGTTAGTTAGTCTGAATGTCGGATGAAGAAAAACAGCTCAAAGGAAAAGCGTGAGAATAAAGTACCTACTTCTAGCAAAGAGATTTTCTCCTCATAAAAGCATTTTGCATTTAATTAGCACTTTACACGATACGAGTACAAACACATCCATTTGATTTGGCAAAAGAAAAAAAGATTTCCTTGGTTTGTGGCTTTTGAATGTACGAATAATTAACACCACAAGTTTCAAATTAACAAAAAATAAAATGATACCAGGCACCAACAAAATAAACGGAATTGAAAACAAAATTAAGAAAACTGATAGGAAAACGAAATGTATTTTTTTGGATTCGGATGATAATTAAGAACTGATTGAATGTAGGGAAATATCAAGAATGATGGGAAAATCTTTTTTGCGAATGATTTCAAAATGTAACCATTTATTTTAGGAATAGTATTCAGAAGTGTCATCATGTTCATTGACATTAAGGACTGCAGAGTCGAGACCAGTGGGTTTGAATGGCACAGCCTGTCGACTTCATAGCTGCAAGTTTGATTTGGGAATTTCAAAGGGAATGAGCGATAGGCGTATTAAAAAAAAAGTGACTTCAAGTTTGATTTTATTTCCACTCTTGAATTTTCAAATAGCATTATATGCAATAAATTAGTTTGATTTGAAGAACAGAATAGTTTTCTTCAACTTTAATTTGTTATACGTCCAAATTGTGGCAGAAAAAACTGGCATAAAAAAACGTATCAAAACTGTCGTTAGCCCAGTGACTTTCGTTGGGAATTTGGTGGAACTGAAACACACGTGCGCACATTCTTTATATCTTTCTCTATAGTCGAGACAACCAACTTAATAATTGTTGGAAGCGTTCTTTTTCAATCGCACTTGGGATATTAGAATATATTTTTTTCCGAACTCGGAGTAACAGATATGAAATACAGGACAACCCCAATCGAAAATGTTTCATAAATTTTGTAAAATAAAATTGTGCAACAAAATTTCAGAAAAACTTAATAAGCCCCATTCCCATTACATTCCTTGAAGAGAATGCGCAGGCGGTTTCGTTGAAACAGCTGTTCGCTTTTGATACAAATGCAAATTTGATACAGTATAGAGTGTGAAGAAGAATGAGCGATAGACCAGTTGAAAAAAACTGACTTTATATTGGATTTTATTGCCGCTTATGACTTTTAAAATAACTTTATATGCAAGAAATATGTTTTGATTTGAACGAACACAAAAATTTTTGTTTTCATTACGACCAAATTCTGGCATAAATAAAAACTGTATCAAAACCATAGAGTAAGATATAAAGAGTGTGCATATGTGTCTCAGTTCAACTAAGAGTTCATCCATCAAAAGTCACTGGGCTAACGACAGTTTTGATAAAGTTTTTCTACGCCAGTTTTTGATGTGTTAACATCTATAGGCGCGGGTAGGGTCTTAACTCATAAAGTGAACACATCCAAACACAGTTTGTCCGACTGCAATCACAGATTGTTTGGCGTTAAACTTCTCCGAAACGGATAGACCGATTTGTATGATATTTTGTGTGCATATCGGGTAGTTCTCAGAATCGGCCAACATCTATTTTTTATACCATTGAATGATAAGGGTGATCCACCCCTATATAGAACACAGATTTGTACGAATCCGAAACACAGATTGACAAACTGCGAAAAAAACACACTAATGTAGCGGCAGCGAACATAAAGTAAATCATATAAGAGAGAATATTTGACTCATCTGACTTTTTCTTTCACACTCTTCGTGGTGCGGTCGGTGTGATAGAGAGATGTTTGACGGAAAGTGACATACACCAGGTGGAATTACAATAACTTATAACTTTAATTTTTCATGTCGTTTTGGTGAAAAACTGTGAAATTTTTACACTTTTTTATTGACTGTTATTGTTAGCATACATTTGTATTGTATTTTTTTTATTTTTTTTAACACACAAAACGAAATACCGTTCTTGTTATTTTGTTGGTTGTTTTGAAGCATTGCCTCTATCTGGTATTATTGAAGCAATTCTTTCCAACATCCAACGTTCATATCACACCACGACAAATGTCATAAATTTGCTGAGAGAAATGTTAAGTCTAGTATAGTAACTAGTCTATGGCAGCGAATAGTTGTCTTGTGTTGGTGCGGAGCACACTCAGAGCAAAGAGAATAATGACGTGGTTAAACGTATATAAAAATGAGATAGCAAGAGAGCAACGAAAATTGTGTGAACGTGTGTAGCATATGTACGAACATAACAATGTATGTATGTTCATGTGTCTGTTGCTTTTCATTCACTTTGTTTTTTTTTTGTGGGAATAAAACAAAAAGTAGTAAGCAAGAAAATAATGACACATGTGCTTGCACTGGTCTTTAAATAATTTTAAGTGTTAATATTATTTAAATGTAACGTCATCATATGATTGAACGCTGTTTTTTATTTTCCAATGTAACATTTACTAATGTGTTCATAGTAGTCGAACAGGTACCGTGTAACGAAAAGGTGTTAACGCATCCCCCGTGAGTTCGAACACTCATTGGATTTTTTTCTGCCACTAATTTATTGCATATAAAGTTATTTTAAAAGTCATAAGTGCAAATAAAAATAAAAAATTTTTTCAATTCGCCTATCCCTCATTCTCTTTCGTATTTTATCCTGTATCAAATTTGCTGCAAGCAGGTCGATTAGCTGTATCATCGAAACCCCCTGATCAACACTGTCGATACCTCAGTGACTTGCGACGAGAAATATGGAACTGAAACACTCTTGCACACTCTTTGTACAAGGTGGCGCAAAAGTAATCCTCCTATCAGAAAATCCTATAAATTTTGCGATTGGCCCCTAATGTCAGTTCTGTTTTGACATTTGTGTAGTAAACACATGCGAAATACACGTTAATAAACAATGTTACGCTACACTGCTCCAGAACGCGGAATATTGCTGACTATTTATTTGACCAATAATCGGTCGGTGACTTTGGCACAACGTGAATTTCGTCGCAGATTTCCTGGCCGTCCAAGGCCTACTGGTGAAACACTGCGACGTTTATCCGCTCGCCTCGAAGAGACTGGCACAACACGAGATGCTGCCAGGCGTGGCAGACCCCGGAGTAGCCGTTCTGCTGAGAATATTGCTGCTGTCGCCGAGGATGTCATGGAAGCGCCGTGAGTGCTACAGAGCAATGATCAACGAGTTATTTTTGCCGCAACTTGATGAATTGGGATTGGAAAACATGTGGTTCCAACAGGACGGTGCAACGGCACACACCGCACGTGCCACAACCGATATGCTGAAGGATGCATTTCCCGGGCGCCTAATCTCCCGTTTTGGCGATTTGCACTGGCCAGCAAGATCGCCTGATTTGACCGCTCCAGACCTCTTTTTGTGGGGCTTTTTGAAGCCGCGGGTTTATGTCAACAAGCCTCAGACTCTTAAAGACAATATCCGTCAAGAATGTGAGGACGTATCGCCGGAACTTTGGCCAAAGTGATGGATAATGCCATAAAAAGGGCTCAAATGACAATCAACTGTGGCGGCAGCCATTTACATGACATCATATTCTCGACTTGATTTAAAAAAATTAAAAGACCAAATAAAAATAATCCACAAGAAGAATCAAAGTTTTTCATTATTTTTAAATTACAGCCTAAAAACATCGGAAGTTTACTTTTGCGCCACCTTGTATAAGACTCTATGATACAGGGCAGGAGGTTTCGATGAAACAGCTGATCGGAACACTCATATAATTTCTTACTTACTTATTCTGTCTCGAATAAAACCGGTAGGTCAGGGACCTAACAAAACCAAAATAACATATTTCGGCAACCAGTTCGATCTTTTGCTTTATCTCTCCAGTTGGCAATACCAAGTGTACGCAGGGATTCGTCAACCTTAGTCTTCATATTTTTCGTCTTCCTTCGAGTTCGGTTTCGAAAACCCTTCGTGCTGGTTGGTCTTCATCCATTCTACTGACATTGCCTAAACAGCGCCAGCGCGTTATTTTGAACCGCTTGACTCTGTCAATGTCGGGATATAGCTGATAAAGCTCATGGTTCATGCATCGCCGATACCCTCGTTTTGCACTATAGGGCCATACATTTTTCGGAGTAGTTTTCTCTCGAAGACTCCTACAGAAGACTCTCATCTGTCTGCTTGCGATGAGACTCGGGATTCTGCGCCATAAAGCAAGACAGGTTGTATGAGAGTCTGGTGTAGTTGGACATTTATTACTCGAAAGAGGGCTTTATCTCTAAAGTGATTGCTTAGCCCAAAATAACATCAATTCGCAAGCACAATTCTCCGCTTGATCTCAAGGTATAGAAATGCGTCCACCACCTCGACATTATAACGAATATCAACGTTCAGGCTTTGGTCTAATCGCGTGGAGGCCCTGCTCATTGAAACAATTAATATTGTCTTATTTTCATTTACTGTCAGACCCACTTTTGCTGACTCCTTCTCAAGTCTCGAAAACACCGCAGTCACTTTTCTCATTATCATCAGCATACGCGAGCAGCATGTGACTTTTGCTGCTAATGGTTTTATTCATGTTTACTGCAGCTTTTCTCATAATGATCTCCATTAAGATGTTAAAGAGATCGCACGTTAGAGTGTCGCGTTGCCTGAGGCGTCGCTTAGTTTCGAAAGTTTCGGTAAGATCCTTACCAACTTTCACTGCGGATTTGGTGTTCGTCAAGGTCATCCTGCAAAGGCGTATGAGTTTTGCAGGAATACCAAGCGCAGACATTGCTTCGTAGCGTTTTCCCCGTATCGGGCTATCGAAGTCCGCCTTATGATCGACAAATAGATGATTGGTGTCGATTTGTTTTTCATGGGTTTTCCACAGGATTTGGGGTAGCGTGAAAATCTGGTCAGTTGTCGAATTTCCAGGCCTAAAGCCAGACTGGCATGGTCCAATAGGCCAGCGCAAATTGGCTTTAGTCTTTCGCACATTATACTTGATAGAACTTTATACGTTATGGATACAAGGCCTATTCCACGGTAGTTGGGACAGAGACTCGGGTCACCTTTTTTAAATATGGGACGTAATACACTGAGACTCCAAGCGCCGGGCATACATTCATCTAACCAAATTTTGCTAATGAGCTGATGCATACACCTTATCATGTATGCACCACATAGCTCCACAATCCATCGAATCCTGCGGCGTTGTTGTTCTTAAGCCTGGCAATAGCTGTTCTGGCCTCGGCTTGGTTAGGAGGGGGGTAATCGAAGTCGTCGTCCATATAGTCTCAGGTAACAGTAGAGCGGAGAAATAATCTCTCCCTATTCCGAACATGCTCTGCACATCTGCGATGAGATTTCCGTTCTCGTATATACACAAGGGACGCCCTGAACTATGTCCATTTGTTCAGTTCTTGACTTTTAGGTACAATTTCCGGGCTTCGTTGCTCTTTCTTCACTGCCGTTTCTTACGCGTAATGAGACGGGTTTCCTGCTTTCTTTTTCCCTATACCGCTCAGTCGCAGCTCGCGTTGCAATTGACTAAAGCATTGCCATACGTGTAGCGTTCTGCTCGTCATTTGCTATGCGGCACTCTTTATAGTACCATGGTTTGTTGGGAAGCGGTCTTTCAAAACCGAATACGGTTGTTGCGGCAGAAACGTCCAAACTTTGGCAGTCGTTATCTGACACAAATATAACGTGTGCAAATTTAACGTATTTGCAGGTTGTCGCAAATATACTATACTTGTGCGCAACCACATTGTGTTTGCTATTCAATATAACATGATTGAGACACAATGATTTATAGGCGATAATTTATGTTTTTGAGACCCAAATGTGGTTGAAACCCCCTAAAAACAAAAACGAGGTAGACAACAAAGAGGCACCAAGGCAACAGGTATTAAATTCATGAAAACAATGCTTGCAAACTTGTACATGTATCCTGCAATATGTTGTTGAGGCCAATATTTTTCAACATGTATCTACTGGCCCAATTCTATTTCACATAGAGCATTCTGGACGTAAATAGAACAGAAATATAATATAACTGAATTGGATATATGCAAAAGCAAATGGACTTGGATCGCCCATATACTAAAGCGCCCAACAACAGACATTGGAACCCTCCACGGAAACCACCAAATATGTGGAAGCGGTGCCTGTTGAAGGAATACAAACAAACACGTCTCTCATGGAACCAATTGAAATCACTTGCCAGAGGCAGAAATCGATAGAGAGAATTCGTTGACGTCACATGTCGTTGACGTGTCTGTGGTGCAATGGTAGTGTGTTTGGCTCTTATGCATAAGGACGAGGCTTCGAATCCTACTCTGACCACCTGAAATTTTCTTTCGACGGCGGTAGTAACGGCTGCACTCTCAAGTACTTAGCAATGTAAAAGCTTCTCATAATAAAGTTCGGAACCGTTTTAAAACTGTAGGTTCCAATCAGTGAGTGTAAAACTACACATTGAAAAATAACGGCCCAAGTAACATACTGTTGGAACCATATACGTGTTTGCAAACATTGTCTTCTTGAATTGAAGATCTGCTGCTTGTTTTTTTTTTTGTGATTGTGATTTGTGTCACAAATACATATGTTATAATCTATTAATCAATGTGTCCCAAACATGTTATATTGAATAGCAAACACACTGTGGTTGGACCCACGTATAATATATTTGCGACAAGCCAAAAATACATTATATTTGCATCCAAACAACAACAACATATGACAACAATGATGGGGTTTTAGCGATTTTTTTTTCTTCAAAAAATTGCCAAAATAAAAAAATCGCCAAAATAAAAAAGTGGGTGTAACTCGGAAACAGTGCGTCGAATCGCAAAAATAATAAAATGTTTACCTCCAAAGGAAGCGTTAATCAATGGACGTCTTCAGTATGGCATCACTTTAAAAAAAATATCTAAAACATAAATTTTTTTAAATAGAAAATTTATTATTTTTCCGATTTACAGCCACTTTTTTATTTAATCGATTTTCTTATTTTGGCGATTTTTTGGAAAAAAAATCCTTCCATACGAATTAGACCAGCTGATGAGAAACCCTTAGAAACCTGAAAGTTGATTATTTTTCGATTGGACGCTCCGTTTCCGAGACATACACATGGTGGCGTTTTAGCGATTTTTATTCGAAAAATCTTAGTTTTAGCGATTTTTAAAAAAAAAAAAGTGATGCCATACTTAAGGCATTTAAAAACAAAGTGATGCCATATTGAAGACATCAATTGGTTAACGACATAAATTGGTTAAAGGAGGTACAATAATTATTATTTTTTTTTTCTATTGGACGCATTGTTTCCGAGTTACAGACGCTATTTTATTTTAGCGATTTTCTAATTTTGCCGATTTTTTGAACAAAAATTCTTCCATACGAATTGGACTACTTTATGAAAACCATTAGAAACATTCAAAAATTGGTTATTTTTCCGATTGGACGCTCAGTTTCCAATATATACAATTTTTTCTCCAATTTTTTCATATTTTCTATCAAAAATGGGGATGGGTTACCCTTTGTAACCTATTCCCCATCGCCGTGTGTAACTACCCATTATTTTCCCCATTACCCAGAGGGTAATGGGTAATTGTAATGGGTTATTCCCCATTGTCGTGGGTAGCTACCCATTAATTCCCCCATTACCCTGAGGGTAAAGTGTAATGGTGAAGGGTAATTCCCCATTGTCGTAGGTAGCTACCCATTGTTTTCGGGTCATCGTGATGGGTTATTCCCCATTGTCGTTGGTAGCTACCCATTATTTCCCCCACTACCCTGAGGGCAAAGTGTAATGGTGAAGGGTAATTCCCCATTGTCGTAGGTAGCTACCGATTATTTTCGGGTAATCGTGATGGGTTATTCCACATCTTCGTGGGTAGCTAAACATTATTTCCCCCATTCCCTGTGTATGGGTTACATATTGGTGGGGTGGGGGGGGGGGTTAAAAAACAAACTCCGATATAAATATATACAGGGTGTCCCCTAAACTTTTGTCTAAACTTAAACACGTGATAGCTGAGAACAAAAGCTACAATGTTTGTTCTTACGCCAATTCCCTAGGTGGCTTCGTTTTCGAGATATTCGTGTTTAAAATAATTGCATTTTTGAATGCATTTTCAATAAATACATAATCTACTTTTTAAATGAAAAAGAAATATCATTGAAAATTGCTTCAAAATTGATTTTAAATAATTTATTTTTTCGTTTGAAATGAAAACGAATTTTTTTTAAAATGTTTTCAATTAACGAAAATTTTCAAAATGAGAGCCTTGTTGCGTTATGCACTTAGATAAGCGGTCTCTTATTTCAGTTGTAGTTGTATTAATAGTCATTTCCTGTCGCATTTGATTTAAAATCAATTTTGAAGCAATTTTCAATGATATTTCTTTTTCATTTAAAAACTAGATTATTCATTTATTGAAAATGCATTCAAAAATGCAATTATTTTAAACACGAATATCTCGAGAACGAAGCCACCTAGGCAATTGGCGTAAGAACAAACATTGTAGCTTTTGTTCTCAGCTATCACGTGTTTAAGTTTAGACAAAAGTTTAGGGGACACCCTGTATATGAATATATGTTTTGATTAACAACTTGAACACCAATGTCCAGAAATATAGGTTTTTTGTTTGGAAAATACTCGTATGTATACTGTATTCAAAACATAGCAATAGATTGCCAAGTTTCCTTGTGATTCACTCAACATTTTCTGCATTCCAACTGATTTTATTTTTTGGGAACAACAATTTTTTTATTAAACTAAATTGATTGTCAAATCCCGTCAACTGTTTATAACATAATCATTCTTTTGACGCCTCTAAAAAGAAATTGACTTTTTACGCAATTTTGTTTAATCAACCTAAAAGTCATTCCACGACAACACACTACAATTACCACCCGAAGGTGAAATATTTCCCCAAACACACCTCACTTCTGGTAGGCACAATCGAATGCTTACAGCTCCTGCAACGCACGCAGGAGGTCTCGTCTCCTCGTTCATATTTACAAGAATGAAATTTTTAATTAAATTCACGCAATGTGATATTTTTGTGTGAATTTCATATTCCACCTCGCCCTCTTACTAAATGAATTTGAAATTCATACGCGTGCTGAAGCTGCACACAAAGTGTGTCACTAACACCGCTGAGAGTTGGTGCGTTGGGACCCTCACTGGGCCGTAAATGGGATGGTTCCTTGAAGCAGTTGTCGAAACTTTAAGATTTATGAGGCGTTTATAAAAGTCATGCCACTTGGGCAATTGCAATTGGATCAAGCATGAAGAAGAAAACATCTGAATGATGCACGCACCTTTGTTGTTGTGGTAACGTACATACACATGCAATGGGAGAACTATGGAAATCGTCCTCGTTTTCTTGGGTGATTGTTGTACATGAAGAGTCTTCAGCCTCTCAAGTAGCAAAGGGTCGCATGCACACACTTCATTGTTATTGTATAAACATAAATTATGATTTCTGTTGTTATGGTTATTATTTGTTTTCTTTTGTTTCCTGCTTCTTTGCTGTTCCATTTTCACTGCACAAGCAGAAAACATAAAATTTGTCTGTTACTGAAGGACACGTGTCATTCAAATTGCATGGCATTCACAGTGTTTTCTCTTTCGATGAGGTTCACAAATTGCACATTCACTCAGAGTCCATTTTTCCACTCTCACACATCCTTGAGTTAACTGCAACAACAGTTTCATCATGGATGGGTGGGGTAGAGTGATGCAGGGTTGGTAGGTTGGCTGGTAATTTGTTTGGATGCTGCTTGATTTCAAACCGTTTCCACTGTTTTCAATTCATAATATTTCATATGCGTCCTGCAACGAGGACACTTGAACGCGTTTTCCCATTCATTTCGTCTTTAACAAATATAATCGCTGACTTTCGTTTCAACTTGTTCCACTATATTTGCTTTTGTTAGTTTGATTAATGTTTCTTTACGTTTTCCCCGCTCATGGAGAAACGCTTAAGTTTACCATAGAACGACCTTAGGTAGTGAAGGCCACTCTCTTCCACCCATTCTCACACAATGGAATGGGATGATGTTAAGAATAGAATTTCTCCTCATAGAAATCGTGTGCATCATCGCATCAGTTTTAATGGAAAACAGAACAATTAAAATCTGCATCAGCTGCAATGCTTGACTTTTTTCACGCTTCCATGCTCCGACCGACCCTTCTTCGCTGATGTTACACTTAAAAGTTGTTTCACTCTGCCACTCAGCTACTGTGCCACTTTGCGCTGAACTATCTCGTCTAAACAGCAAAACACCAAACATATGATGCGGTGCAGAGAATTGCTACGGGAGTTGCCTCTGCTTCGTATCAGTGGTTGCAATATAATACTTTGTGTTTCTTTCAATGCTGTTCTAAAAGCATAAGCTGGCACTGCAGTGTTGAAAAAGTGAAAATGCACAGTGTTTGGAGGGCTATCAGTTGGAAAAGCTTAGAGAAATATCCATTGGATTATGTGGAAATGGAGGTCGTTATTTAAAAGAGGTGCTTATTAAGTGAAACATGAAAAAGCTTTCATTGAATATTATTTCAGATCCTACACGCTGAAAAATGTTTATTTTTGTTGTTGTTTGAATGCAGATATAACGTGTTTGCAGCATGCCGCAAATATAGGATACTTGTGGGCAAACAAATTGTGTTTGCTATTCAATGCCACATGTTTGGACACACAATAATTACTAGGTTATAATATATGTTGTTATGCCCCAAATGTGGCTTTGCGTGTTGAAAACTTTTGAAAAGAAAAACGAGACAGACAATAAAGAAACAAATTTGTAGCCAATCTTCAATTCATGAAAGCTATGCACGTGGATGCAAATGGATGTTCCAAACATACACATAGTTCCTGCATAATGTTACAGGGGGCGTGTGTTTACAGCATATAGTGATAGCACGGTCATAGACATTGGCTAGCGAGGGACTTCGGACTCTGCTCAATACTAGTTTTTGTCAGCGATGTGGGATAGGGCTTGTAAATTAGTTATAGTGATCTGTAGCTGGAAACCGTCTTTATGGTGACTTCAGTGTTGAAGTCTTCGCGGTTCGGAAAATTATTTTTAATCAGTTCTGGTATGCAATGCAATGAAATTTTGAAAACAGCAAAATGGCTATTTTAAGCCACTATAAATTGTAAAGCCGCTGTGTTGTTTAGTACAAGCTAGAGAAACCATTATATGTAGGATGGTCTTACTGCATGCACCTTTAGTGTGCGTAACTCTTGTACATGACAACGTGGCTTCAATCCTTGGTCTGTCCACCTTATATTTCTTTCGACGACGGTCATATCGCGCAGTCATGGATATACGTTGAAAAATATCGACCCCAGCAACAGGTTATAGGAACCATGTACATGTTTGCAAGTATTGGTTTCATGAATTTAAGATCTGCTGCCTTTTTGTTGCTTTGTTGCCTGTCTCGTTTTTGGTTTTAGTGGTTTTCAAAACACAAAACCATATTTGGGTCCCAAAAACATATATTATAGCCTATTAATCATTGTGTATCAAACATGTTATGTTGAGTAGCAAATACAATGTGTTTGGACACAAGTATAGTATATTTGCAACAGTCTACAAACACGTTATATATGCAGCCAAACATTAAACGAGAGAGATTTTTCAGCGGGTATGTAGAGGGTAATCTCCTAAACTACTCACCCGATTTTAAAAATTCTTTCACCAGTAGAATGGGCAGGGATGGAACGGCCTCCGTATCACTGATATACACGTTGAAAAATAACGGCGTCAGAAACAAATTACGGGAACCAAGTACATGTTTGCAAACATTGTTTCCGGGAATTGAAAATCTGCTGTCATTTGTTTATTTATTGTCTCTCATGATTTGGTTTCAGCAGTTTTCAAAAAACAACCCAATATTAGGGTCACAAATACATATATTCTAAGCCAAACATGTTATATTGAATAGCAAACACAATGTGTTTGGACACACGTATACCCCCCTGTTTGCGACAAGCTACAAACACGTCATATTTGCATCCAAAAAAACAAACACAGAAAAATTTTTCAACGTGTACAATATCGAGTACTTAGCCATGAAAAAGCTTCGTAGAATACAGCACGCAACCGATGTGAAACGCATGCGTCCCAGCCAATGAGTATAAAACCAGAAAGCTCAAAGCTCATTGGTCGTTGGTAAGTGATTTTTCTTAATTGGAAGAATTTGGTAAAGGAAAACAAATTAAATACATTTGGTTTTTTTTCTGGGTAGTTTGTGACAGAAATTGGGTCGAACTTGGAGTAGGAGTCAGAGTACAAAATATTAAAATTGCAGTGTTGGAGTCGAAGTTTATACTATTTTAAGAAACGTCCACAACATTTTAATGTTTCCAAAAATGATTTATGTTAAATACTTTCATTCAATTTCTCAAACAAAAAAAGAGTTGTGGAATATACAAAAAAAGGCTTAAAAACGGGACAAATATTGTCGTCAACATTGATATGTTGTTTGTCCATTTCGCAGCCAAACAAATTATTGCTGTCCAATGATTTTCTTGAGAACTAAGTTAAGGCCCGTTCTAATTTTAACACTTCGCCCGAAATTTTACGAAACGTCATAGAAAAATAATGGCTGCGAAATTTCGCCGAATTCGAAAGATGTTCCAATAAATCTCAGTAATATGTATGGAACAACGTTTTAATGTTTCTAAGATAAATTTTACGACTAATTAAATTGTAGGATGATATGATTGAAGTTCAGAATTTTCACTCAATTTCTCAAAAAAAAAAAAAAAATTTTTCCATAAAAAATTTAATTATAAGCAGCACAAATTGCTGTCGTCCACACTGATATGTTGCTGGGCAATTCTGCAGCGAAACAAATTAATATTAATATTTCTCAATGGTGTGACCGTCGGTGGTGCAATGGGTAGTATGCGCGCCTCTTGTACAGGAGATCCTGGGTTCGATTCCTGCTCCAACCACCTTAAAATTTCTTTCGACGACGGTCACCTCGCTTAGTGACGGCGACACTATCGAGTATATAGCCATCAAAAAGCTTCTCAAAATACCATTCGGAATCGGTGTAAAACTGTAGGTCCCAATCAGTGAGTGAAAACTGGAAAGCGCACAGCTCAGTGATTGTGAGAAGTTCTCCCCGGTCCCTTCATGGGATGTAATGGGAAACCATTTATTTTTTATTTCTCAATGGTTTTAGTGCGAACAAAGTTAGTACGAGCATTAAGGCCAGTACTAAGTTCAACATCTCGCTCGAAATGTTTCAAAGCTACTAACAAAAAATTGTTTGGGCAAAATTGACGAAATATTTACGTCATATATTAGCACGATGTTCGTGCAAATATCTGCAATATGTAGTGAACAATATTTTAATGATTTTAAGAAAAATGTAACAACTAATTAAAATGTGCGAACAAATTTTCAAAGCTATCAATTCTCATAAAAAATTCTCAAGGAATATATATTTTTAGTGTTAAAAAAACTTAAAAAAGGGAAACATATTGTAGTCAACACTGATGGGTTGCTGGTCTATTTCGCTGCGAAACAAATTAAGGTTGCCCAATAAATGTTTTTCAATGGTTTTCTTAAGAACGAAGTTTGTACTAATTTTTAGACCCGTTCTAATTTCAACATTTAGGACGAAATTGTACAAAACTACAAACAAAAAAATGAATGTGAAAAAGGACGAAATATTTGCGCCGGTGTATTAGCAAGATGTTCCTACAAAAATATGCAACAACATTTGAATGATTCTTAGAAAAATGTAACGGCAATTTAAATTATAGGAAAGTTGCCAACGCTCATACATTTTCTTAAAAAAATTATTTTTAGTATAAAACAAAATTTTAAACAAAAATATTATCGTCAATACTGGTATGTTGCTGGCCAATTTCGTGGTGAAACATATTCATTCTGCTGAATGTTTTTCGTGCGAACAAAGTTAGTACCAGACAAACGAGGTGATCGTCGTCAAAAAAAATAAATAAATCGTGGTCAGTTCCAAGAGTCGCGTTCTCTAAGCCTTACACACACTAACGTATCTGTAACATCAGATAAAAACAACTTAAAAGCTTTTAGGATGAATTTGTATCAACTTCACAAATTTTAGTTTAATTTTGCTGACATTTCCACAAATTGTTGATTTATTTCTTATATCAACCCATTACACGGATTATTAGACCTGCTCTGTTTTATACTGACAAGGGTGATTTTTCTTTCTGATTTATTAGCCCCAATAATTTTTTTCAAGCTAAAAGCCTTTGTATACGTCAATAGAAGTATTACGAATGTTTTTTATATATTTGTGTTTGAGATATTTTTCGAAAACTTACAGAGTCAAGAATTCTCAATGCAATAGAGCTTGCATTTGCATTTAGTTTAATTCATTTTTCAATAGCATCATTTCATTATAGCATCATCATGATTAATATCCGAGTTGTGATCTGAAACAGTAATAAGGTTTGCCGAGAGTCATGAGGATTTATTTTGCAATCCTCCTTTTTTTTGATGACTATATCTCAATTATTAGAGCTTACGACGGGTCGGGGCTTTGAACACAACAAATACAAATTATCACTTCTGTTGAATAATTAAACTAATACTTTATTATTCGAGATCAAGACTATTCTATTCTCAACACGCTGAAATTTTTTCCTTTTTTGTTGTTTCGATGCAAATATAAAGTGTGTTTGGAGCTTGAAGCAAATATAAAATACTTGTATCTAACACAATGATTAGTATGTTATAATATATGTGCTTGTGATCCACATATAGATTTGATTGTAATGCAAATACAGCTGTATTTGTTGCACTGTTTATATTCTGAAGAGAGCAAGATAATAAATGAGAGACAAAGAGTGATGACTCTTAGTCTAAGATAATATTATTGTAAATGTGCAACTGCATTTTTATTCATTCAGTCAGTGATTCATAAATATTCCTGCATGCGTGTGTAAATTGCAGATGAAGTGAGTGTTTCTCATGTTGACTGATCTCTTGCGTTTTAGTATCATGCGTTCAGTCGTCATTTATAAAACAAATCGTGTCCAATTACATCTCATGAAGGAATTCTGGAGAGCTTCTCACAACCAGTGAGCTGTAGTTTTATACTCACTGATTGGGATCTACAGCTTTTACACCGAACCCGAACGGTATATTGAGAACCATTTTCATGGCTAAATACTCGATAGTGTCGCCGTCACTATGCGAGGTGACCGGTGGTCAGAGGAGGGATCGAACCCAAGATCTCATTTACAATAGGCGCGCAAACGAACCATTACATTAGGAGTAATTATAATTAGTAGTAATCAGTGAAAAGCCAATGCTTGTGTCGTTAAATAAGTTTCGTTGCTGCTTTCCGGTTTTCATGTCATTCAAATATATGTATACTTCCAAAGTATGAAACGATTTTGTGGAAAGAAACTTAAAAAAACACCAATGTGAACCCGTTTATCTGCCAGAGGCAATAGTGAAAATATCGAAGCATTTAATTTGCTTCTAAATACTAATATGTTTGGGAGGAAATACGTGTATGCATCCACTTAAGTCATCGCGTCTTTGGGATGATATATGCCCATGCTTCCACATAAGGATATGGAAGTTTGGGAGGAAACACTCGACCACATATGGTTCTACTTAAAAGCATGCACGTTTGCCAGAAAACATGATAATGTTTGCACTTAAATATAAGTGGGCTTAGGATTGACAAATATAAAACTATTTGGGTTGTCTTCCAAACACATTCATGGCTCTCGCAGAATATGTCTGTAACATATGGATGCCGTTTTTATGCACCGTGAGCAAAATAAGTCCAAGTGCATATAATGCATACATCATTGTTGACATCACAACACAAAGATATTTATTTTGTTTTTGAAGAAATATTTTTCAAAAAAAGTATGTTCAAAAAAATAATACAAAACGAATTCACTTTTCAAATTAAAGTGCTTATAATATTTTCGAAATGACAACAGAAAGTTTGAAGCTCGATTTGTATCTGTATTATTGTAAATTTCAAGCGCTTCCGTTGTCTATTTGCAAGTATAATTTAAATGTCAATTGGAACATATTTAATGGTAGAAGAATTTAACAATACTTCGGCCTTTTTGCGAGATATGACAGCAATAAACACATAATTCTCCGCCATGAGAAACCAAGAAACCCACGACCAGTCGATTCAAACCTCAGTCAAACTGATTTTGTCTAATACGGTGTTAAGGAATTGCGGAGAGCTTCTCACAACCAGTGAGCTATCGCTTACGGTATTTTGAGAATCATTTTTGAAGCAAATATTACCCAAAACAAAACTCGGTTCTTTTCGAAAATTTTGATTTTTGATAGGAATGCTAAACACGGGGTCAGAGAGGTTTACAGTTTTACGACTCTAACTCCAACTCCAAAAAAAAAATAAAATAAATGGTTTCCCATTACATCCCATGAAGGGACCGGGGAGAACTTCTCACAATCACTGAGCTGTGCGCTTTCCAGTTTTCACTCACTGATTGGGACCTACAGTTTTACACCGATTCCGAACGGTATTTTGAGAAGCTTTATCATGGCTATATACTCGATAGTGTCGCCGTCACTATGCGAGGTGACCGCCGCCGAAAGAAATTGTTTTTGAAGGTGGTCAGAGCAGGGTTCGAACCCAAGATCTCATGTACAAGAGCCGCGCACACTAACCATTGCACCACCGACGGCCAACTCCAAGTCCATGCAAATAGCCTAGACTCCGACTCCACAGCAATCTACTCTATAGCACTTAACAGCACGGAAGCTAAATAATTGCAAATCCCATGTAGTATTGGATTCATGCATCTGCTGTCATTAAGCTGTTTCTTAAATTTTTGTAACTTTATCAACACGGAGTTTGTGTCAGGCTGAACAAGACGACTCCAAGTCCTACTACGACTGCGGGCAAATTTACTGAACTCAAACTCCTAAAATCTAAGTCTGATTCTCATTTCAAATATAAAAAAAAAAAAAAAAAAAAAATGGTTTCCCATTACATCGCATGAAGGGACTGGGGAGAACTTCTCACAATCATTGACCTGTGCGCTTTCCAGTTTTCACTCACTGATTGGGACCTACAGTTTTACACCGATTCCGAACGGTAATTTGAGAAGCTTTTTCATGGCTAGATACTCGATAGTGTCGCCGTCACTATGCGAGGTGGCCGCCGCCGAAAGAAAATTCCCTAGGTGGCTTCGTTTTCGAGATATTCGTGTTTAAAATAATTGCATTTTTGAATGCATTTTCAATAAATGCATAATCTACTTTTTAAATGAAAAAGAAATATCATTGAAAATCATTAGATAGCGCGTTTAGAGGAAATGACTATTAATACAACTACAACTGAAATAAGAGACCGCTTATCTAAGTGCATAACGCAACAAGGCTCTCATTTTGAAAATTTTTGTTAATTGAAAACATTTAAAAAACAATTCTTTTTCATTTCAAACGAAAAAATAAATTATTTAAAATCAATTTTGAAGCAATTTTCAATGATATTTCTTTTTCATTTAAAAAGTAGATTATGCATTTATTGAAAATGCATTCAAAAATGCAATTATTTTAAACACGAATATCTCGAAAACGAAGCCACCTGGGCAATTGGCGTAAGAACAAACAATGTAGCTTTTGTTCTCAGCTATCACGTGTTTAAGTTTAGACAAAAGTTTAGGGGACACCCTGTATCGTTTGTGATTGTGTACGGTCATTATTGTTTGACCTCCCATAAACGATTCATCAATTGAAATGTATAACGCATCAATTGAAATTTAAAACAAATCAATTGAAATTTAAAACAAATCAATTGAAATTTAAAACACATCAATTGAAATTTAAAAAACATCAATTGGAATTTAACACATATCAATTGAAAGTTAAAAGACATCAATTCAAGTTTAAAACACATCAATTGAAATTTAAAAGACATCAATTCAAGTTTAAAGCACATCAATTGCAATTTAAATTGTCATACATCAAATCGGTTAATAATTTTTAAATTTCAACTGACGAATTTCAAATTTCAATTGAAGTATTTTAAATATCAATTGATGTATTTTAAATTTCAATTGATGTCATTTAACTTTCAATGGATTTGTTTCAAATTTCAGTTGATGTCCTTTAAATATTAATTGATGTCTTTTAAATTTCAATTAACATGTTTCAAATTTCAATTGACATGTTTTAAATTTCAAATAGAATTTTCAAATTTCAATTGATGTTTTCTAAATTTCAATTGATGTATTTCAAATTTCAAATGAACTTTTTAAATTCCAATTGATGTATCTTAAATTTCAGATAGAATTTCCAAATTTCAATTGATATTTGTCAACATTAAATTTGATAATCTTTAAATAGCATTTGGATTGGAACTTCCGCTTGCCAATTTTTTTAGAACAAAATTGTCTGTTGTCCTAAGTCCGCAATCATAAATCCTATGAAACGTTTAATAAATAAAATTCTTACACAAAACTTGAAGCTCCTGGTGGGAGAACATGTTAACTCACTTTTTTTCAAAAACAATATTTTCCTTCTTTTAACGTTTCCATGGTAACTGATTATATTTTAGATAAGAAAAACATCAACATCTGATATTTAAATTATTAAGATTAAATTTAAAATTTTTTTTTTTTAATTTTTTTTAAATCAGTTACCATGGAAACATTAAAAGAAGGGAAATATTGTTTTAGAAAAAAGTGAGTTAACAAAGTGAGCGTCAATTGTCTAATTGTCTTATGAATATGAACCCTGGTTTATAATTTCTAATATTTTATTTTAGAAACCCAAAAAAGTGAATCGTATTTTTGAAAATCGCTGATACTCGCTCCCAAACATTAAAATATTAACTTCCATAATTTTCTTAAAAATATTAAGTTGCAAAACACTGTTCACTACCGTCTTATCTTAGTTCGAATGTTCAGCGAAAGTATAAAAAAAGAAAAACAAAGAAACAACATTAATAAATAATACAGTAAAATTACACCAGAAGGAAATTATAATGACCTTGGACATTAAGCGAAGGTTCACTCTATAAAGGAGCAAGCATCAGCGGCAGCAGTAGTAGCAGCAAACTGTTTCCAATGTAAACATGAACGTGAACGTGAATACAACACACGTTTCACATTACATTCGTCGTGGACGCATTTTCACACACAAACACAGTACAACACTTTCAAAGGTCCTTCCAAAAGGCCTGTTTCTATTTTGTGTTGATACAATTCTTTATTTTTAAATTTTCATAAACTTTTGTAAATTTTAAATATTTTTTTATTTCTTGTTTTATCGCTTTAAATCGATTTCCTGCTCAATTCACTTGTCACTTTCACTTCAACAATTCTGTCGTTAAGAATGTTAACATTTTTCGTTTTTATCGTTTCAAATAACGTTAGTGTTTGTAGAGAAATGTATCCACTGACATCGCGTTTGTACCGTCTCGAACACGTCGTATCCTTTGCTTTGGCGTTTGTGAACTGTTTGTGGCAAAACTCATTCAGACTTCATCTGATGCTCAGTTAAAATTTGCCTTAAGAAATTTCTATGCGAAATGGCATTAATAATTTCCACACAATTTCCGATTAGTTTCACATCCACCATGAAATCCACAACATTTGTTGAGTATGCGCGTCAAGGAGTCATACCACCAACAGGAAAAAGGACCTCAACGGGATGTTAAGAGATGATGTTCGACTACCATATGGATGTAACGAAATAGTATGTGTTAGGATTGCGCTATGACAACATGTTGCTTTGGAGACTTTAAAGGAGAAGGGCATATTTCAGTATTACGAAATATTTTGAAATCATTTAGAATCACGTAATTTGTTAAAGCAGGGAAACATTATTTGCTTCAGCATTTTTGGGGGTGTAATTTTTAAGTGGCTGCAAGAGGAAAAGACTAGGCGATTTTAAAAAAAATATTTCGAGGGGGAATATAGCATATAGTCGTACAAAAGTACGGGAATTTGCTGAAATTTCGCTGATCATACAAAAAGTTTAATTTTACCAATTTAAAAGATTAATAATTTACTACCAAAATACCGTTCCAATTTAAAATAATAGTCTACCAGGTGGTAACAAACACGTCCTACATTTAACATGGTAACTTTCTCTAGTGATAACCCTTCGCCAGTGGCAGTAACCTTGGCGTGATTTAGTACTTTCTTCAAATCAGTGCTTTTACAAGAGGAACAAATACCTTAAACGGAAGCTAGATAAAACTAAAAACAACCAAAATGAATTCAACCTAAAGAACATAGGAATGAACTCAAATTGTACTGATGTTTCAAAAGGTGGTTATCCCATATTAGTTAATTGTCTTCTTCAAACCCGAATAATGTGACTTGAGCTGATTGTGTTTCAATGAATTAGATCCTCCAATCCTGAATAAAAGATATTCGCGAATAAAATTCCCGGGAAATCTTTTATTTTCCACAAAAGGTTAAAATTACAGAAAAGGTTAAAATTCATAAACCCTAAAAAATAACGTCCCCAGCATCATATTGCAGGAAACACGTACATGTTTGCAAGCATTGTAGTCATGAATTGATGGTCTGCTGCCTCTTTGTTTCTTTGATGTATGTCGCGGTTTTCAACAAACAAAGCCACAGGTCGCAAAAACATATATTATAGCCTACTAATCATTGTGTCTCAAAAATGTTATACTGAATAGCAAACACAATGTGTTTGGCCACAAGTATAGCATGTTTGCGACAAGCTACAAACACGTTATATGTGCACACAAAAAAACAAAACAAAAATACAGATTTTTCAGCGTGTAATGAAAATGTAAGGAAAGTCAGCCTGAAAATGCGTACGATAATATTCTCGTGTAATTTTTCCAGACGAACAAATCCGTTCGTGGGGAATTTTGTTCGGAGTTGTTGTGATTATCGATATATTTGTAACTGGAGTAACTGGCCCGTTTGGGGTCTTCGTTAAATGCAATGAATGATCATCATTCCGCTTAGTGAGACAGACATACATACATTCTAAATATAAAAGGGTGTCTCAGTAAGAATGCACTTTTTTGATTTTAAAATAAAAACACGTATTTCTTGAAATAGTTATAATTTCTTCATTGGATGGTAAAGTGGACATGTTCCGTTTAAGTACGGAATAAAATATCCGTCAAATGGCCACCACGGCTCTGGTGGCAGGCCATTATTCTTTTCATGAAATTTCCCACGACGTTTTCACAGAGATGTGGCTGTATATCACCGATGACGCGTTGGGTCTCGGCTTTGAGCTCAGGAATAGTTTCTGGTTTATTCGCATAAAACCGAAATTTCACAAAATCCCAAAGAAATAAATCGCACGACGTTAAATCTTTTGATCCTGGTGGCTAGTTGAAATCAGAATTTCTTGAGATAATTTGTTCTGGAAATTTTTGCGTCCAGATCCATGCCGTTCAGTTGAGGTCACAAGAACTAAGTTATCATGTTCCTGTAACGAATGCCGTTCAAAGTCATAGAAATTTCGGCCCCATCTTGAAAAACGTTAGGCCCAATCACGCCGCCTGACAAAAATCCGCACCAGACGGTTGCTCATTATGGGTGCATTTGTTTCTGATGGATTGCAGTTATCGATAACTCGATAACTAAGCAACTTATCGAAAAGTGCTACATTATTTTATGAGTTTGTTTTGAATTGTTTTATAGAAAAAACTGATATCAATGGCTTTACATGGTATGTTGATGCATATCCGAAATTTCGGGGCCCATAACTCCGAAACTGTGCATCTGCCCGAATTTTTTTGTTTTATTTTTTTTGTTTAGAATAACGTATTCTAACCCCCTTGTGGTTGTTTTTTGGAGTCTAAGCTGTAAAATAGACCTGTTCCCAAAAAAAAATTAAAAATAGAATCCCGGAAAATCGCGGGATTCCGAAAAATCCCGGGATTTAGGGATCGGGATTCCGAAAATCCCGGGATTCGGGATATCAGTTTTCTCTATAAAACAATTCAAAACAAACTCATAAAATAATGTAGCACTTTTCGATAAGTTGCTTAGTTATCGAGTTATCGGATGTTGACATTTAAAAAAATTATCGATTTTTTTTAACTTTTCTCAAACAAAAACAAAAATTATTTTGTAGCATCGCGTGATTTTTCGAATATTTATTTTGTTTGAGAAACGTAAACATCCGATAACTCGATAACTAAGCGACTTATCGAAAAATGCTACATTATTTTTTGAGTTTGTTATGACTTGTTTAATACAAAAAAGTGATATCTATGGCTTTACACGGTACGTTAGTGGAAAAAGTAACCGAAATGTTGGGGTCCTTAACTCCGAAACTGCATTTGCCCCGATTTTGTTATTTTACTTTCTTTTGTTTTTTTGAGTCTAAGCTGTAAAATAGATCTGTTCCCAAAAAAAAATTAAAAATAGAATCCCAAAATCCCGGAAAATCGCGGGATCCCGAAAAATCCCGGGATTTAGGGATCAGCATTCCGAAAATCCCGAATCCCGGGATTTTTAAAATCAATCCCGTTTAGCATCCCTAGTATCTATACATGCAGAGTTTGACACAACGTCGGTACGAAATAATAGCCAAATGCCTATTGGTTTTGCCTACAATTACACCAACGCTTAATGCTTCCACCTGATATAAATACACTTTGAACTAGTGCCACCACCTTCTTCAATACTCCTGGGATTGTAGTATATGCATTTACGACAGGGTGTTCACATATGTGCTATTGGAGGTCTTATAACAGGTGGCGCAAAAGTAGTCCTCCTATCAGAAAATGCTATAAATTTTGCGATTGGCCCCTAATGTCAGTTCTGTTTTGACATTTGTGTAGTAAACACATGCGAAATACACGTTAATAAACAATGTTACGGTACACTGCTCCAGAACGCGGAATATTGCTGACTATTTATTTGACCAATAATCGGTCGGTGACTTTGGCACAACGTGAATTTCGTCGCAGATTTCCTGGCCGTCCAACGCCTACTGGTGAAACACTGCGACGTTTAGCCGCTCGCCTCGAAGAGACTGGCACAACACGAAATGCTCCCAGGCGTGGCAGACCCCGGAGTAGCCGTTCTGCAGAGAATATTGCTGCTGTAGCCGAGGATGTCATGGAAACGCCGTCGACATCGACCAGACGACGTGCCACGCTACAGAGCAATGATCAACGAGTTATTTTTGCCGCAACTTGATGAATTGGGATTGGAAAACATGTGGTTCCAGCAGGACGGTGCAACGGCACACACTGCATGTGCCACAACCGATATGCTGAAGGATGCATTTCCCGGGCGCCTAATCTCCCGTTTTGGCGATTTGCACTGGCCAGCAAGATCGCCTGATTTGACCGCTCCAGACTTCTTTTTGTGGGGCTTTTTGAAGTCGCGGGTTTATGTCAAAAAGCCTCAGACTCTTGCAGCTCTTAAAGACAATATCCGTCAAGAATGTGAGGACCTATCGCCGGAAGTTTTGGCCAAAGTGATGGAAAATGCCATAAAGAGGGATCAAATGACAATCAACTGTGGCGGCAGCCATTTACATGACATCATATTCTCGACTTGATGTAAAAAAAATTAAAAGACCAAATAAAAATAATCCACAAGAAGAATCAAAGTTTTTAATTTTTTTTTTAAATTACAGCCAAAAAACATCGGAAGTTTACTTTTGCGCCACCTTGTATTTCCTTACAACCTCCAACTTTAGTACACCTTGTGAATTCGCTAACAGTGTTTAGTGGGATTTAAATGTACTTTAACAGGTATTTGTTGCGAATTAATTGATCACAATGCAGTATATTTGATATACTTTGGAGAGATCAACACAAACTCATTACATTACATCCAAGGATTCTCCCAAAGACTATCTTAATTCACTGTATATAACAACATTGGGCACGACATTGTAGGTGGGACTCCGCTTCCAAGCTTCTGTCTAAATTCAGCAACTTATTTAAATTACCGTTGACCTGGTTAACATCCTACCTTATAATTATAATTAAACTGAATTAATTTAGTATTTAACTTAATAAAATTAAATATAAATATACCGCACTTACGTATATACAAGTATATAAATTAATATGTATATCTACCCTTTTATGTCAATGCAACACATTTTTCCAAATTGACTTGTGACAATTAGTTACAGTTGCTACAATACACATTTTGTCCTTATGCACTTCACCACAATGAGGTGGTTTTCGTTGACAACATCCCCTTTTAATTATAGATGAAATTTTTTTATGTTGTTATGGTTGCAAACTGATTTGCAATTCCATTGTACTTGATTTCGTACGCTCTTGCAGTTGGTAGTCGAACCCTTATTTGAGAAGCGTGTTATTTATACACGTTTAGCCTTGTACAACTAATTATTACCAACAAAACGAACGCACTGTCAGTTTTACCGGCAATCTATGGTTGCATTATAAATAATGATGCGCGAGTGTAAAATGGGCGGCCCACCATTTGCGCAATTAGGGGCCAACATTTTGAAATGTTTAATTTATAGTTTAGGGGTTGGTATTGACAATTGTAAGGATATTTATTTTAAAGTTTACTTTAGACTAACTTAATGCAATTCTGCAACTTCTTATATATTCCAAATTTAATCAAAATCTCATTTAAGCTTTAACTGGTACTTTTCAGGTCTAGTCAATATCGTAGCTTATTTCCGAATTAATAGATCTGTGGCCACTAAAATAATTGTTTGTGTTTTGTCATAAACAGAGCGACTACAAAAATTATTGAATAGTATCATGGTACAAACAAATGGTAGAAGCACTAGCCCAGCTGATTTGAACTTTTTTCTGGAGTGAGTTTTTCTCTTGTGTCAAAGTTTGTTTGCTTTTGTTTGTATACAACCACCATTCGCCTACAATTGCTGTTTTTGCAATGTTTTCTCTATATAAATCATATAAAAAATCAAAATATCAAATAATTTTGTATACATTTTCATTATTTTTCAATCAGCTGAGTTGACACAATACAGGCACTGAGCAGAATCAAACTGTCTCTTGTTTTTGGCTTATTGTATTTGTTGTCGTACTGCATTCTACCATTATATTTCTATAATGAATAGTATAGAGAACTTATTGCACTCTTTTTCCACTCTCATGTAGAGAGTCTGAATAAAAGAGCATAAACGAGTCTTATTCTCTTTATAGAATATTTGAATATAAATGCATCATTTCGACAAAGTTATTACATAAAACAATAAAAAAGCATAAATATTTCGAAAGGCATCAATATTTCTATTCTATACTACAGAGGGCGGATCAATACGACCGTGACTTTTCGAACTTCCCTTTTAGTTACATGAAATGCAACACCTAATAATAGACTACTGTCGAATTTTCATCCGTCATTTACTTTGCGTTTAACAGCTGTTCAAACTATACAACCTCGTGCATTTTTTTAAAAATGGGAAAAAGTGAATTTCGGGTTCTCATTAAACATTATTTTTCGCGAAAAAAAACCGTCAATCAAACCAAGGAAAAGCTCGATAAATACTATGGGACTCTGCACCATCGATTTTAATGGTAAAAAAGTGGATTACTGACTTTCGTTGTAGTCGCACAAGTTCAAATGACGCTGAACGTTCTGCACGGCCAATTGAGGTCAATACCCCCGAAAATCTCGAAAAATCCACGATATGGTGTTGGCCGATCGAAGAGTAAAAGTGCTAGAGATTGTTAATGCCATAGGCGTTTCATAAAGCAGTGTGGTTTCGATTTTAAATTATCAGTAGTGTTTAAGAAAGCTGTCTGCACAATGGGTGCTGCGATTGCTCTCAATTGACCATAAACGCACTGGTGCACACGTGTGGTCGCAATGGCAAAATTCCATGAATTGGGCTACGAATTGGTACCTCACTCGCCATATGCTCCGGATTTAGCCCGCAGTGACTATTTCCTATTTCCAAAACTAAAGAAATGGCTCGGTGGAAAGAGATTTAGTTCCAACGATGAAATTATTGATCAAACAAATGCTCATTATATGGACCTCGAAAATCCTATTTTTGGAACGCATACAAAAATTAGAAAAAGTTGGACTAAGTGTATTGAGCTAAAAGGAGATTATTTTGAAAAATATTTTTTTTTTGCAAAAAAACTGCTTCATTCAAAAAATCACGGACTTATTGATCCGCCCTCTACTATTCAATACTCTTTGGCGACGACGACCTGCTTGTTTTTCTCTGACGCTACAGCAATCCATCATACTTATTTTCAGGCATACTATTGTTGTACAACAACCACGTATGTGATGCTAAAGCTGAGTGTTGTTTATAAGTGTTCACTTTGATAGATTGTCCTACCTGTGCCTGTAGATGTTAACACATCAAAAAATTTCAATGCTTATGCGGAAAATATACAGCAGGTTTAGATTTCCTCTTATGATTCTCGAGATATTGGGGAAAATATTTTTTTTTTTCGGTACAACATTTTTACTTGTTTTTTTTCAGTTATTTAATAATATCGTGGGTAAATGAAAAACAATATTAATATTGGAAAAAGGATCAATCGCATGCATTTGAAAACAAAAAAATTAAAAACGCATTTTGGAAAAATTTCTACCATTGCTTTCTAATATATTTAGTTTTTATATATTGTTACGATCAGCTGATCATGACACAGCTGATCGACTAAGTAGTGGGAAACTGAGTGGATGAGCGGGAGATTAGCAACCAGACGCAAACCATGCAAGAAACTAAGTTTAAATAGTGTTTGATTGATGCTAATTACAGCTAAATTATGTTTTATGTTGGTTGCATCTAACGAAAATACGCATTCCTTTTTATGTATGTCCAACCGAAGTGATAAAATCAGCAGCATCTCGAACTCGATGAAATGCCCTAGTACCACGTCGTCTTTGAGAGTACGTAAAGAGAGGGATAGAAACTCTAGTCCATTTGTCTATGGTAGAGATGTATAATCAGCAATGGAATGAGATGTATCAACAAAATGTGGCAGTTCGGTTACACATGTAATGTAGATTAAAAACCAGGAAAATATTACTTTTCGTCATAACATTGTCGCAACACCCCAGAAAAAAACTCGAATCCCCCAAAATGGGATTTTTCATGAAATTGAACGAATTATCCACATTTTAATTTAAATGGTATCTTTATTTTTGGGGAGCGACATCTGTGAACCCAGATAATCCCAACTTACCCAATTATAGTGGGTCTTGAGAATATGAAACCCCAATTAAAGGAAATGATGGACCTTCCTCATTGGTGATCATTTTGGAAACGAAAAATTTCCAGAAAAGTTTTGGAAATTTTACTTATAAAGAAAATTAAATTGTTTAAAAAATAAAACAAAAAAGTTGAATACTTCCCAAAGGAGACAATCTCTAAGACCAGCCGCCGAAGGCCAGCCACTCAGAAACCTTTGTAGCATAATAAAACAGACCCAGCTGCGAAGCCGGTGATGAACCCTTCCCAGAATAGAAAATCTCTAAGCCAGGCCGAAGGCCGGCCTCGCTTTAATCAATATTACCTAAAAAAAACTGTTTTGGGTGTGTCCGCCAGAGGAGGAAAAGCCTAAGCCGCTCATGCGTGCAACTATACAATATTCCAACATAGGGTTATTTGGTCAGACAGATGCCACCGTAAAGTCACCGTTCAATTCGTGAGAAGAATACCTAACATATGAGTACCCACACTTGCCTTTTTCCTACGAGTCCCTAAGTGCAGCCCCTTTTTTTGACCGAGTGGGTCCCATGGGTAATTACGGTTTTTTTTAGCTTCGGTAATTTTACAATATTTTTTTCAAAAGAAAATGATCGAATTGTCGAAACTTCGGTGCCTTACAAATATCAAACAATTGTTTATCTACGAACGGCGGAATGAAGACGGGCCCCTGGAAATAACACCCCAATTGCAAAATGAAATCGGGCCCCTAACCAATACACAGGTTACAACAACACGAAATTTTGGGGTGTTATTTCGTACATTTGGGGTCCATTTTCGCTTACACATGGGGTGTTTTTTCATTATGAATGTGGGCCCCAATGAATGTGGACCCCAAATAATTTTTGCGGAACATTTTCATTTTCATGTTTTGGGGTGTTATTTCATAACTAAATTGGGGTGTAATTTCTCGGGGTGCTACTTCGTATGACTACTATAAAACTTAATGAAAAAATACCCCATAATAACAAATGAAATTCAGCCCCAAATATCACTAAAAAGTAAATTTAAATAAACTATATTCTACTGCTGTAGAAAGAAATGACAACCATTTTTCCAAAAAAAACGAGATCTACAACAATTTTAATAAACTATATTTTACTGTTTTAGAAAGAAATTGAAAAAAATTTTTCCAAAAAAAATCTCGCTATTTTTTGGTAAAAATTTTTTGAGTGCGGCGTTCAACACACGATCAATTAAGATTTTAATAAACTATATTTTACTGTTTTAGAAAGGAATGACGAAAATTTTTCCAAAAAACAAACCCGATCAACAACAATTTTACTAAACTATATTTTGCTGTTTTAGAAAGAAATGAAAAAAAAAAATTTGAAAAAAAAACATCGCGTGATTTTTTTTGGAAAAACTTTTTGCCTGTGGCGCTTCAACACACGCTCAACAAAAACTTTAATAAACTATATTTTACTGTTTTAGAAAAAAAAAATTACAAAAAAAGACGTCAAAAAAGGGGAGATAAATATTTGAAATAAATATTCTCTTCTATCTAAGTTTGTTAAATGTTTCGTGTATATTCATTCTGAAATTAATACAAGACCATTTTTGGCGTAGAATACGTCTTACCTTACGGTATAGGGAGTCATGTCAGATTGTTATTGTTGTAATCTTTATTTCATTGATTATGAGGAAACGGCGAGATAACTTTTTTTAAAAATTTTTTTGTAGGTAAATGAAGATGTTATCTTTCGTTTGATATACATTTCATATTGGTTGATATCTTCCTAATATTTAAATTTCTCAAATGAAAATTGTTTAAACACATACACTCATACATATGTGTGGTGTTTGGTTGAGTGTTTGAGTTTGTAGCGTGAACACAAACTATGCTGCTGTTTCAGTGAGGACACAAACCTTCGGCTGTTGCTTTGATTGATGAAATATTGAAATTTCGTATATTTACTTATGTATTTAAGTGAAACAAAATGTTAAATGTGAATTTGAATTTAACATGGATATATAATTATAAAAAATATATGAAAAAATAAATTCATACATTTTTATGTTAAATGAAAGTGCTGCCAAGTAAGCAAATTAACAATGCTGCTTGAAGCTGTTTGACAGCAGCTGACAGTTGACGTTTATCATTTATCATTTATTGTTATATATGTTGTCTGTCTTATCGGATGGCGTATTCTACCTTAAACTTAATGGCCGTGTGTCTGACACAGCCTGCAGGGACAGTCCGCGGCCGAAGGCCTCGGACAACTGTCTGCTGTTTTTTTTTCTATTGGGGCCGATTTCCCCGGGAGTACAATTTTTGTTCTTTAAAATTACATTGCAGGAAAATACACCCCAAAGAGTCAATGAAATCTGGCCCAAATTTTATCAGTATACAACAAATAATTATTTTGAGGTCCTCTTGCGCTTATTGGGGCCTTATTTTTGAACGGTTTAAAAACAAAAAAAATAAAGCCGCCCCACTAAAATATTTGGGGCCCTTCATCATTGCTTGGGAGGTTATTTCATTTCGAAATTTGGGGCCCATCTTCATAATGAAAACAAACCCTAAATTTGGGGCCCATTTTCATTTTGCAATTGACGTGTTATTTCCTGCGGCGAGTCTTCCGGCGTTTAGAAAAACAACCCTGTCATTGAGTTGCAAAGAGGATGTACAGGTAGAGAAGAAAAAACTTCGTAATTTGCCAACTCTCGTAGAAGAGAACAATAAAGCGAATGAAGCGCCTCGTTTTTCTGCTATCTCTCTCTTACACTCTCCGTTGAATATTTTAATACAAGAGCAGTTTTCTGACGATGTTACCGTATCTAACTATAGAAATTCCAACCATGTTTAAATAAGATTAAAAGGAAAATATGTAAAAAGTATGAAATAATCAAGTTATGACACTAGAGAGAAATGCGTTTGAGTGAATCGCGTCGACTTTTTTGGTTCTCTTCTACCAGGGTGGCCAAATTGCACGTTTTTTTCTTGTGTAGCGTGGTATGCGACACAAAAACCATGCAAAAGTCGACAGTCAAAATTTCTCTTCACTCAAATGCCAACAAACACAACGAGTGAAACCCTAGTCATACTCTCTCTCTCTCTATTACCCTCTTCATTGAATATTTCAATACATGAGCATCGTTTTGAAAATTTATTGTATATAACTATACAAATTCCAACCATGTTGAAGTAAAATTACATAAACTATGCAAAAGTATGAACTAATCAAGATATGACGCGTGACGCGTTCTCTTTTACCAGGGTTGCCTAATTACGCACATCGTTTGGTCGTCTAATTCTAGATCGTCTTTGTACGACATTTGTGCAATGACCCAGAAAATTAAAAGCGAAGATTTCGATTCACGAAATTTTCGTTATATTTTATACACGCACTTCCAATGGAGTGACAATTTCATAAGAATTCAATATGGGACATATCAGTTTTGTCGATTTTCCAAAAGAAAAGGGTTGGCAACATTTTTTTCTTGTTTTCTAACCCTCTTAAATCTGGGTAGTTGCAATCCCAATTCTAATTACATAAAATACTTATTGACCAAATTCAAAATTTGTTTACACTCAACTCTCATGGGCCACGATTCGTACATAACGTCGATGCGCCATTAAATAAACGCGTTAAACTATTGACAGTGTTTTGCATAATATAAATATGTATGTGAACAATCACCAGACCGCCACACACACACACGCGCGCATACATTCCAACAGCTGTAAACGTTGTTTTATTATAATGATGATACAAATTTAGACAAATTGCGCATTATTTCTATCCGAATTGTTGCAAATAAAATAGCAATGTAACGAGTACCCCGCTCCAAAAATGTAATGCAAATACACTGCTATGTAATGTTAACACCAGAATGCACTCGTAACATGACAGCTGCTTATGTGCGCTGGTGCTGTCAACTACTGTGATTGCAACACTGGTGTTGGTTGGTGGTAATGATAATGACAAGAACTATGAAATGTAATGATAATTGCAAAAATTTCACATGAATGAATGCCTATGTATATGTATGTAGATGCATGAGTACTCATGAGTAGATTGGTTTAATGAATTGTCGCATTGTAAATAGTTGACGGCGTGCACAGTGTAATGCATATTAAGTACTAAATAGAAGCTTAATGTGGATTATTATCATATGATTTTGATGACACTCGACTGATAATGTCGTCCATGTCAATGATTATGTTGATGATTTCGATGCAATGACTTTAAATGTAGGTGGCTATATTTAGTTAGAGTCATTTCCAAAATGTCATTGCAGTTAATGGTAATATGTTACTCGCGTCAGTTGCCAATATTCAAACGAAACCGAATTATGCATACCTGCTCCTTGAGACGGGCATGGAAAAGTAGCGAGCCTTAGTTTTTAAGGCCAAATCTCTGCTAAAACGGGGTCCTTACCAAATAAGTCGATTCGATAAAAAAGCTAAATAAAATCTGCTTGTTGACACTATGTATCTCGATTTCGAATAAATAATTTTCGATGATTGGATTTCAAACTCGATTTTCAAATGAGTGGAACTCAATGAAAATGTCAGAACTAATCATTTGCATAGAAAGTAGAGTAATAACGGGGTTTTCAACAGAGGCGCTACAAAAGTAAATCGATAGGGACAGCAAACGACTCCATATTTTTCCGCGCTCTTTTGACATTTCTCTTTAGTAAGGTTTGCCATTTCATCATGGAAAGATATACGAGCCAACAACGAGTCGAAATTATTAAAATTTGCTACCTAAATTTGGAGTCAGTGGCCTCAACTTTAAGAGCGCTACGTCCAATTTATGGTCTTCAGCGATGAGCCTCATTTCTGGCTGAATGGCCAGAAATTTATTATTATAAAGTATATTGTTTACTTTTGCTTTGGTTTGTGTCTAGACTAACTAGATGTCTCACATATGTTGGAAAATTTCTTGTTTAGTGGGAGGTTTTCTAGGTGGAGCATGTATCCAATATTTGGTATAAACATTTTGTAGTTTTGAACCCAACATAAATTAAATTTAGAAAAGCCAAAGTGAAAGAAGTTTAAAAAAAGAAAATTTTCTGGAATAAGTGCCTTTTCTTTAAAAAAATTTAATTTTCTCAAAAAAAACTACCCATCCATATTCTTAACAGAGTCTATTTGCTTAAAAATATACCTGACCTTAAAGAAGTACCTTTGCTTAAAAAAGTTAATGTTCTTATAAAAAGTACATATTCTTATAAATGTATTTTTTTAAATAAGTACCTTTTCTTAAAAAAGTACAGTTTCTTACAACAAATTCCCTTTTCTTAAAAATCTTCATTTTCTTTAAAGTGTTCCCTTTTTGTGAAACCAAATAACTTTTCTTGAGTTAAGTACCAACTCTTAAAAATGTACCAATTCTTGAAAAAATGATAAATTCTAAAAAAAATTCCCATTTCTAAAAAACACATTTTCTTCAAAAAATACATTCGCTGAAAAAAAATTTCTTACAAACATTAATTTTCTTAAATAACAAATACCTTTTCTTTTCTGTTCTTAAGAAAAGTAGCCTTTCTGAAAATAACTACATTTTCTTAAAAAAAATTGCATGAGGTGTCAGGGGACACCCATTTCGAACGAAGTTCCTTTCGCTATATATTATGTACTAGTTAGTTTCAACACGTCCAATTCACCCGTTAAAAATACGATAATTTAAATCAATCTTTAAGAACAGAATACGTTTTGTAAAATGATAACCTTTTTTAAGCAATTTTTTAATTATTGAATGTATTTTTTTTTTAATATATTTTTAGGTCCCTTTTGTAAGAATATGTATAATATTTTCCCGAAAAGGTCCTTTCTATAATCAGAGGTACTTCTTTGATTAAAAGCTATAGTATTTTTATTTTTTTTGAGAAAAGCTAAGAGTAAGAATTTTTTAAAAAATGAGTACTTTTTTAAGAACATGTACTTTTTAAAGAAAAGGTTATTTTTTTAAGAAAATTTTCTTATGTTCAGAAAGGCTACATTTCTCAAGAAAAGAAAAGGTATTATTTTATTTTTAAGAAAAGGTACTTTAAAGAAAATGATTTTTTTTTGAAAAAGCATTGTACAATCGAGAAGATCACAGGACAACTGCACATAAATATTACGATTTTAAGAGAAGGGTATTTTTGAAGAATGGGTTCTTTTAAGAAATGTGATTTTTTTTAGAATTCGTCCTTTTTTCAAAAATAGGTACAATTTTGAGAGTAGGTACTTATCTCAAGAAAATTTATTTTGTTTTACAAAAAAGGTACTCTTTAAAAAGGGTTTTTTAAGAAAATCCAATTTGTTGTAAGATAATGAATGTACTTTTTTCAGAAAAGGTACTTATTTAAAAAAATTAATTTCCTTAAAAAAGCTACTTTTTGAAAGAAAATTTATTTTTTATGCAAAGGTACTTCTTTAAGATAATGTATTTTTGTTAAGAAAAGGTACAGTGTTTAAGAATATTAATAGGTATTTTTTTTGACAAAGTTTACTTTTTTTAAGTAAACGCACTTACTTAAGAAAATGTTCTGTTTTTAAACTTCTTTCACTTTAATTTTTTTAAATTTACTTTTTATTCGGTTCAACATTAGAAAATGTAATAAAGAGGCACCACCTAGAAAATCTTCCATTAAACAAGAAATATCTCCCTATATGTTAGTCTAGACACAAACCAATCCAAAAGTACGAGTGTAAGAGTAAGTGTGCGGCCAAATGTAATTCCATGCTCAGGGTTGTATTTCATGGATTTGCCAGTCTTGCACTTTGGCTTTTCTAAGTTTACTTTTTATTCGGTTCACAACTACAATATGTAATAAAAAAATTTACATTTCCCATTAAACAAGAAATATCCCCCCATATGTTAGTCTAGACACAAATCAAACCAAAAGTACGAGCGTAAGACTTAGTGTGCTGCCAAATGTAATTTCCTCATCAGGGTTGTATTTCATTTTATTTATTTCATGGATTTTATTGGGTTCAAATCTACAATATGTAATAAACAGGCTCCACTTAGAAAACTTCCCTTTAAACCAAACCGAACCAAAAGTTGTAATAAAGTTGTTTAAAATTTTTTCATTTTGCCCTCATCCCGCAACGTGGGATAAGGAACTACGTTCCAAAACATAATCGGCTCATAAAATAGTACCTATTCTTTAAAAAGTACCTGTTCGTAAAAAAGTACTTCGGTGTGGAAAAAATTCATACTCTTATGGCTTTTGGAACGAAGTTCCTTATCGCACGTTGCGGGATGGGGGCTAAATGAAAAAATTTTAAACAATTTTTTTAACAACTTTATTACAATCCATTATTATCAACTATATCGGGTACTTTTGGTTTGGTATGGTTTAAAGGGAAGTTTTCTAGGTGGAGCCACTTTATTACATATTACAGTTTCGAACCCAATAAAAAGTAAATTTAGAAAAGCCAAAGTACAACACTAGCAAATCCATGAAGTACAACCCTGAGCATGGAATTACATTTGGCATCACTTTCACTCCTACAATCGTATTATTGGCTTCGTTTGTGTCTAGACTAACATATAACATATGGGGGGATATTTCTTGTTTCATGGGAAATTTTTTAGGTGGAGCCAGTTTATTACATATTGTAGTTTGAACCGAATAAACGGCAAATTTAGAAAAACCAAAGTGAAAGAAGTTTAAAAATAACAATTTCCTAAAGAAGCGCGTTTTCTTTAAAAATGTAAATTAAAAAATACTTACTCATTTTCTTAAACAGAGTACCTTTACTTAACAAAATACCTTATCCTAATGAAGTACCTTTGCTTAAAAAAGTAAATTTTCTTACACAAAGTACCTTTTCTTAAAAAAATTATTTTACTTTAAAGACTGCCTTTTTTGTAAAGCAAAATACCTTTTCTTGAGATAAGTACCTACTCTTAAAATTGCACCTGTCTGTTCGTAAAAAAACACTTTTCTTCAAAAAAAAATATTTCCTCTTTAAAAAAAAATACCTTTTCTTACAAAAATTCCTTTTCTTAATAGTACCCTTTCTTAAAAATAAAATAATACCTTTTCTTTTCTTTAGATAAGTAGCCTTCCTGAAAATAAGTAAATTTTCTTGAAAAAATAACCTTATCCTACCAAGAGTACCAATTCTTTAAAAAGTACCTTTTCTTAAAAAAAGTATTTCTTTGTAAAAAAAATGCATACTGTTGGACTTTTTCTTACATAAAAACATTAGCTTTTAATAAAAGTAATACCTCTTATCAAAGAAAGGATGTTACCGGGAAAATATAATACGTCTTCTTACAAAAGGGACCTAAAGATATACTTTTTTTTTTTTAAAATACATTCAATAAATAAAAAATTTCTTAAAAAAAGTTAATCATTTTACAAAAAGTATCTTTTCTTAAAGATCCATTTAAATTATTTTCAACGGGCGCCTTAGACGTGTTGGAACTAACTAGTTCGTAATATATAGCAAAAGGAACTTCGAACCAACCGGGTATCCCGTGACACCTCATGTGATGTTTTTTTTTGTTTTCCCCCCATGTTGGTATTCAATAAAAACCAAACTGTTAACTGGGAAACAAAAGTTCGACCTGAAAACAGTGCTAAAGGAGCACTTAAAACCCCCGGCGACAAAGAAATTCGTCTTCCTTGTGCATTAAAATTCTTACTTATTTAGGTGGCCTCGAGCAACCCAGAGGGATCAAGTGCATTTCAATATGAGGATAACAGGATTCTCCAACCGTTTCGATCTGTATTTCCTATGCCCTTCGAGGGACCTTCCTGGACATCGAAGGAGCCTTCAATAACATTCAACCTTCGGCGATTCTTAGGTCGTTACAGAATCTAGGAGTCGACAGATTAGTGCCACGCCTAATTGGGCAGCTTCTGGTGGATAGATCCGTCAAAGCTGAATGGGGTAGTGTTACAATTGCTAGGAACGTTAGCAGGTGGACACCGCAGGGGGGAGTTCTGTCTCCACAATTATGGTTAACTTCTTTAAGTGAACTGTTTCTTGAATTGGACAGGGCCGAATGCCAGCTCTTTGCGTATGCCGATGATATTGCTATCATCTGTACGGGTAGAAACCTCAATTTACTTAGCATTCGTACAACCAGCCTACTTAGTCTGATTTCGAACTGGACCGCTAAAAACGGACTATCACTTAACCCACTTAAAACCGAGCTTATCTTGTTCTCTCGGAAATATAAAATACCCGCATTTGAACTGCCGTCAGTTAATGGGGTACAATTATAGTTGACGGAAAAGGTCAAGTCTGGGATATGGGATGTGGGGATAATTCTCGACAGAAAACTGTCTTGGAAACCGAATGTGGAGGAGAGGGTGAAAATGGCGTCTGTTGCTCTTTACTGCTGTAAAGGGGCGATAGGAAAGCGCTTGGGACTGTCTCCTAACATCACCATGTGGATTTATACGGCTATAGTCAGACCAATAATTCTCTATGGCATCGTAGTTTTGTGGGGGTCACTCCCCAAGAATTATATTCTAAATTCCCTGATGAAAATTCAAAGATCAGAACTGATTACCATTAGTGGGGCAATGGGCACGACGTCAGGTACTGCACTTAGTGCTATCCTGAACATCTGTACTGATATCATGGCCGAATATCGGGGCTTTCCGAACAAGCTGAATTACTAAACCGGGTCAACTCTATTCCCGTAAAAACGGACTACTGTATCCCCTACCTTCTACCAGCGACAAATCTATGGACTTCTATTCCGAACAGGAATACCTGGGAAATATCACTGGAAGGGGCATACCAGTAGTATCAGATTTTCACGGATGGATCAAGGTTGGACGAACAAGTAGGCTATGGGGTCCATCACCAGACCTAAATGTAAATATCTCCTTCAAGCTGCCTGATCACAGTAGTGTACTTCAGGCGGAAATTACCGCCATACTGGAGGTTGCTGAACTACTGAAAAGTAGTGTCACAGCCCTCCGGAGAATATGTATTTACACAGACAGCCAGGCTGCCATAAAATCCTTGGAAGCCATGTTTGCTACGCCCCTGACGGTGAAAGAATGCCACTTATCACTTAGGGTGATGACAGAGTATTTTGACATCACTTTCATCTGGGTACCGCGACACAGCGACATTCCCGGCAATTGCGTAGCGGATGCGTTAGCTAGACAGGGCAAAAGATGGTGTTTGTATGCCAATCTCTACCTGCCGTTTGCAGATCAGGCAATAGGCCGATAATATGTTCAAGGACCAGTGGAGACTTACTTCAATTTGCAATTTGCAAACAAGTACTCTGGCCACAGGTGGACAGGAAGAGGACTAGGCAACTACTTAACTTGCCGAGAGGCAGGTTATCCACAATGGTACGGGACATTGTCTTGTAGGAAAACACGCGCCTAAGATTGGGACATAGAAACTCCACTCTCTGTGGATGCTGAATGGAAGAAGTCGAGGAAACGACGAAACACCTTCTCTTGGATTGCCCTGCTCTGGCAGGACTGAGAAGTAGGATATTCGGAACACATTTAGTTAGCACCGTACCCCTACAGGAATATCCTGTAGGAATATCCTGTAGCAGTTATAGACAAAGTCATTGAGAGGGAAAATTAGCTAGACGAGTAGTCAATAGTTGCTATAGAGGAAACTGCAGGTATCACAATGGTCTTCTTTAGCCTAAGTGTGCTAGACAGCGTGCTGTCTTGCAGCCTTTTCAACAAACCAACCAACCAACCAATCATTTCATAAAATTATGGTTCAGATGACAATAAAGCACTCGTGGCATTAAAATTGATGAATTGGGTATATTTTATATATGTAAATGGTATTTATTTTAAATCGTTTAATATACATGTAGACAGTCTCTATTTATATTTCGGGTCCTGGCAAACTAGTGGCAATACTATTTTTTAGGATAAACATACATAGAACGTTTTCAATTATGAGCACTATGTATTGTATTTACAGTGTGTTGAATAATTCATCTCGGTAAAAAAAAATGGAATTAACCCGTAAACATTTTCGTTCGATGATTTTTTACGATCTTCAGCGTGGGTTATCGGGACAGGATTGTTTCAATCAACTTCTTTCGACTTTAGGTGTTGAAGCACCATCAAACACCACTGTAAATCGCTGGTACCAAGAGTTTAGTCTCGAGCACCGTTCGCGCCATCGATGCTTTGCGTGAACTGATAAAGCAAGATCGACATGTGACATACCTTGAGATTGACGTAACCTTGGACATTCGTATGGCAATCGTCAATAAGATATTGCAAGTTCATTTGGCCGTGTAAAAGATTAGTTCTCGTTGGATCCCATATAATTTAACGAATCCTCAAAAAAGAGGCTCGTACCGATTGGATCAAAGAAACGTGGAAAGAAATGTGCGGTAGCTCAACTGCAGTCTATAACATCGTTAACCGTGACGAATCATAGATCTATGCATATGAGACCGAAACAAAACAGCAATCGACCGTATGGGTCTTTCAAGACGGGCTAAATCCTACAAGAGTTGTTCGTGGAAGAAGCATTTCGAAGCAAATGATCGGGTATTTTTTCGATAAAACCGGTCATGTGGCCACAGTGCCTTCAGTGGAATGTAGGATGGGTAATTTTGAGTGGTATACCATCATCTGTTTGCTAACAGTGTTCGAAGAAATACGGAAAAACAATAAGAGAAGACGGATCATTTTGCATCAGGACAATGTGAGCTCTCACACATCAACAGAAAGAATGGCCTATTTGAGAACTCAACTTGTTGAATTGATGTGTCATCCGCCTTACAGCCCTGGTTTGACACCCAATGACTTCTTTTTACAGCGTGGTCAAAGCTTTTCGATGCCCGAAGCAGCTGTTGAAGCATTCAAAAACCATGTTTTGGAGATGACTCAAAAGTGCTTCGAAAATTAGTTGGAGCGCATGCAAAAGTGTATTTATCTTCATGGAGAATATTTTGAAAAACAATAAAACTATTTCCAATAATCCGCCGTACAGCCCTGATTTGACACCCAATGACTTCTCTTTACTGCGTGGTCAACGCTTTTCGATGCACGAAGCAGCTGTTGAAGCATTCAAAAACCAAGTTTTAGAAGTGGCTCAATCGCAGTGGAAAAAGTGCTTCGAAAACTGGTTGGAGCGCATGCTAAAGTGTATTGATCTTCACGGAGAATATTTTGAAAAACAATAAAACCATTTCCAATGATAAATGATTGTTTTTTTTATTGCTGGACCCGAAATATCAATAGCAACATAGTATTGCGCTGTCTTTATTCTTTTTAAAAGTTGAATTAAGTATCTGAGTCAATTGTTTTGATTCACTGCTTTTGATTTTCCTGCTTGTTTTTAATGGAATTTTATAAGACTTTCCAATAAGAGTGCACGATTTAATTTGAAAATAAAACGCATATTTTTTGACCAAGTGACGATAGTATTATTGCATTGTAAACTAGACATATTCTGGTTGAGAATGAAATAAGAAATTTATTGGAATTCTCGTTACAAACAGAGATGGCACAACTGTCGTGTACTTTTGTTGGGACAATTTACAATATTTGCTGTAGCCCCATAGAAACGAGTACCCCATTGAAACTTACAAACTATAGAATTCAAATTTTATTATGAACCAGTGGTTAAACTTAACATGCCACCACATCCTGTTTGCTTAAGGATATGCAACAAATATGTGTATTTTGTGAATATAAAAATTAATTAAATCCACTACAAATTACGGTGGCACATACCATTTTAAATATTCGAAATGGCGAAATGAATAACTAAACTTTTGCATGCATAATTATTATAACAAATGGCATCGAGGTAATGTCCTTGTCCTATATACGCTACGATGTATTTTTTTTTGTGTTACTATTATTGTGCTCTTCGCCATCATCATCGTCATCACACCACAGTGGCATGTGAAGGGAAAACAAAAGCTCTGCCTCTGTCACAAAATTTAAAACAAACAAACACTGATACTCGTATCACTCATTCAAGCAAAACAACAATGTAACTGTGACATGAGGGCGAATGGGCGAGAGTGACGTTATTCGGCCTCCATAGCCCAGTCCACACCCCCAAGTGTGAGAGTCCTCCAAAACTGCTGTGACAAAAGACTATAAAAGTATTATCAACAACTCAACTCTCGTCACACAGTTCCATAAATTCTGAATTCTATGAGATATTTGCAACAAGCATTGTGCTGCTGCCACATATAGCGTGCTGGAGGAGTGTAGTAGGGGGCGCCGAGGGATTACATACCAGTACTTAGAAATGGAACAGGTTGTATTGCTGGTCCTAGTCCTCCCTGTCATTCGTTCATTATTTTAATTAAAATATATTTCATTCATTCCGTCATTCATTCATGCCACGCAACGCAGGCCTTACATTCTCTATTGCAAATACTCATGATGACGATGATGATGATGATGTTGCATTTGCACGGCATGACTGACTCTTGAGGCGAGGACACGGACATGAGTTTGAGGTACAAAATATGAATACATAATTTGGCATGTAAGTACGGATGTGATTGTGACGTTGCATGCCATCATACTGGCTCGAATTAAGCATCAAATTTATTTCAATGGCTTTAAATCGTATAGTTTTCATTTAGTTCTTGTTTTGTGTCGTTTTGGTGATGATAGCTGGAAAATGAATAATTTTATGCTCAATATGAACGCATAATAACATTGAAAAAAAAAATATATATAAATAAAAAATATTAAACCGAGAGAAATAATGATTCCTTCATGGATATGAATACAAATGCCTATACAGCTTTCACAAAATTATGGCGTTTAAATCAACGAAAGCGAAAATTTTAATTAAAATTATTAAAGCTGGTGAAAGAACTTTAGCACATAAAGGACTCTTTAGTTGATTGGGGAAAAGTTTGGACAAAATTAAACTAAAAATTCGACAACTGTGATTGTCAGATTTGTAATATCGGTTTTCGAAAGATATAAATAAGCAAAATCTGTAAGAGACAATGCACCCCTTACCAGGAGATTTAAAAATATTAAGATTTTAAACTGACAACTCCGGTTCACTACAACTTCAACCACGTAATACAGGGTGGCTGATGAAAGCCGCTACCAAAAAAAAAATTTAATAACTTTTTCTATTCAATGAATCTGGTTATTTTTTTTTTTTTGGAACGAAGTTCCTTATCGCACGTTGCGGAATGGGGGCTAAATGAAAATATTGTAAACAACTTTTTTTTTAACTACTTTATTACAACCCATAATTATCAACTATATTGGGTACTTTTGGTTTGGTTTGGTTTAAAGAGAAGTTTTCTAGGTGGAGCCTGTGTATTACATATTGTAGTTTTGAACCCAATAAAAAGTAAATTTAGAAAAGCCAAAGTGCAAGACTGGCAAATCTATGAAATACAACCCTGAACATGGAATTACATTTGGCATTACTTTTACTCTTACACTCGTACTATTGGCTTGGTTTGTGTCTAGACTAACATATGGGGGGATATTTATTTTTTATTGCGAAATGTTCTAGGTGGAGCCTGCTTATGACATATTGTAGTTGTGAACCCAATAAAAAGTAAATTTAGAAAAGCCAAAGTGCAAGACTGGCAAATCCATGAAGTAAAACCCTGAGCATGGAATTACATTTGGCAGCACACTTACTCTTACACATAGTTTGGTTGGTGTCTAGACTAACTTATGACTAACCTGTTTAATGGGAATTTTTCCAGATAGATTCTGTTTATTACATTTTGTAATTTTGAACCAAATAAAAAGTAAATTTAGAAAAGCCAAAGTGAAAAAAGTTTAAAAAATATCATTTTCCTAAATAAGTGCGTTTTCTTAAAAAAGTAAATTTTCTCAAAAAAATACCTGTTAATATTCTTAAACAATGTAACTTTTCTTAACAAAAATACCTTTTCTTAAAGAAGTACCTTTGCTTAAAAAAGTTAATTTTCTTACAAAAAGTAAAATTTCTTTAAAAAAAGTAATTCCTTTAAAATAAGTACCTTTTCTAAAAAAAAAAAATATTTTCTTACAACAAATTGCCATTTCTTAACAAACTGCCCTTTCTTTAACGAGTACCCTTTTTGTGAAACAAAACAACTTTTCTTGAGATAAGTACCTACTCTTAGAATTGTGAATGTTTCTTCGCAAAAAAAATTTTTCTTCAAAAAAAAAATACCTTCTCTTAAAAAAACAGTTTCTTACAAAAATTCCTTTTCCTAAAACTACCTTTTCTTAAAAAAAAAATAATACCTTCTCTTTTCTTTTCTTGAGATAAGTAGCCTTTCTGAAAATAAGCAAATTTTCTTAAAAAATAATCTTTTCCTAAAACGAGTACCACTTCTTTAAAAAGTACCTGTTCTTAAAAAAGTACTTCTTTGTAAAACACAAATGCATACTCTTAGGCTTTTTCTTACATAAAGCACATCTTATTAAAAATTTGTAGCTTTTGTTAAAAAAAACGTTAGCTTTTATTAAAAGAAGTACCTCTCATTTCTCATTCGGGAAATATACATACATATTTTTTTTAAAAAAATACATTCAATAAATAAACAATTTCTTAAAAATAAGTTTAACATTTCACAAAAAGTATCTTTCCTTAAAGATCCATTTATTTTTCAACTGGCGCCTTAGGCGTGTTGGAATTAACTTGTATATAATATATAGCGAAAGGAACTTCGTTCCTACCGGGTGTCCCCTGATACCTCATGTAATTTTTTTTTATTTTGCAGATTGATTTTTAGATTTAACAAAAATGGATGACTGGGACACTGAAACAAGAATTTGGATTTTCCGCCGCTATCACGCACTGGAGTCCGTAGTTTCGGTTCAAAGAGCGTATAGGACCACGTTTGGCGGCAATACTCGGAGCAGATGACCATCACAATTTTACCGAGCATGGGACAGTCAACAGAAGACCTCACCATCGAAACCCTTCAGTTCGGATGGAGAAAACAATCGCTGCTGTAGGTGCTGCCTTACAAAACATTCCAAGAGTTTCGACAAGAAGCTTATCTGCTCAAATGGGTATAAGCAGACAGATATTGAAGTAAATTATGCAAAAAGATTTGAACTTATTTCTATATAAAATTGGAATGGCCAACAAACTGACTGCAGCAAACTTCCCGATACGCTTGGAATTTTGCCAGAAGATGCTTCAAATGGTGGAAGAGGACGGAAACATGTTGAACTGTATTTTCATGTCTGACGAGGCCCATTTCGATTTAAACGGAAGAACATAAACAAACAAAATTGTCGAATATGGAGTGCTTCCAACCCACAGATACTCCATGAGACGGAATTGCATACACTTCGTGTCACAGTGTGGTGTGCAGTTTCATCACGCTGCATTGTCGGGGTCCCTACTTCTTCGTAGAAAACGGTCACACCGTTACGGTTACTGGAGACCGTTACTTGAGCACGTCGAAAGAGTTTTTCTGTTCAGAATTTCTTTCAACTCTTTGTGGTTTCATCAAGATAGTGCAACTCCTCACATAGCCCGGCCTATTATGACAGAATTGCGACGAAAATTTCCCAATAAACTGATATCCAGAAACTACACATTCCGTTGGCCGCTCAGGTCGTCTGACCATGGTTGGTAGGTTGGTTGAAAAGGCTGCAAGACAGTACGCTGTCTAGCACACTTAGGCTAATTAGAACCCTATACTGATACCTGCAGTTTCCTCTATAGCAACAATTGACTAGACGTCTAGCGAATTTGCCCTTTCAATGAATTTGTCTATAAGACCTACAGGAATATCCTGTAGGGCTACGGTTATAACTAAATGTGTTCCGAATATCCGACTTCTCAGTCCTGCCAAAGCAGGGCAATCCAAGAGAAAGTGTTTCGTCATTTCCTCGTCCTCTTCCATGCAGCATCTACAGAGAGTGGCGTTTCTATGTCCCTATCTTAGGGCGTGTTTTCCCGTAAGTGTTCCTATCATTGTGGATAACCTGCCTCTCGGCAAGTTAATTAGTTGTATAGTCCTCTTCCTGTCCACCTGTGGCCAGAGGACCCTGGCTTGTTTGCAAGTTGAAGTTGTCCTTGAACATATTATCGGCCTATTGCCTGATCTGCAAACGGCAGTTAGAGATTGGCATACTAACACCTTCTTTTGCCGGAAGAACCTGTGCCGTAGTGCCATGTCTAGCTATCGCATCCGCTACGCAATTGCCTGGAATGTAGCTGTGTCTCGGTACCCAGATGAGCCTGATGTCGAAATACTCTGCGATCACCCTAAGTGATGAGTGGCATTCTTTCACCGTCAGGAACGTAGCAAACATAGCTTCCAGGGATTTTATGGCAGCCTGGCTGTCTGTGTAGATACATATTCTCCGGAGGGTTGTGACACTACTTTTTAGTAGTTCAGCAACCTCCAGTATGGCGGTCATTTCCGCCTGAAATACACTACAGTGATCAGGCACCATGAAGGAGATATTTACATTTAGGTCCTGTGAATGGACTCTATAGCCTACTTGCTCGTCCAACTTTGATCCATCCGTGAAAAATCTGATACTACTGGTATCACCTGCCAGTGGCTTTTCCCAGGTATTCCTGTTCGGAATAGAAGTCCTTAGATGTGTCGCTGGTAGAAGGTACGGGATGCGGCAGTCCGTTTTTACGGGAATAGAGTTGATCCAGTGTAGTAATTCACCGTGTCCAGAATGCCCCGATATCAAAACGCCACAATCTCTGATTCTCACCAGGGATGTAGCGGCTGCCGATTCAGCCATGATATCAGGAGTACAGATGTTCAGGATAGCACTAAGTGCAGTAACTGACGTCGTGCCCATTGCCCCACTAAAGCTAATCAGTGCTGATCCTTACTGACCTTACTGCACCTAACTTTTTCTTGTGGGGTTTTATTGCAAACAGGAAGTCTAGAAAGCAAAACCAACAAATTTGAATAAACTAAAGCAATCCATTCGAGAAAAAACTCAACTCTCCAAGCAGTAATGAACAACTTTCACATGCATCCACGAGCCAAGGGCATTAAAATTCCCTTAGTTTTAAAACTAATTAAACTATATTTAATAATATTGAATGAGCTTTAACGTGAATAAAAGAAAAATTAATACCATACACTGGAAAAAAATCCAATGAGTGTTCGAACTCACGGGCGATGTGTTAACACCTTTTTGCTACACGGTACCTGTTCGATTTCTATGAACATATTCGTAAATGTTACGTTGGAAAATAAAAAACAGCGTTCAATCATATGATGACGTTACAGTTAAATAATATTAATACTTAAAATTATTTAAAGACCCAGTGCAAGCACATGTGTCATTATTTCCTTGCTCAATACTTTTTGTTTTATTCCCACAAAAGTCAAAGAATGCAAAGCAACAGACACTTGTACATACATACATACATTGTTATATTCGTACGATATAACCGAAGATCAACATAAAATACTTTTTTAATATTACTCCAAATTAAAACACTTCAATCTCGGCTCGCCGATATCGGATCGCCTTAATTTTTGGAATAAACTCTTCGTCGAAACCCGCACTAGCTTTTTAATCCAAAAATTAATAAAATCGGCTATGAATTTCCGAAGAAAATCGCGTGGGAAAATTATATGAAAATCGCCCAATAATCACTCTCAATACCGACTGCCAAGCAACGAACAAACAAACGATGATAAGACAAAACCGAAGATCAACATAAAACACTTTTTTAATATTACTCCAAATTAATACTCCAAATTAAAACACTTAAATCTCGGCTCGCCGATATCGGATCGCCTTAATTTTTGGCCTAAACTCTTCGTCGAAACCCGCACTAGCTTTTTAATCCAAAAATTAATAAAATCGGCTATGAATTTCCGGAGAAAATCGCATGGGAAAATTATATGAAAATCGCCCAATAATCACTTTCAATACCGACTGCCAAGCAACGAACAAACAAACGATGATTTACACTTCCAAACCTAACACTTGTGTATGTATTAAATTTATAGTTTACTGCCCTAGAGGCGCGCGTATAGATGTTAACACATCAAAAAGTTATTTAGTTATTTGAGTTTCTTAATGTAGCAATATTCATCAGCCACCCTGTACATTTAAATTTGCTATTCAGAAGATTGTGCATCACATCTTTCACAAATATCCTGACTTGATAACAACATTTTTCTATAGTTATTACGGTGGTTAGTGTTAAGCAAATTACCAACTTTATCAGCAATTTGTGAAAGGATACAAAAATTGTGTAAGAAATCTCCAATTTGAGAATAACCAACTAGCACTTAAAACAATAACGAAAAAGTGTCCTTTTTATTTTCTACCACCTAGACATTACCGCAAAATTCCATTGTTTTAAGTGTCCACAGAATTTCATGTATCCTGGTGTCTCTCTCTCTGTGCATCCTTCTTCCTGTGGCACCACGACCACCTTCTTGCTAACACTTTGGAAAAATCTCATTGTTCGTTTGCCAACAAAAATGTTTTTCGAAAAATTCGTATTAGAGAATCCTTTATTGCCAACAACAATTGTAATTGAAATTTATAACATAACAATTTGGTTACATTGTTCGTTTTATTGTTGTGGACCCCCTCACTTGCTTACTTCTCCACCAACTTTTTGGTGTTCCAAGTCTCTTACTCCTCCCACAACAATACAAAACTAAACAAATTACTTTATCTACTAAATACTATTTCATTGCTTCCAGAGATGAGTAGGTGCTTTTTCGGGTTTGTTCTTAGAATCGTAATAGTTTTTGCTTTGACAAAAAGGATGATGCTTGAGGGAGTGATAAATTCATTTTAAATATTAGATTTTGTGCCAAAACAGAACGCTGTGATTGGTAATCTATTAGTAAATCACAATATGACCATCAAATTCTTAGACCTAAAATTAGCGAAATCCTTCAGTGAAATCTATACCAAAATAAACTGGTAGAACATTTTGATATTTTGCCAGTGATTTTGGTGCAGTTTTCTTGACTTTGTATCAAAAAAGGACAAAACCGACGTCTGAAAATAAATATAGAGAATTTTGGTCTTTGACAACCCATAATGGAATTTAATAACAAACAAATTCGTAAAACATTCTGAATCGCTAGAAGGTCATTTTAATGTAAATTGTTGGTACTTTTTGAACAAAGGACGAAAAGGACCCTTTGAACTTTGAAATGAGGCATTTAAATATTCTACGAAAATAATCCTTGTCAAATTTCATTACAGACATGTTATCACAAGAATTCGCTCAAATCAATCTTTATATACGATAAAATAGATTTATTTCGGACAGTATCGCATAAGAAAATTCAAAATTGCCACGCCCATAAAAATTTTCGGTTTGACTACACTCACATAAATTTTTAGTGTTTGACTACACTCACCTAGTGTGATCATTTGGCGCAGGAATCGTCCGCCCATAAAATTGGTGTTGCACAGTGTAATCGCTTGTTTTCTAGGAAGCACTTAGCAATGTCGTGGCCGTCGGTGGTGCAATGGTTAGTGTGCGCGGCTCTTGTACATGAGATCCTGGGTTCGAACCCTGCTCTTTCCACCTTCAAATTTCTTTCGGCGGCGGTCACCTCGCGTAGTGACGGCGACACTATCGAGTATATAGCCATGAAAAAGCTTCTAAAAATACCGTTCGGAATCGGTGGAAAACTGTAGGTCCCAATCAGTGAGTGAAAACTGGAAAGCGCACAGCTCAGTGGTTGTGAAAAGTTCTCCCCGGTCTCTTCATGGGATGTAATGGGAAACCATTTATTTTTTTACTTAGCAATGTCTTGGCGAAGACTTAGCGACAAGAAAAATTTTTTAAATTCTTTTGTTTTTACATCCCTTTTCCATATTTTTTAATAATATAACTTATCGCTAAATACTGAATTGCCATTCAAGACATGTACTGTAGCCACGTACTACAACCAAGTACTTCGGCGTTGTATCGACAAAGCGTTTGTTTATGTGTATATACACGAAAACAAAATACGATGTGAATGGAAGTAGAAGTATTAGTACTGTATATTAGTGGCCTTCAACTTCCCACAAAAAACGAAGACTGTCTTTCAAAATACTAAAGTATTTGGTTGCCGCAACTTTGCTACAGTACTTGTCTTGTAAAATCAAACGTCTTGAATGACTATTCAAGACGTCTTGTGCAGATGTTTACTAAATAATCGTTTTCTTTGCAACTCAGCAAGCGATAATTGCTTGCTTGTAACCAAAACACGGCTATTGGCTGTCAACTCTGCGGACCAAAATGAGTCGCTTTACGCTTAAACAATGTTGGGAAATATGGTCCCTACAGGAGCTTCGGACTAGGCGCATTTTCATCTCGGCAGCTGAGTCAACAAATAAAATTGCCGCATCTGAGAATCGGAAAACCTGCACAACATTGTCGAGAAGTGAATGCAGCCACAGGAAATGGCAGTTTGCTGGGGATTTTGGGAGTGTTCCCATCATTGAAACATTGAATTCGAAAATACTGCTTGAAACGGAGTTTTAGTCAATGCTGATCGCTACAGAGCCATGAATACGGACTTTTTTTAGTCTGAAAGGAAAATATAAACTTAGATAATCTTCAGGTTCAGCAGGATGGCATATCATTTCACCCACCTCATCAAACAAGCCATATTTTGCATACTAACTTCGGTAGTCGTGTTACCTTGGCGTCTTCTATTGGCTGCCTTGGAGCTGCGATTTGACCCCTTTAGATATTTTCGTGTTGGGTGCCGTGAAAGCCTGATACTGTGCGAATAATATTCGGCAAATTTTGTCGACAAAAAGAAAACCACTTTTTTTTAAATATAAAATAAATAAACGGTTTCCCATTACATCCCATGAAGGAATTGGGGAGAGCTCCTCACAACCAGTGAGCTGTACGCATTCTAGTTTTATACTCGCTGATTGGGACCTACAGTTTTACACCGGTTCCGAACGGTATTTTGAGAAGAATTTTCATGGCGAAATACTCGATAGTGTCGCCTTCACTATGCGAGGTGACCGTCGCCGTAAGAAATGTAAGATGGTCAAGGCAGAGATCGAATCCAGGATCTCATGTACAAGAGGAGTCCACACTCACCATACTTTATAGCCCGACAGTATCCTCAGATCTGTCAATCCTTCCACATAATTGATTATCTAAAGGTCTCTAAAAATATTCGTATATTTTTAGTGATGGCCTGTTTTTTCGACCCAAATCTCTTACCGCCGTGCCATTTCTTCAGGTTTAGAAATATAAAGTAATCACTGCGGTGGTAATTCTTAGCCCAATTTATGGATTTTTCCCATGACGACTTTGTTCAATTTGTTCTTCACCGAGTGCGGTAATTTTTGCTTCAAATCAATGTCGAATCTGTGCAACAGCTGTGAATAATATACGACGGTGATCGTTTTACCATTTTTAAGGCAATCGACATCATTGACACCACATGCGTCCCAAAAAAAAAACTGTTGTCGTGACCTCGTTGACCGCCATAGCCACCTTGCCCTACTTTGGTACAAGCTCACCCGAATAAATCCACTGCTTTGGCTGATCGTTGGTCTCTGGTGTATAGTGATGAATCCCTCTGTCGTTCAAAAATACGAAATGGCGCAAAATCTCCGGTTGAACATCGCTAAACACACAGTTGCAGTAGTCACACGGTTGAGCTTATGGTCGAGTGTGAGTAATCGCGGCAACCATCTGGGGGTTGGTATTTTCATGTGCAAATATTCATGTAAACTATGATGTACCCATTCAGTTGAGATGTCCACGGCATGAGCCACCTCAAGCATATTCATTTTCCGATTATCCAATATTATTCCATGGATCGTAACGACGATTTCTGGCCTGACAACCTCCTTTGGGCGACCTGAATGTTCGTTGTCACTTCTGCTTGAAATCACAATTGAAATTGACAGTGCACAGTGCACACTTCCCGTTACATATATCAAGTCGTTCCCTCTATAATTTCTGGAAGCAGCTTTGTAAGAAATTGCAATTTAATCACTCCTATGACCCCTTTCACACTCGGCAAGTTACTTGCGCAAATCTCTTGCCCAAGGCTTGGTTTGTTGATGACAGAGGTAAGGTCGGGAATACATTTTGAGTACAGACTTGCTTGTACTCGGAAAGTTGAAAAACTGACTTGCGCAAGTAACTTGCCGAGTGTGAAAGGGGTCTATGCAAATCTTCTCCCACAGCTGCATCATGATTTCTGGAATATCTGCTGTCAATATAATAAACAACATTAAAATATCAACAAACCACTTGATCCTAAGTACGACCTGGAAAGTGCGATCTCTTTATTATTAATATGAGTATTTTTGCATTTGAACAAGAGGTACTTCTGCAATATACAGCCGTTTGTAACGAGGTTCTGTCGAGGACTTAGGTAAGCTCTGTCATGTCTAGGGTGTTTGATTTGGATCCACAGGAACCTTTCGAAAAACAACATAGTAGTTGCACTTTTTCGAGGAATTAAAATTAGAAACTTTATTAATCTTTAAACTACAATATAATTTGATTTACAGAAATAATAACATAACAACAATAACAACAACAAGAACTCTTTTTCTGTAGAACACTCGTCCTGATATGAGAAACCCCTTTGAGATTCAAACGCATTCGTCTTGATGTAAGCGCATTCTTCTGGATTCAAACGCACTCTTCCAGATGTGGGAACACTGCTTCACGAACTGCTCGATTTAAGCAGGAAATGTCCATGACACAGCTAATCGACTATAAAGCAGGAAACTGATAGAAAGCAGAGCATATAGGCGAGAGAACGATAATCAACCGGAAGCAAACTATGCAGCAAGCCAAGTATAAATAGTGCTTTTTTGTTATATTGGTTGCATCAAACAAAAATACGCATTCCCTTTTATTTCTTTCCAGTTTATGTCCACTCAAAGTGTCACATACAACAGCAACTCGAACTCAACGAAATTAACTACCACCTCGTCGTTATTCAGAGAACGTAAAGCGAGGGATTGTGACTCTAATCTATTGCTCTATGATTAAAGATATTTGTAATGTTGATCTATGATTAAAGATAATCTTCGTGTAATATGCACTTGCTGATATTCGTTGCAATGAGAATATTTCAGGATCTATAGAGTGACATAATCTTTTGCTCAGGGTTGAGTTCGGTATGGTGATATTTAACTTGGCACGCACAGTTCGGGTTTTGTCGGAATATAAAATACACATAGAAAATACTAATATGACTAGAAAGTATGCAGACGACAATGCTATAGTGAAATCGTTAGCGTAAATAGATAGAATAATCTGTTACGGAGGAATATAGGAATAGTTTAACGAATCCGTTATGGTGGAATTCACATCCGAAAACATTATGGTAGAAAACGCTTAAGCCGTTGTGGTGAAATTCTCAGACGACTCCGGAAGGATGCAAAAGTCTGCCGAAACCGATATGAGAATGTAAAGGGTGTCTCAGTAAGATTGCACTTTTTAAATTTAGTGTCATTTTGATTTTGTGCAAGTGGAAACTCTGAAATTTGGCACTAGTCACATATGGTTATTTCGATTGTGAAAAATGGAGCGCTTTACGAAAGAACAACGCGTTATAATTGTGAAAACTTATTACAAAAATTTGGAAAGTTATGCCTAATCCGCTCGCAAACTTCGAAGAATTTTCAGTCGAGAAAGTGCACCTAATGTGCCTACCATTCGAAGAGTGGTCAAAAAATGTTAAGAAACTGGGTCGGTTATACACAGGGAGACTCCTGTGCGTGAACGCATCGGTCGGTGTCTTGAAAACGTTGCTGCTGTATACAAGAGTGTCGCCAAAAACCCGAAAACATCAATTCGGTATCGTTCTCAACTTCAAATTTCACGAAGCACTACGCAGCCAATTTTACACCTTCATGCGTATAAAATTCAGCTTACTCAGGAGCACAAACCAGCAGACCATGGAAAGTGCCGGCAATTCGTTTAATGGGTAATGGAGCAAAGTGAAGTCAAACAAAAAAGTCATCCTCTCCGATGAAGCGCATTTCCATTTGAATGGCTACGTGAATACACAAAATTGTCGAATTTGGGGCTCAGAAAATCCTCACTGAATCCATGAGAAACAAATGAACCCGCACCGAGCAACTGTCTGGTGGGGATTTTAGTCAGGCGGCTTTATTCTTCCTTACTTTTTTGAAGAGATGAGGCCGAAATTCCTGTGACTGTGAACGGCATTCATTACAGGAACATGATAACGGAGTTCTTGTGGCCTCAACTGGACGGCATGGATCTGGACGACATGTGGTTTCAGCAAGATGGCGCCCCTGGCACACCGCGCATGAAACCATCGATTTATTGCAGCAAAGATTTCCAGAACAAACTATCTCAAGAAATTCTGACGTCAACTGGCCACCAAGATCATGCGATTTAACACCGTTCGGTTTCTTTCACTGGGGTTTTGTGAAATCTCGGGTTTATACGAATAAACCAGAAACAATTCCTAACCTCAAATCCGAGATCCAAAGCGTCATCTGTGAGATACAGCCACATCTCTTTGAAAAAGTCATGGAAAATTTCATAAAAAGAGTAATGCCCTGCCATAAGAGCCTTGGGGGCGTGTCTTCTTTCCAATCCAATAAAAAAACCACAACTATCTCACAAAATAAAAAAATTTAAAAAGTGAATTTTTACTGAGACACCCTTTATAATTATTCCACACTTATTACAAATTATCTTTGGTAGGAAATACACACATGCTTCCACGTAAGTGTATGAAGGTTTGTAGAAAACACAAGAATTTTTCCACGTAAGTCATTGGATGTTTGTGTTGAAACATGAATATCATTGCACGTAAATGCATACACGTTTGCAAGTAAATATGCTAATGGTAGCATTTAAAAATATGTGAGTTTGGGACCTGAAAATATTTGAATATATGGAGAGTGTTCCTAACATATACATGGATCCTGAAGAATGTGCTTGGGAGAATATGTTACAGAGACCGTTTTTCATAAGTGGTTATAACTTTGTGGCCATTGGTGGTGCAGTGGTAGCATGCGTTGCTCTCTCATGAGAACATGGGTTCGATCACTGCTCTGAGCACCTTACATTTCGTTTGACGGTGGTCACCTCGCATAGTGATAGCAACACTGTCGAGGATTTAGCCATTAAAAATTATTTAAAAGTACAGTTCGGAACCGGTGTTAAACTGTAGGTCCGAATCCTAGTGTTTAAAAACTAGAAAGTGCACAGCTTAATGGTTGTAGAAGCTCTCCCCAATCGCTTTATGGGATGTAGCGGGAAACCATTTTTTTAGAACCCTACCATGAAATGGAGGCAAATGAAGTAGGACTTTCGGATGGATTAGGGACTAGAGGAAATTAGAGTCTTACAGTAACGGATCTGTACGTGGTTGTAAACAAAATGAAAATAAAAATGCCATCGCTATTTTCAGATCTTACTTTCAAGTGATTTTTTTATTCTCATTATAAAATGGGTTATAGCTAATATAACGATAGAATTTCCTAAGCCGACAGACAACAAACAAAAACATAATGACATTAAATTGTGACAATTAACGAGAATTCAGTTAGGAGGATAGAATGGGAATTTGTGGAAATAATTCATCTTAAAAGAACACATAAAAACATTAACAAAATAGGTATGCGCCACCATCCCGGCCCCATTGAAAGGCCAAGGGTCTTCAATCTATTGCCAGCAGTGCCAGCTTGTGTACTGGCCGAAGTCCTAACTTCGGCCACTCTCACTCTGCCGTCGCCCCCGTACACCACCGCTTGCACTCGTCCCATTTTCCACTGTAAGGGGGGAGATTGTCGTCGTGAATTACGACGAGCTTGCCTACGTCTAGGTCTGGCTCTTCTACGGCCCACTTCGTCCTGACTTGGAGTTTGCGGACGTAGTCTCTAGCCCAGGACGTCCAAAATATCTGCTTGAACCCGCAAATTAGTTGTCATCTTCTCGAGGACAACAGTCTGACCACTTCTTCGGGAAGCTCGTAGGCCTTCTGCTATTAAGAGTTGGGCTGGTGTCAGCGCCTCCCAGTCGTTCGGATCGTTGCTGAGGGGGGATATGGGCCGCGACATGAGCACCGCTTCTACCTCTACCAGCACTGTTGTCAATTCTTCTGCAGTTAGCAGCAAGTTGTCGACCATCTTGATTAGCAGCCCTTTCGCAGACCTGACGGCTGCCACCCACAGTCCGCCGAAGTGCGGCGCTCGTAGTTAGGTCAGTAACTTTCTAAGTACAGCCTAAGTGTACAGCCTTGGAGGTGAAACAGACAAATACAGCTCTATACATTTTCATGGGTGGGCGGCCACGTATTTTCAGTCTGACGTTCACTGGGCCACAAAAGTTTACGCCACATATCTTAAAGGGGCTTAAAGCTCTCACTCTATCAGCGGGACAATTTCCCATAATCTGCGAGATTAATTTTGGCATATAATGGAAGCAATCAATGCATTTCCGAACGACTTTGCTACATCCTTCTTTGGCGTTTACTAAATCTGTTGGCGAAGAAGAGCGACTAAAGTCTTTGCGCCTGCATGACAGTTTTCCAAATGCAAATTACACAAGTAAATAGACTCGAAAAGGGATTGGTGCATTACACAATCACCCGCCTACCCTGATCAGTAAAATTGCTTGATTGTCTTCATGGAAGTTGTGAATAAATGGGTTTAATCTCTGTAGACTAGAGGGAAGAACTTGACACTTTGAAAGCTTCTTGAATTCTTCACAATAAACCGATTTTTGCACTAATTCACAAATTTTAAGAAATGAGAACTTCATTTCCTTCGCTGTGGGAGTAACATGCATTCCTACACACTTGCCCTTGCGGCACTTGGTACAGAGTCGTAAAATATACGAGAAAATGCGAAGAAGTTTGTTAGACGAATACTGTCAATTTGTCAAAAACAAAAGAGAATTCGATGCTTCCTCCACAGCGAGAAAAAAATTAGACTTTCGTGTTTCTAATGTCAACTGCTCTTTCGACAAACAGTGTTCGTTTAGAGGCCACTTGTCATTTTCTTGTAACAGAAATGCAGGGCTTACGAACCAAATTGAACTTTTCAAATCATCAGCACTGCTTCCTCTGGAAACGATGTCCGCGGGGTTTTCTCTTGACGGGACATGCCGCCAAGAAACGTCTGAAGGAAACTCCTGACTATGTGCTACTCGATTAGCAACGAAAGTAGCCAGTGTTGATGCATGAGTCTGAATCCAATTAAGAGTTATTTCGGAGTCTGACCAAAAGGTTACACTTTCGATTCCACAAGAAAATTTTGATTTAATTTCAGACCATAACTTGGCCAACAAATGTCCAGCGCATAGCTCAATGTTGGGGAGAGACTAGGACTACTTCAAACCCCTTGCTAAATTGATATTAGACACGTTTGGTGTTTTAGACGGCTTTGCCAGTTCATAAAGTCCACATAAATAATACCCCAGAAAGTAATATTAACGTTGCGTGTTAAAAGTTGTTCTTGAGTTTATGTTAAAAATGTTAGCGCCAATTTTTTTTTTTTGGATAAAAGCCATGCCCTTTCTTCAACAAGATAAAACCAAGATCCAAATAATTTAAATTAATTTCAGTCCAAAATCGTATAGAAACACATCACCCTTTTAGCAACACGGAATGTGCATTGTACAACTTAACTTTATTCCACAAACGACTTTTAGTTTCAGTCTAAATATTTCGACTCTCTTCTGATCACTTGACTGCGTACAAGCATTTCCGTTTCCTTATTGTTTGGTTGAGGTGGGGCTCACTGGTCGAGAAAGAGAGTAAAGGACTATGATTTGGAGCAGAATATGTGTGCAAGCCTTCATAACTTGCAATGCATTGAGTTTCTTTTCCAACGTCAAGATGCCACTTAATGTTTATAATTTTCCATTTGAATTTCCTTTTATTTTGTTATTCCACAAATTTTTCACGAAACAAAACATTTGCGAAAAGTCGTATTTTCGTCGTGGTTGATGCCACTCCGGCCACTCCAACCACTCCGACCACCACCAGGGGTACCACAAGAAGACATTAGTGACTGTCGAAAATTACAAAAGAATGAAAGAAAACTAATTTCAATTGTTCTCTGTTTTAGACCAAAAAGTTTTGTGGTTTCTGAAATGTAAAATTATGTTATGATAATTGTTATTGAAAATTCCCAAAAAGCAAAAGGCCATTCACTGTGTGCATTGAGTTTCATAAAGAGTTTTTCGTAGGCTTTTCTTCATTTCTTTTATGACGGCCACCTTTGTAAACTTTTTCGGTTCTCATTATCGTAAAATGTTATTATCACACAACAAATGTTAGGTAAAGGAAGGAGGAGGAATAAACAATAACCATTATTTAAATATTTTAATAATAGTAATGACATAGTTTCGAAAAAGAACTCTCAAACCTCAGTATTTGGTTGGAGATAGAGTCAGAAACCTTGAATGTACTGGGTAGGGTTAGTAAGTCCTTACGGGAAAGTATGTTCGAAATCTAGTGTATAAAGTGATTTTGTCAAAGTCTGAGATAGGTTGAGTCATGTCCAGGATCTTGCGTTACGATCCACTAAACATTACGAAATAAGAACATCACGGTTTATCCTTCTTAGGTTTAGAAATCAGATTTGTTATAACTGTTTCAATTACAAAGTAATTTGATTTACAGAAAGAGCATCAATCGATTCAGCCGTTGAAAACATTCTCCTCAGAATGATCAGATAATACTCTACTGGGAAGGGTTGGAGAACAATCTTCTGGAACGGGTTAAACAAAGTCTTATAGGAGGATTTGAGAACACTATTCTGTGACGGTTTGAGAACAGTCTTCTAGGGTTCTTAAAAAGCTTCTAGGGCTACTGGAGACCTGATGGCGTTCCTTTCGGAACAGTGGAGTCGATCCATTCACCGGCTTGGTGAGAGTAAGGTAGTAGCTCTTGATATTTCCAAGGCCTTTGACAGAGTATGGCACGATGTACTCTTGTCCAACCTCGCTGCTCTTGATATCGGTGATAACTTCACTCGATTTATATCGACTTTTCTCAGAGATCGCACTATACGACTTGATGTAGATGGGGTTACATCCGACGATCATAAATTGACTGCAGGTGTACCACAGGCCTCTATTCCTTCTTCTTCTCTTTTTCTGATTTTCTGTGACGATCTGCTGGGTGAGACTGTGAATCCTATTTACTCTTTTGGGGATGCCAGTAATCTCTGTCATTCTTATTCATTCGACCGTAGGCCAAGTCTTCAAGAGATTGAAGTCAAACGCGGGACGATGATTGAAACACTCGACCGGGATCTGGTGTTCATTGTTGAATAGCATCGAATGAAAAGACTAGATTTTAATGAGGGCAAGACCCAGCAGTGTTTGTTGTCGCATAAGCGGATTGCTGACCCTGGTGTGTCGTGATTGTTAATGGACGGTTGTGGATATTGACGAATCAGATGCTATTGATGTTCTGGGCATGAAAAAACAATATGAAGTCCGTTGGGCAAAAAATGTATGTGAAGTGTTCAAGGATGCATTCAAGAGTCTTGGATTTTAAAAGCGGTGCAAGAAATACTTCACTCCATCTCATCTACACCACCTACGTCAGGCCATCGGTGGTGCAATGGTTAGTGTGTGCTTGTCTTGTATTTGAGATCCTGGGTTCGATCCCTGCTCTGACCGCCTTAAATTTCTTTCGGCGGCGGTCACCTCACATAGACCCTATCGAGTATTTAGCCATGAAACAGCTTCTTCAAACACCGTTAGGAACCGGTATAAAACTGTAGGTACCAATAAGTGAGTATAAGGCTAGAAAACGCACAGCTCACAGGTTGCGAGAAGCTCTTCCCAATTGCTTCATGGAATGTAATGGGAAATTATTTATTTTACCTACATCAGGCCAAAGATGGAATATAACTACCATATATGGGCAGGTTCTCCTAGGACATTTTTGGAACTTATCCACCATGTCCTAGGGAGAGCTACGGTGTTGATAACGGACAGTAGCCAATCCAACCCTATTGTCTCCCTTGAACATCGTCTAAATGTGGGATGCGTATCGCTGTTATATTGATACTTCCACGGTATGTGTTCCTCGGACATCCGGCAACTTATGCCAAACGTAAAGATATTTAGCCGACGTACGCGGCTTTCCAGGAACTTTCCACCGTTTTTTACCGAGTTGCCGGTTGACCGCACTACACACTATAGAGAAAATTCGTTCTTTAACCGTACCGTCCGAATGTGCAATAAACTTCCCACTGGAGTATTTCCCACCAATTGTGACATACACAGATTCAACGAAAATGTCAACAGACACTACTCCCTCTTTCCATCCTCCACTACCTCAATTTTCTTTCGCCCCCATGGTCCGCAAGGGCTCTAAATAGTCTCAAGAATGTAAGGAATAGATGTTCGAAAAAGTATAAAAAATCTGGACTGCTAGCAGACTATGCTAGGTATATTGTTGCTAGGAGTAGATACAACTCTAAATCTCGTGAGAGTTACAGATTATATTTGAATAAGTTGAAGGCTAATTTTAAACGGAACCTCAAATCATTCTTTAGATTTGTTAACTTGAAGCGTAATTCCTCTTCCACACCGTGTAGGATCAAAATGAACGGTATTGAATATTCAGATGAAGAGTCTATTGCTAATTGTTTCGCCGATTTTTTCGCATCTATTTATTCCACCCGAGCCTATGATGTTTCCAAATCATACCCGTACACTATCCGCTCTACCATTCCGTTTGATGCACCTGTCGTAAATTCTTCGTGGTTGCTAGATAACTTAATCAGCTTGAAAGCCTCGAATATAGCTGGTCCTGATGGTATCGCGGACTCTATGTTGAAATACTGCTCGAATTCTCTCAGCTTACCGTTGACTCTCTTATTTAACGCTTCGTTGAAGTTCGGTCATTTTCCTGCACAGTGCAAGAGCTCTTATATTATCCCTCTCCACAAATCTGGTAGTTTAGTAAATGTTGCAAATTATAGGGGATTGCAAAATTGAGTGCCATTCCTAAACTTTTTGAGAAGTTAGTCACAGTGGTAATTTCTCATCATGTTTCCTCTATTTTAGATCTATGTCAACATGGCTTTCGGAAGGGTCGTTCCACCGTGACTAATTTGCTTCAGTTTTCCTCTTCTATTATTGACGGCTTTATTAATGGAGATCAAACTGATGTGATTTTTACAGATTTTAGTAAGGCTTTTGATAAAGTTCACCACAATTTGTTATTATATAAACTAGGGGCAATGGGTTTTAGTTGTAACATGCTGAATTGGATTAGTTCTTACTTAATGAACAGAGAACAGATGCTATCATTTGGTCGATCATTCGCAAGATCTATTTTTGTGTCATCTGGGGTGCCTCAGGGCAGTCATCTTGGCCCGGTTCTATTTTTGTTATTCATTAACGACTTACCCGCCTCCATAATGCACTCTAAATTTTTAATGTACGCTGATGACGTGAAGATCTATTTTTCTTACAAGGATCCTTGTCAATATACTTTACTTCAGAGGGATTTGTCTACTTTCCAGACGTGGTGCGAAACCAATTTGATGGAGCTTAATTTTACGAAATGTAAGCATATGCTGTTCTCTAGGTCTTCATTCTTTTCGGCAAAATACATTTTAGGTGGCAATGTTCTTATATCGGTGGATTCATTTGTTGATCTTGGTGTTCTCTTGGACAGAAAATTGAATTTCAACTGCCACATAATTACGATGGTAAACAAGGCTTATGGCGTTCTGAACTTTATTAAACGTTGGGCAAAGGAATTTTCAGATCCCTACGTTACGAAAAATCTTTTTACTTCACTAGTCCGCCCTATTCTCGAATATGGATCAGTTGTTTGGGACCCCCAGTACAATTTGTATGTTAATATGATTGAATCGGTCCAGAAACAGTTTCTCATTTTTTGTCTGAGAAATCTTCAATGGAACCCGAACCATAATCTTCCTTCGTATAGCAGTAGACTAGCATTGATCAGATTGCCGAGTCTTAGTAGTAGACGTACCATGATAAACTCTATTACAGTTTTGAAGATAATTGATGGATGTATATGTTCTGAATTTCTGTTATCTAAGATTTTCATAAATGTTCCATTGAGACCCACGAGGTACTATAAACTCATTCACATCGAGTTTCAGCGTTCGAATTATGCGTCCTTTGATCCAGTTAGGAGAATGTGTCGTGACTTTAATGAGCTATATCAGTTTATTGATTTCACAGGTAGTTGGGAAACTACAAAGTCTAGGATAATTTGTCATTTGAAAAGATTGCATTAGTGCTATATATTCCTTTACATATGTAAATTTACTTTATCCTTACTGTCTGTCTGATTTATAATTTGGTTTTCGTTTTGTTCGTAATTATTATATATTATGAAGTCTGTTATGTTAATATCCCGTCATGTGCTTTTATACTTATTTATGTTAGTGTAATACCAACTGGTGAAGAATTTCTGGTAGTTGGTTGTAACGTGTGAACTTATGATCCTTGCTCTCCCGTTATAGACCTGTCTATAATGTGTACGCTGTCCTCACGTTATGGGGACGTGGCCCTCTCGGTCGGTAGGGGCGGGTAAGAGTGTCGGCGATGGGTTCGCTCGATTAAAAAAAAAAAAATGCACTGCACCTCCTGAGTTTTGGTTTGATAAAAAGAATTACATGAGGTGTCAGGGGACATCCGGTAGGAAGGAAGTTCCTTTCGCTCTATATTATGTAGTAATTAGTTCCAACACGCCTAAGGCGCCCGTTCAAAAATACGATAATTTAAATACATCTTTAAGAAAAGATGCTTTTTGGAAAATGATAAACTTTTTTTAAGAAAATTTTTTTTTATAGAATTTATTTTTTTTAAGTATTTTTTTAGCTCCTGTTTTAAAGAATATGTATTATATTTTCCCGAAAAGGTCCTTCTTTAAACTAAAAGCTAATGTTTTTTTATGAAATAGTACTAGTTTTAAGAAGAAATACATTCTGTAAGAAAAAGCCATAAGAGTATTATTTTTTTTTAAGAACATGTTATTTTTTTAAGAAAATGTATTAATTTTCAAAAAGGCGTCTTATCTCAAGAAAATAAAAGAAAAGGTATTATTTAATTTTTAGAAAAGTTACTTTTAAGAACAGGAATTTTTATAAGAAAGTGTTTTTTTAACAAAATATTTTTTTGAAGAAAATGTTTTTTTTTTCAGAAGTGGGAATTTTTGTAAATTGGTCTTCTTTTCAAGAATAGGTACATTTTTAGGATTAGGTACTTATCTCAAGAAAAGTTATTTTCCAATTTGTTGTAAGAAAATTTACTTTTTTAAGGAAAGGTACTTATTTAAAAAAAATATTTTTCATCATTTCCCTTACGGGAATAAATTTGTAAGTTTAAAAAATATTTGTTTAAGACAAGGTACTTTTTGTAAGAAATTTCCTCTTTTTAACACATGTACTTCGTTAAGATAAGGTAATTTTTTTAAGCAAAGGTAATTCAAGCACGCATCTACCTGCGAACACGTCTATCCGCTCAAGGTCTACCATGCTGAAAATCTTCGTACAGGATAGTCTCCTAACTGAACCATCGCCAGCTATACGCATTCGCAATCCTAAATAGGTACTAATGATGCGCCTCTCCTTCTGGGCGGAAGAAAAGGTAAGCCATAGGACATGATGGGCCTAATGCTCTAACGCTGGACAAAAGCCTAACCTCTTTCGAAAGACCCCCGCAGCAACGTAGCACGTGCATGGTGAAAATCATCTTCACTTTGGCCAGGGTGTGGTCAATGTATCGATGATATTCAAAAGTCGTTCGGAATAAGACGCAGAGGCTATTAAATACGTCCGGGATCTTAGTCTTGTAGTTCCCAACCCGAAGGTCAGGTACGTACGCACAAGCATTCGGGAATCTAAAGCCTGGGCAATGTCAAGATACGCCGCAATCGTTTTGTGTCTCCTGTTCAACGCACTGAGGCTAAAGCTTTACCTTACCTATATATACTTTGGCAGCAAAGACCAGAAGGAGAATTACAAAGCAGTCTTCATGATCGTTGTTGTCGCAGAAACCATCGAGTCCCTGCCGTGAGTTAGATAGTACGTCAATACAGTTTGTCTTTGTCCGTGAGTGTGTGTTTAAATGTTGAGTTGTTGATTTTTAGAGAGATATGAGTGTGTGTCTTTGTTCGATACAAATGGTATACGAATGTGCGGATGGATCAGATAGGTATGAGGGTGAATACATTATGTACGGGTTATGGCATCACGTTAAACTTGTCTGCTGATTTCAAATCATAAAATTGTTCAGCAATGATAATTGTTCTCTTCGAACATTTTGTGAATTGTTACAAGACTATTACGGTCGAATTGAACATTCCACCGAGACCACATGGGTCGGTACTTCCTCAAAACTTATGATGGTATTTATACCCAGTCAACGGAGAGTGCTACCGATGGATGACAACCAATTAATCTTGGACAAATTTAGATGATATGGATGTAAATGATCTGTGGTTCCAAACGGATGTCGCTTCTTCTCTCACAACGAGTATTCTGCATAAGCGATTTGAGGACATAGTTATTTCATGCAGAGGCGACGTGAACTAACCACCGAGATTGTGTAATTTGACCCCATTAAACTTTTTCTTGTGAGGTTTCCATAAGTCGCAGGTCTAAGGCAACATAACCCACGCCATCACTCAACTTCAACCTAATCTATGCACTACAGTCTTTGAAAATGTAACCTCTCCGATGCGCGGCAGGAGTAGTGTGCGCGGCTCTTAATCGCCTTAAAGTGCTTTCGACGGCGGTCACCTCGCTTAGTGACTGCGACTCTATCGAGTATTTAGCCATGAAAAAGTATCTTAAAATACCGCTTTGGAACCGGTATAAAAGTGTAGGTCCGAATCAGTAAGTGTACAAATAGAACGAGCACAGCTCACTGGTTTGTGAGAAGCTGTCCATAATCCCTTCAAGGCATGTAACGGGAAACCATTTTGTTATGTTCCCTGGCTAACCGTATAGATGTTTCAGATCAAGACTCAGAATCTCTACATCAATTAATATGAATCTAGCTAATAACAAATTCATCATCACAACGAAATCTTCACGTAAAACAAATTGATACACATTTCATAAAATGATTAGAAAACTAACGATCATAAACGTGAATTTGAAATGTAACACTGGTTTCCAAACAAATACGTATTTTCCATTACATGCTTGTCATGACACGTCGTTTAATATACTAACAGAAAAATGTGGTTGAGGAAACCGAATTAGCAGTAACCGATTTTAGATTTTGTCATAACCAACATTAGAGTATGTCACGGCCGACTGTTGAGGTTATCAGATCTGACTGTTACAGCAACCTCAATTATGGTTGTGACAAACACAATTCAGTTGCAACGAACGAACTTTTGGCTGATATTATTTTATTTTTCAACAAATTGAGTTGCTTGTGTACTCTTACTGGCCACAAACCAAGGTCTTTCTCTGAATATAATATAATAAATGTATGTACTTGGAATACAACTTCTCCAGCAACACAGTGATTCATCCCAATATAAAAAGACAAAACTTAAAAAAACGGTTACAAAAATTGGTCTTTCTTAAGAAATTAAAGACGTCAGACTGGTGTTATAAAGGTGTTCAAAGTGAAATGACACAGTTGCTACTTTTCGCATTTTTATGACTATCCTGAATCCCAGTTACTGTCATCCCAGTTACTGTCAAAACGTCTAACCATTCTGCTTTTGTCATCGCATTTTTAGCGTATTTGACAAAATTTGGTAAGAGGGAATACATGATATATATGAATTTCGAAAACAACCAATGCATGTCATTTATACGCAAGAAAAAAATACAATCCCTTTGGCGCAAAATTATTTATTTTGCCACAAAAAATATATGGTTTGTTATTTAGTCGCATGGTTGAAGGTAAAAGTTGATACTTTTCCTGAAATTAAAAAATATTTCTCACAAAAGTTGTTTCCTTTGTTGTAAACAAACTTTCGCTTGCCTCAAAATTATAATACATAGTTTAATTCTTGTTGCAGATAATGAAGGCAGTTTATTATAACCGAAGATGTGTATACAGGCGCGAATGCAATCAAAAGTGATCGCTCTCGTTAATTGTTTATCTCTTCACTAAATGGCACTCTCTCTAGGATTGATACTGTCCAAATCAAGTGCTAATAGTAAACCTAAACGAGTGGACTTACAGTGATGGCGCCTCGGTTGAACTTTATTCACTAAAATAAAATTGTATTTAAAATGCAATAAAATTATTCTATTACATTCTCAGCCAACAAAATGCTTATCAGTAAAATGCAACTCGTTTGCGTGAAAAAAAGCAGTTATCGGAAATATATTTCGTTCCTCGTAAAAGTTTTTTTGTTTGGATTAGCTGTAACTCGTTTGTGAAAACGGAAAAATAGTTATAGGAAGCGATTTTAATAATTTTTTTTCCTAATTTTAGAGTTATCATACATAGATTGCTGTAAACGTTTTTCGATTCTTGTAAACGATTCCAGTTTTTTGACCACAAACGCAACAATATGTTTGATTCAACAAATCATCATTTGCTGCACGTACATTCTCCAATCGAAGTTAATTTATCTGAGATTTCGTTTGGGCGTAACGACATTTTTCTTTGCTTGTAGTTTTAAAATACATCCCATGAATGTGTATGGCAAGAGTGTCTCACTAATAACTACACCAACCTTAAATATCACATCCAAGGTGAATTGTTAAATTCCAGTGACTTTAAATTCGAACTCTCCGTAATGAAAATGCTGTTCCAACATTGAAATCAATACCCACCATTCCTTGCAGCCCGCAGTTCATCCCCCCCCCCCCCCTTCAATGGAATGCTATTGCACAATCGTCGGCAAAACCATAAGTTTCATCATTCCGGAATCATCTTTCTCGCTGTTCTCACTATAGTCATTCATTCTGTTGTAAAAGATGGTTGCTGGTACTCGAGAATTTACATCCTGCTACGCGAATAATGTTTGTAAGGATATACATAGATGGAAATGAAGTGCAATTCTTAAATGTGATGTATGTGTGTGTGTGTGCGAGTTTATGGATGTGTTGTTTAAGGAACCAGGGGGAATTGAATTGTATATTTGCGAACGAGATTGTATCCGTGTTTGTATGTTTTTGTTTTACTAATGGTATGCAAATGTATTGTTATTGATCCCCAAAGTTTTAATTTACATTTTTATTTGTTTATACGTTTATTGTTGTAATGTTTTTAAAGTTTTACAAATTTTGTTACTAAGCAAAATTTAATTGACACCAAGTAAATTATGTACTAGATATGTTGTAACTGAAGTTACAAACATAAATAAAGGAATAGGTATAAAATGTCCTCATTAAAGTATTCGTTATTTTGGAATTCGATTGTAAGTATATTGAAGTAATATATAATGCAAAGATTTACATCTTCTAAGAGTTGTGATAATGTTCAATTTAATGAAGCAATTAAATAAAATCGTGAGCACGTTTTCATCCCTTCTTCTATTTAACATCATTACGATGTTAAAGTGATTGCATGGTACAATTGGTTCTTTTTTTTAAGCGGCGCCAAGCTAAACTAATTTTTAAGCGATTTTAAGGGAATCCACTTAAAGTATACCGAATAGTATATTGTGTTCGCTCTAGTTTAGTATCAGCAGGATAATACATTTTTAAATTAGTTTGATGTACTTAATGAAAAATTGTACAAAACACATTTTTCGTTGGCCCCGCTAAACGGACAGAAGTAAAAGCGACTGCGTATTTTCATTCAATGCAAAATAAAACATTATTTAGTTGACACATCATCAATAAGTCAAACTCTATTTAAACTTAGTTTACTCCTTGGTTTTCCTCTGGAGACATATCGCTCTCTCAGGTATCTACTCTGTTTTCTACGTCGTATTCGATCAGCTACTTCGTATTCGATCAGCTGTTTCATGGATACCGCCAGGTTAATGATAACTATAACAAAGACAATGTTATAGTTATTATATATAATAGACAGTTGCAACAAGCGACTCTCTTTCAGAACGTTTTGTGGTTTTATCGTCAAAAACATAACAAACTACCCACAAATAACCACAAGCCATAAACATGTACTCTTCGGTCGAAAGCGAACGAATACGAGTGAATACATTACTTGGTATGTTCGAGTTAAATTATACTCGGTTTGGTCGGGGCTCGTAGTATAACGTTCTCATACAGTCCCGATCAGGTGGGATCACCCAGCTAGTTGCAAATTTCATATAGGATGGAATGTGAAGGAAATTGAGCGACAGCCGAGTTGAAAAAAAAACACTTTAAATTTCATTTTATTGGCACGTAGGACTTTTAAACTAGCTCCATATCCAACAAATGGGGTTTGATTTGAACGAATACAACAATGTTCATTTATTTGTATTTCTATTACATCCAAATCCTGTCATAGAAACAAACTTTCCCAAAACTGCCTTTAAGCCAATGACTTTCGACGTGAATTTCGTGGAACTGAAAAAATCATGGAAAATCTTTATAACGGGTACTCCAAATAGTTACAGGTATCTTTTTAAATCATATATTATTTTGATTTTTTTTCTGTTCGAAATATTGACTATTAGTCATTATTACACCTCAGTGGATCAAAATTAGTCGTTTTACTCTTAAACAACGCTGGGAAATATTGGAAACTTTTTACTAAAGTGAGTGAGATGTTGCCCAAACTGTGGCCGAAATGAAGCACCCACCTCGCAAACTGTACACAAGTTTGTGCAAAAAGTTCGTGAGACTGGCTTGCTAGTGACTGACTGGCTCATGGTCCTCATCAGCGTACGGTGAGCACCGACCATAATCTGGCTGCTCAATTCAAGAACATCAACTCGCCACCGATCTCAACAACTCGCCATTACACGTACCAGCCCGATGCGTAGTAGTTTCTCATTACATCCCCTGAAGGGATTGGGGAGAGTTTTTCACAACCAGTGAGCTGTTCGCGTTGTAGTTCTACACTCACTGATTGGGACCTACAGTTTTGCACCGGTTCCGAATAGTATTACCAGCATGATGAGTATTTGACACAAAAATCTCGCATTATATGCTTACAAGTTCAAATTCACTCAGCAATTGAGGGCGAACGACCATCGACTTCGATGCGGCCTGTCAGTTTGGCCTTGCAGAAGCTCCATTTGGACATCGAAAACCATCCTTTCGGGTGAGGTAAATTTGTAACTTAGCGTCTATTTCCACAAACAAAATTTCCGCTTCTGGGAATCGGAAAACTCGCACGTAATTGTCGAGGTGCCAATGCATCCACAGAGAGTGGCAGTTCGGTGTGAATTTTGGAGTTGCGCCATCATTCGCCCATTTTTTTTTAAATGCTCATTGTCCAAAACAAATTTTGGTTTGCCTTTCGATCAAGAAGAATTATTGGTCGATCTCTAGACCGGATCATTCCATACTAATAATCTCGTTATTTGTTGTTTTCCACCACATCGAGTATTTACTAAATATAGGTACATTCCCCATTGTTCCATCCGATTTTTTAGTCTTTTTATAATTCTCCCTTTCTGATAGACTTTTATTATTTTCTGCATTTTCCACAACATTCCAATCGATTTTTGTCGCAGTTGCCTCTTATGTGTATCGAAATTCAAAAAAATTCCACTCGCGATTTGAAAAATTTGGCTCCTCTTCAATACAAAACTCTCACTCCCAGTAAAATGAAAATTAAACTCCGACTCGAATTTTTATTTTTTATATTTGATTCGCTCAGAAGCGATTCATATAAACAAAAATTTTAAAAATTAAATTCGCTCGAGATTTAAATTTTTTTAAAAGTCGGAGTGAGAGCTTTGTGTTGAGGAGGAGCTGAATTTTTCGGTTCGCAAGCGGAATTTTTTTACTTACTCTGGAAAATGTATACAATAATAGGAGTAGTATCATACGAAAGGGTTTTTTTTTGGCCATGACCCATCTTTTTTTTCAGGGATATTCTGAATAAATCTACTGACATTAAACTACAAAATTCTTTGAAAAACTAAAAAAAACAACTTTTCAAAAACGGTCCAGCTCATGGGATGTTATTGCTAGACACGAAATATTTTTGGGAATCAATTTTTGTTTGGGTACATTTTTGAATGCAATTTAATTAAAGCGGACTTTTTTTGTGTGTCGGTTTAAGGTACAAGGTTTTCTAAATGTTTAACTTCACTTCAGACTTGTTTTAACAAAGCCCTGAACCAGTTTTAACGTATTTAGATTCGCAATTTGAATTAAGTTAAATTTCCATTTACTTAAAATTTTTGTCAATCCATTTATAATGTTCCATTTTACATGCACTAACATCCAAATGTTATAAAATCTCTCATTTTGTTAGAATTGTATAGGATTACATCCATATGCTAACTAATTAGCAAGAGGAGTATTATCTGCGATATGGCGAGCAAAACCTTCATCAAAGGCCAAAACCTTTGTGGCGCTGTATTTAATTATATATATTACGAGTTTCACATTCCACCACTTCCCACATTCCATTTCGAACTGGTGCTCGGCCCAATTATCTTAGTTAAATCAGTTGACACCACTTTGGGGTAAATGGAAATTACATCAAAAGCAAAATAAGCTCGAGATTAATTTATTGCAGGTTATACCAGTAAATGTTGATGTAGTTAAAGGCACCAACAATAGAACCGAACAAATATGTACATAAACATAATACATTTGAATTTGACAACGTCGAACCACAACGCTTTGAATAAAAGGAAATCAGCTGTTATAATGCCACCACCTGTATTAGACACACCTTGAAGATGCTCGCGCGAAGGAGCAGCAAAAATAACAATATTACTACTTCACTGTGTAGCACGATAAAATTCTCAATACTTATGGCAACAAATTTCAACGATTTCTTTTTAATATTAGTTCGATTATACGACAAAGCGAGAAACGCGCGGACGTAGTTCAATCATAATAAGATGATTTCACAGATTTTTTCCTCAGAAATATTTATCTTCGAAAAAAGTCGTTTGGAATTTTATAGTTTGTAATTTATAGTCTTCAAAAAGACTCTTTTGGAATTTCATAGATCGCATCAATTTTAAATGGTTAATAATATTAGTGAAACCCTGTGTATTCTAGGTAATATTTTATATCCTCATGGAAATTTGAAATAAAAAGTTTAACACACAATTCCAATACCTAACGATAATGTGTGTTAAGTAACTCAAATAGCAACACTGTCTCTATTCACATGGGAAGCATTATCGATAGCATAGCTTTTATCCCAATTCTTGTTTAATGTTTATGTCCTATCTGCGTTCCTGTCATCCTTACTCACTTGTTAGCAGTCCATTTTTTTCCACCGAAATTTAAATTTTTATGTAATAAAATACCAACAAAATATACACACATATATACATTCTCTGAAGGACTTTGCATGCGTTTGCAACAAAAAAAAAAGAATATGGAACTTAATGACTTACAACGTTTCCCCTGCGGATAAAGAGGACTTCTAAAATGGCTACACATGTGTATGACAACGTGGTAGGAAAATTAGACATATTTGCTGGTATTATTTATGTGAATTTTTGTGCCCTACACCTAGATTATGTTTGGATGTTGTCTCTTCAATAAATGTGAGAAAAGTATTAGAAAATAGAGAAAGGTCCTTACAATAATTTCAACACTTTTATTTAAAATATAATTTAGCGGGCGGACGGACCGACACCTAAGTCATCCACTAGATAAGACCGGCATTTAAAATGGTTGAATAAAATTTGAGATTATTTTAAGACATGAAGACACAATTTGTTGGTGCTTTCCAACTTTCAGGTAGTCGAACGAGCGTGACACATTTGTCCAATTACAAATAGTGGTGTAACCAACCACCCAGACCTGTTTTGTGTAGGATGTAATAAATGGGTGTGGCAATGTAGACATTTTCAAAAGCTGACAGGCGTTTGTTGAGATGCAGTTGAATTCCAAATTTTATATAGATCTTTACAGGTGTTATAGTGTCGATCACATGTTCGTCCATCCAGCTTTTGTATGGAAGGCAAGGCACCAGAATGGGAAGCTTTGTCTACTAATGTAAGCATGTATAGAAAATCTATGAATACCTGAGTTAATGTTAATCGCAAACATACATATGTTGCCTGTACCCGTGTTCAGTAATATATGTGAAAACTTCTCAGATCGAGAAAATGTGAATCAAATAATTCCACCGTTTCACGACATTTGAGTAAAAAATGTCTCGGTAACTCAAAGCGAGAAAGAGTACCACTGACATCGTTTGATATTGGAAAATTCCAGTGATCTGTCAAAACTCAAAATAAACGAAGTCAAGATGTATCTAGTACAGGTGGAATCGTTAGAACAACTGATTTAATTTTTTCCTTTCTTTGTGTTTTGTTAAATTTCGATTTTAGGAGTTATGGGTCTCCAAATTTCGGATATATGGGTGTTACTATGTATTAAAAACCCAGTAAAGGGACATGTGCGGCAACATTTTTGTATAATACAATGCAAAATAATCCAAAAGAAATTAAATGAACGTTTTCGATAACTCGCTTAGTTATCGAAATATCGGCTGTTAAAATTTTTTAAGGTTTTCGAATATATTTTTTTATATATTGCGCAAAGAAATTATTTCTTCTGATAGTACATCAGAAAATAAACGAATACAATTATCTAATTTCTTTCGATAACTGGCTAATAGCCAGTTCAAATTAACTTGTGAATTATCCCCGTCCCAATGTGTATTAGCTTTGGCGTAAATGCATGAAATCAGAGTGCATTTATACTGCATTTAGGTATTTCAATATGGCAACACCGTCGACAATCAATCAGCTCAAGATGTATCTATACATAGAGGTGATAGGCGGAACACAGTGGAAGTGGAACTTTCTTGTGTTTGTTGTTTGCTTTGTTGATTTTATGTACTGATGCTTGACACCGTTGAAGTGGATGTTATTGCAACAACACCACCTGCAATCACCATGTATTTGATACATCTTGAATCAGCTGTTCTCAAATTCTTTGCTATCGTCAATTGAAAAGTGGATTCAAAGTCAGCAAAGGAGAGTTATTTTAAATGATTTTTGCAAAAAAAATGAGAAATATTTAAAATCGAAACGCGTTTTTTCCATTTTAAGATTTCCAAGGGAAAGAAGCGAAGCGTGTGGTGTGATGGAGATGCGGAGGTTCTACATCTGATGTAAAAGTCCAAAAAATTACTTGACAAACAAACAGTTGTTTACAATCAAACAGCTGTTTACTAAATGCAAAAACTGTCGTCTGTCAGGGCAAAATGTTAATTCACATTAGTGAGCTTTTAATGCAAATTAACGCTGTCGTCTGTCTACGGTATAAGTGATCCATTGTTGATTACACTGTGTTTAATTTTTTAAGTCATGGATATATAACCATGTACGGACACAAGTGAAATATTTCTCTATGGTTTTTACGTCGAGAACCGGAAAAATTATTTGATTCTCACTTTCTCGATGTGAGAAGTTTGCACATAAGTTACAGAACATGGGTAAAGGCTCATTTAGACTACTGACAGATTTTGACACTCGTCAAAATTTCCTGACACAACATTTTGAACTAGTGTTTACACATGTCAAAATATTTTGTCAGAAACCCTTATAAGTATTTTCTGACAGCATTTTTGGAAGTTTCATCAGAATATTTTGAAAGCCGTTTACACTATTGACATATTCTGTTTGTGTTTACTGACCAAATTCTGACAATTGTTCTCAGCTGTTTTTCATTTGCTTTATACACACATGATAGCAAGTTATTGTGTTTATAAAAATAAAAATAAAGTTAAAAGTTATTATTAAAGGTAATGGATCCCGACATGGCTGCTATAATAGCAGCCTCGGCTCCTATCTTTGTTCATTTACTGACATATTTTGACAACATGTTGTCAAAATACTGACAGTCGTCAGAATTCTGTCAGAAAATTTTGATGACTGTTTACACGACGTCAGTATTTTTGTCGAAAATTTTGACAATAACGTGTCAGAAAATTTTGTGTCAGTAAATTCTGACATTTACACGTTACTGACACATTTTGAAGACAAATACTGACAATCTGTCAGTAGTGTAAATGAGCCTTAATGGTCTACGGAAACGTACCTATTGTCGGAACAGTGCATTTTTGTTATTGGAACAAATTTTATAGAAAATTCAACGCTCATTTCAACGAGATCGACCACAGACTTCTAACTTCATTTATTTTGCTTCAAATTACAGTTGAAGTGTAGAAAAGCATTCTAACTTTATTGGCGGTCAAACATTACCTTTGTATGGGATTTTCACTCGAATAAACTACGGAAATATTTCTTGTAAAAGCAAAACTGCATATAGGGGAAGTTTGCAGAGAGGTACAGAGCCAAGGATAACAAGAAAAAGCAAAAGGTGGAAGCGTAAATACGAGCGCAACGTGCGAAGGCGACTCGTACACTTGAACAGCTGTTATCTCGAAAAGTTCTTTTCTGACCATATGTACCTTTCCGTACAACAGGTCACACATAGAGGAAAACAGTTTTAGAAGAAACAAGATTTTGTACTAAATTTGGCATGAGTCTAACGCCCATTTTCAACGCTAAACTAAGTTCATACAAATAATAATCACTGGTAAAATTTCATAGTGCTAGGTAACGATCGCCGTCGGTGGTGCAAAACTTAGTGTGCGTGGCTTTTAAACATGACAACGTAGATTCGATCCCTGATTAAACCACCTTACATTTCCTTCGATGACAGTCACCTCGAGTAGTGATGGCGATACTATCGACTATCTTAGCCATGAAAAAGCTTCTCAATATACCGCTCGAATGCGGTATAAAACAGTAGGTCCCAATCAGTGAGTATAAAACTAGAAAGCGGACAGCTGACTTGTTGTGAGAAGCTCTCCCCATTTTTTTTTCGGTAAAGATTTACGACATTGTTAAGTGCTTCAATATAGAGCGATCCCGCAAAGGAAGCCACAGCAATAGACGACGAAGACTCGGCTGAAGGGGCAAGGTGGAAGAATCCCTCCGAAAGTTTCGTGTGACTAACTGGGAAAATTACAGAAAGTTGAACAGGCATGCTGCAGTCAACTTCCATTTGTTATTAGACTACTATAAAACTTTATGCAAGTTGCATCATTTAGTTTGCGTCTTACGACCATTGAAAGCAGATAACCTGGTGAATTATTTTTTGCGCAAAAACCCCACCACCGAATTCAAGAGAAGGCTTGATAAATATTATGGGGACTCTACACTATCAATTTCAATGGGTAAAAAGTGGTTTACTCAATGCCGTTGTGGTCGTACCAGTCATTATGCCAGATATCGTCAATAATCACTGGAATTACATCCGACGATCGAAGATTGAAAGTGCGTGAGGTGATTGATATTCTAGGGTTCTCAACGGAGCGGGTACAACACATTTTTCCACAATATTTCTACACGAAAAATCAAACCGCGCGATGGGCGATATTCAACAGTAATCCGAAGCAGTTTTGGGCCGTTCCTTACTCGCTGATAAATCTAACTTTTGTTGTTGTTTGGTTGCATATCTAACGTGATGTAGGTTGTCGCAAGTATAGTATACTTGCGTCCAAATACATTGCGTCGGCTATTCCCTACTACATGTTGGAGACACAATGATTTATCGGTAATAACATATATTGTTGTGGTCCAAATGTGGCTTTGTTTGTTGAAATCTACTGGAAACAAAAACGTAACAGACAACAAAGAAACAAAAAAGCAGAAGATCTTCAATTAATGGAAACAATGCTTGCAAACATGCACATGGTTCCTGCGATATGTTGCTGGGCCAATATTTTTCAGCGAGTGGAGGTTGGGTTCAACTCCATTTCTGGACAAGTGAATGGACTAAAAAAAATTTGTATTTAAAATTGGGAAATCTACTAAAAGGTTAAAAGTGCATCCAAAATAAATTTATTCGGCGAAATTTTGAAATAATTTGTATTTTTATTTATTGGTCAATCAGATCAAACATGTAATTCCAAAAGTATTACAACAAAAATAAATGTAAATATCAAAAAAGAACTAATATCAATATTTGGCTCTACGGCGCTTTGAACCTGGGCTATTGGGCTACTCTCGTTTTCCAGTCGGATGGGCTACCATAACAAATTTTTCGTCTCTTATAAACACAGTTGTTCGTTTAACACTAGAAAACATTACAAATAAATTTTGGTAGTCTAAAAGATTTATTGTCGGGAACGAAGTATTTTTTCAATATTGTACTTAATACAGGGCGGCGCGCGAATTGTGCTACAAAAACAAAACGTAATAACTTTTTCTCTGTGCGAGTCACAAATACATACATTATTATATTTAGCACAATGACACAGCTCTCGTACAGGATAAATCGAGTTCTAGCCCCGTACAGCCAATCCGTCATAAGTTTAGGCAACATTCGACAGTACACTGAGAACTATTGCAAATTCTTATTATTCCGAAAAAAATCGTAAAAAAAACTCCATCACATTTTCCATAACTCTCTTAGTTTTGCAACTAAAAAACTGCGCATCACTAACGTTTCCGCCCAACTAATACTTCAAAACTTGTCGTGCATCTCATATTTCATAAAATATGAAAAAATACATAAGAAAACTTCACAAAATTCTTCATTTATTGAAGAAACCCCTCAATCAAGTCATTTTAGCATTTTAAGGATGTCTATAAAATTTTCGTCAAAAATGTCCAAAAACTTTAGAGTTTAAAAAAAAAATATTTGAATTTTGTACAAACTTTTACAGACACAAGATATAAAAAACATTACGCGCTCATGAAAACTGCTTCCGGTAAGGAAAAAAAGAGAGTATAAAAACGGAAGGGAGCAACGAAACATACACATCCTTGCAACATTAAATCTAAAAATCCAAAGGACAACAAAAACCAAATGCAAAAAAATATTCTAGAAATCTTGCTAAAGTTAGCTAAACTAAAACGCGTTAAGTTACTTAACGTTAACGTCGCAGATGAAAAGTGCTCTGACGGTGGAAAAACAAGCGGCAGAAGCAGCAAACAAAAAGGATAATAACCGACTTTAGCCACTTGAATGGGATAGATGTAACAGTAAAAAATTTAAAACAAACTGCTTAGTATGAGATTTTGTTTTGTTTTTTCTTGTATCTCCTCTTATGCAGAAGCTTAACTAAATATTTACTTAGATTAAGTGTATAAATCCAGCAAAAAAGGACACTGTTGGTGGGTAAGCCAAACGCAACTAACTAAGCGTCTTTCGTGGTATTTCTCCATCAGCCAACAGACATCAGCCACCAAAAATCATAAGCAAATCATGACAAATACGAATACTTGAATGTTAAAAAGAGTTGCAGACAGAACCTCAAAACAGTGAGGTGTGGGAAGTAAATTGAAATGATAAAAATATACAGTTAATTTAACATAAAGCTAAAGTTTTTTTCCTTTTCTTACATTTATGTGACTGTTTATGGCAGAAACAAAATCAGGACTAGCTAGATTTTTATAATGCAATTTAAAGGAGAAGGATACATTTTAATGCGAAGGTTTTGAGAGTGACGTAGTGAAATAGTACAATACAAATGGATATAATAGTGTTACGAATAAGTAAAAGCTTTTGCTTGCTCTTAATGACTCTACTAACATTAAGTAAATAACAGGCGGTTAGTGCTGCGCCTGGAAGTATGCATTGTAACAACGTACCAGCTCGCTAAACCAGTAGCATGAATTCGCCTCAGTTAAGATAATTCTCCACCATTCGAGATGATTCTACAAAGATAAGCAACAACAACGACTAGCAGGTTCTTGAATTCGCTAGATATACTAACTTCATTTGAGTGTGGTGAGTTAGTATAAACAGCGGAGGCCTTTGGAATGGAGAGTTCAGTTTGTGATTAACCGCCGTAAAGTAAGCAACGCGACTTGATAGTAAAATATAAGACGTATTAAAGTGGTGTAAATAAAGTAAACTGCCGTACTATATAAGTAAAATAAAAGGAAGTTATGCCGTTGTAATTATCGTAATTGAAAACGAACCTTGTTTTGTTATTGGGAATAAAACAACGCAAAAAGGACGAATATGGAAATTCGTAACAATAGTGTATTCAGCTTGATTAATGCTTTAAGCCAGGGTTTGCAATATTCGAATCAGATTAGTGTCATCTACACCGGAATTAACGATAAAAACTGGTAATTAATATCTGGAAAATGCATGAAATTTCAATACATAATTTAGGCATTACGTCAATTTAACTACTGCTTTTATTCCGATGTTGACTTATAAGCCTATTAAATATAAATTCCAAATATTGGAATCCACACATATACAATACAGCATATACAATACAGCATTTCAATTAGAGAATAATTTCGATGTTAAACTCACATTTGATATGCTGCTATTAAAATTGATGATATTAAAAATGATTGATTGAAAATGATTGAATTGAAATTCAGAATTATTATTTAAAATATCTATTTTTAATTTGATAATCAGAAATGTAAATTGCAACATCAATCGAAATTCTGAGTTTCCATGGACTATATGGTCGTTAGCGCTGTGCACACATGGAAAAATATCGATCCAACAACCAAAATGTTCCGAATTGAAAACGGTAACGGTCGAAAGACTGAGTTTCAAATTCCCTTGGAGTCACGCATACCTTTTATTTATTTTTTATTATCTTTTGAAATTGTATAGAAATTGTAAATTGTTTTGCACCCTTGAATAAATTTTTGCTACGGTTTAGCAACAAAAATCCAATGAGTGTTCGAACTCACGGGCGATGTGTTAACACCTTTTTCTTTTACACGGTACCTGTTCGATTTCTACGAACACATTAGTAAATGTTACATTGGAAAGTAAAAAAAAACACCCCGTAAAAACATAGTTTTTGACTATAAATTCTTTATATAAGACCACGCGCCTTTGTCCAATCCTGCCCATATCTGCAGCAAATCTTAGAATATGTAAACCTAATCAACATACCCAATTTTGGTCAAATACCGATAACACGAGCAGAAATAATAGATTTTTTATTTGTCATTTGTATGGGAGGTACCACGCCCCTTTGTCCAATACCGCCCATATTTTGACAGTTCATTTTTGTCAACGCCATTAGTTTGCCTGAAAAGTTTCAGTTCGATTGGATCACGAGAAAAGAGTTACAACTCAATCCAGAGTTTCCCCGCCATGCATACAAGGGTGTCCCAAAAAAATGTTCTTTTTCGATTTTCATGGTTGCTCAAGCTGGATTGGACAGCTTATAGGGTAAAGTATTTTTGAGATTTTCTTCCAGATTTTCCGGAAGAGGTCTAGAGGTCGCACAAGTCGAATTTTCCCCAAAAATGTTTCCCCAAAACCGGTGCCATTCTTTGCTGCGTGTAATTCTTTGTCGTTACGTAGCGCATATAGATTCATTTTAATAAACCATAAGGCATATATTCCCAGTACAGTCTTAGGACGTTGGGAGAGAAGAAGAATCTCTAGAATAAGATATAGAAAATGTTAAATGAATATATGGACAAAATAAAATTTAGATTCTAAAAAAAAAATATTCTACAACTCTGGAACAGTAACCGCAAATTCAAATTCTTTTCTACAAAATTGCTTGGAATTAATACGTCATTCATTAGTTTTTTAAATTTTCATAGGAATTTTAAAAGATATAAAGCGTTATTTACAAAATTTACCAAAATTTACCAAAACTTACGAACAAATTTAATATACAATAAAATTTTGGACGTTTACCTTCAAAACTGTTGACTTACAAACTAAGAAAATCGTAGTTATTGACCGAGTTTTAAGTGAAATTCAAAAAAACGCCCGGAATACCCGATTTTTGGGGGAAATTCGACTTGGCGACCTCTAAATCTGAAAAAATCTCAAAAATAATTTACCCGATTTCAAATAAAAGCAAATAAAGCTTGAGCAAAAAAAAATTTCACTGATGGGACACCCTAATGCATACAGACAGGTGAAGTTAATATAAACAAGTTAAATACAGCTGACGATGATGACGTTACATTTAAATAATATTAATACTTAAAATTAATTAAAGACCCAGTGCAAGCACATGTGTCATTATTTTCTTGCGTAATACTTTTTGTTTTATTCCCACAAAAACAAAGAGAATGCAAAGCAACAGAAACATGTACATACATACATTGTTATGTTCGTACATACGCTACACAAGTTCACACAATTTTCGTTGCTCTCTTGCTATCTCATTTTTATATACGTATAACCACGTCATTATTCTCTTTGCTCTGAGAGTGCTCCTCACCCACACAAGAGAACTATTCGCTGCCGCTACATCAGTATATGTTTTTTTCGCAGTCTGACAATCTGTGTTTCGCAGTCGGACAAATCTGTGTTCTATATAGCGGTGAGTCACCCTTATCATTTAGGGGTACAAAAAAATAGATGTTGGCCGATTCTGAGATCTACCCGATATACACACAAACTTTCATACAAATCGGTCCAGCCGTTTCGGAGGAGTTTAACGGCAAATAATGTGTGATCGCTGTCGGACAATCTGTGTGATCGCAGTCTGACAATCTGTGTGAGCGCAGTCGGACAAATCATAGAGTAATCTCAGACTAAAGAGAATATTTGGCTCATCGGCCTTTCACACTCTTCTTGATGCGGTCGGTTTGATAGAGAGATGTTTGACGGAAAGTGAAATACACCCGGTGGAATTACAATAACTTCTTGCTTTACTTTTTCAAGTCGTTTTGGTGAAAAACTGTGAAATTTAAATGTGTTTTAAACTTTTTTATTGACTGTTATTGTTAGCATACATTTGTGTTGTATTTAACATAATAATTTTAACACACAAAACGAAATGCCGTTGTTGTTATTTTGTTCGTTGTTTTGAACCATTGCCTCTATCTGGTATTAGTAAAGCAATTCTTTTCAACATCAAACGTAAATATCACACCAGACCAAATGTCATAAATTGGGTGAGAGAAGAGCGCTACAGAAGTTTTTATAAATAAAACAAAACCGGTTTTAGATACCAATGAAATTCTTTCTTCCTGCGAAAGTACGTTCGATGCCATTATGCATGGAACTCGATTTCTTTAGCATGGAAAGTCCAGACGCTGAACCCAATTTTCGACGGTTTTCAAGCATAAATCGGCTGATACTGCTGCAATTTCACGTTCGATATTCGTACGAAGTTCATCAATCGTCGCTGGCTTGTTGGCATAGACCATAGACTTGACGTAGCCCCACAGGAAATAATCTAACGGCGTCAAATCGCACGACCGAGGCGTCCCATCGACTGCGCCATTTCTTGAGATAACACGTTCACCAAACTTGGTTTCCAATAAATTGATTGTGGCATTCGCTGTGTGGCTTGTGGCGCCATCCTGTTGGAACCACATGTCCTCCAAGTCCATATTATCCAATTGGGGCCAAAAATATTCGGTTATCATTGAACGGTAGCAATTCGAATTCACAGTAATGTGCCGGTATTGATCATCACGGAAGAAGTACGGCCCAATGACGCCGCCGGCCCATAAACCGCACCAAACCGTAATTTTTTCGGGATGCAATTATGACTCATGGATTACGTGTGGATTGCTGTCTGACCAATAACGCATATTTTGCTTATTGACGAAGCCATTCAGCCAGAAATGAGCCTCATCGCTGAAGATGATTTTCCGATGGAAATCCGAATCATTTTCAAGTTGTTGCTCAGCCCAATTCACGAACATACGACGCTTATGGTGGTCAAGCGGCGTCAGTTCTTGCGTCAATTTGATCTTGTAAGGATGTACACCAAGATCTTTTCGCACAATTCGCCACAACGACGTCACAGAGATGTCCAACGCTTGAGAACGACGTGTGAGAGACACATTTGGGCTTTCTTGAACTGAAGCCTCAGCGGAAGCAATATTCTCGACACTACTGGCACTTCTTTGTCTCACTGGCACGGGAACATTTTGTACTGTGCCTGTGGATTCAAATTTTTCCACTAGTCACTCAATTGTTGATCTGCTAGGACGATTATGACAACCATAAATTGGACGTAGCGCTCTTATAGTTGAGGCCACTGACTCCAAATTTCGGTAGTAAATTTTAATAATTTCGACTCGTTGTTGGCTCGTTCATCTTTCCATGATGAAATGGCAAACCTTACTGAGGAGAAATGTCAAAAGAGCGAGATCCCTATCGATTTACTTTTGTAGCGTCTCTGTTGAAAACGCTTTTATGAGTATTAGTCTATGGGCAAATTGTGTTTGGATGGATTCAGTTTGTGAATTTAGCCGTAGATGATGTTAACCCATCAAAAATGTATTATGAATTATTAATTTTGGATGCAGGAAGTCTACTCCTTTAATATAACTACTTTTTCGAATTTAAAAATCAAATTCCCGGCAACGGAATTGAGCCCAAGCAACGTGATTGCGAGTCCGCGCGTCTATTCATCAACCTGTCCACGCAATTCGAGAGACTTCTTTCTGTGGGATTTTTTTTCCAGTCACTAGTCCATGTCAATAAATCTCAAACCCTTCTTATTTCAATAAACCCCTGATCGTGGGGATGTTTCCAAAATTATTAAGCTGTGTGCTTCCTAATCTAATGCGCACTGATTGGAACCTACTAGACATCTGCACAAGACGTCTTGTATGGTCATTAAAGACGTATTCTTTTTTCAAGCCATGTACTGTAGTTAAGTTGCGGCAACCAAATACTGCAGTGTTCTGATAAAAGCTTTCGTGTAGGTGAAGCTGTCGTGCATTATATACACGCTCGTACACACATCCGCACATACACGAGCACTTTGTCGACGGTACCCCGAAGTACTTGATTGCCGCAACTTCGCCTCAGTTCATGTTATGAAAAAAAGAAGGAAATTGCTTGAATGGCCATTCAAGACGTCTAGATATCTAGAACCTACGGACAAAGACAAATTTCGTTACGCACAAACAAAGTCGCAACAAATGAACTTCGTAAGGTGAATGTAATTGAGGCAATCGTACATTTTTTGCAACAGACACAACATTTCTTTTGTGGTAGGTACATAAACCCGTTTACGAGAACCGAAGATGTTTACAACAAACGACATGCGGTAACTCTAAACTCATTAATCGTTTACTTACTTACATACTTATCTGGTCTCGAACAACCCCGGGGGGTCAGGGACCTTACAAAATGGAAATAACATATTTCGCCAACCAGTTCGATCTTCTGCCCCTCTCTCCAGTTGGCAATACCAAGTGTTGGAAGGAATTTGTCAACCTGACCCCTCCAGCGAAGTCTTGGTCTTCCTATTTTTCGTCTTCCCTCTAGTTCGGTTTCGAAAATACTTCAATGACACTAACACTAACAATGTCAATGTCGCGATATAGCTCATACAGCTCAATGTTCATGAGTCGCCGATACTCGCCGTTGTGCACTATAGAGCCATACATTTTTCGGACTATTTTTCTCTCGAAGACCGCTACAGATGATTCGTATGCTTACGATAAGATCCAGGATTTTGCGTCCAAAGCAAGATAGGTTGTATGATAGTCTGGTAAAGCTGGACTGTTGTCTCTCGAGAGAGGACTTTATCTCTAAAGTGCTTGCTTCGCCCCAAATAACAGCTATTCGAAAGCACAATTCTCCGCTTGATCACAAGGCTGACGTTGTGGTTTTTATTACGGCAAAAAAAGGTATAAAAATTCGTCCACTACCTCGAAATTATAACGGTTATCAACTTCCACGCTTTGGTATAATCGCGTGGAGATCCTGCTCGTTGAAACCATTAATTTTGACACGACCTCGTTTACTGTCAGACCCACTTTTGCTGACTCCTTCTCAATTCTCGCAATAACCGCAGTAACTTCTCTAATTGTGCGCCCAATGATATCTATATCATCAGCATACGCCAGCAGCACGTGACTTTTGCTGCTGATGGTTTTATTCATGTTGACTGCAGCTTTTCTCATAATGATCTCTATTAAGATGTTAAAGAGATTGCACGATAGGGTGTCACCTTAGTTTAGAAAGGTTCGGTAACATCCTTACCAACTTTCACTGCGGTTTTGGTGTTCGTCAAGGTCATCCTGCAAAGGCGTATGAGTTTTGCAGGAAAACCAAGCTCAGACATTGCTTCATAGAGTTTCTCCCGTATCGGACTATCGAAGGCGCTTTATAATCGATAAATGGACGATAGGTGTCGATTTGTTTTTCGTGTGTCTTCTCCAGGATTTGGCGTAGCGTGAAAATATGGTCAGTTGTCGATTTTCCAGGCCTAAAGCCAGACTGGCATGGTCCACTCAGGTCAGCGATAATTGGTTTTTGTCTTTCGCACATTATACTTGATAGAACTTTATATGCTATGGCTAAAAAGGCTTATTCCACGGTACTTGGCACAGAGATTCGGGTCACCTTTTTTTAATATGGGACATAGTACACTGAGACTCCAATCGCCGTGCATGGATTAATCTAACCAAATTTTGCTAATGAGCTGATGCATGCTCCTTATCAGCCCATCGGCGCCAGCCTTAAACAACTCCGCCCGTAATCCATCGGCTCCAGCGGCTTTGTTGTTCTTATGCCGGGCAATATCGGTTCTGGCCTCGTCTTGGTAAGGAGCGGGCTAATCGACGTCGTCGTTCAAATTGTGATTGATTGACTCGTCATTGGATATCTCAGGTACCAATAGCTCATAGAAATAATCTCTCCATATTCCCAATATGCTCTGCATATGGCCCTGAGCCATGAACCATGTCTATTTGTTCTGCTTTTGACTTTTTTGTTGAATTGTCGGGCTTCGTTCTTCCTTCTTTATGTCTCAATATTGTGACTCTCACGCTTTCTCCACTACCGTTTCTTACGCCTAAAGAGCCGGTTTACCTCCTTCCTTTTCTCCCTATACCGCTCAGCCAAAGCTTGCGTTACAACTGACTGAAGTATTGCCATATGTGCAGCGTTCTTTTTATCATTTGCAATTCAACACCCTTCATCGTACCATGGTTTATTGCGAAGTGGTTTTTCAAAACCAAGTACGGTTGTTGCGGGAGTTTTTATAGAGTCGGAAATGGGTCTCCACTGCGCATCAGGATCGTCATTGGGAGAGGGTGGGTTCTGTGCCAAAAGCTGCGAGAGCTTCCTTGAGTAGGCTGTGGCTACCTCTGGTAATTGAAGCTTTCCGATGTCCAGCTTCATCTGCGTGTGGTTTCGTTCGATTTTCGCTCTACTTAATCTTGTGCGAACCTTTGCTGCTACCAGGTAGTGATCGGAATCGATGTTAGCTCCTCTGATCACTCGTACGTCCATTACACTGCATGAGTGCCTTCCATCAATTACCACGTGACCAATTTGGTTCTTCGTTCTTTGATCAGGGGATACCCAAGTAGCCATGGGGATGTTTTTTTGCCGCGGAAAAGTCAATCAGTCTCATACCGTTGTCGAAACTGTCAGCATGTAGACTGAAATTGCCAATAGTTGGATGAAACACATTTTCCCTTCCTACTTTGGCATTAAAATCCCCTAGTACAATTTTGATGGCAGCGGTCATACGTTTCCTCTAGGAGCTCACAGAATATGTCTTTGGTATAATCCTCTTTCTCTTCTGTCGGAGCATGCACCCAATTTGGAGAAATATAAAAAATTTCGCTTTTGTGCGGATTGTGGCTATACGTTCACTCACAGGATGGAACCTAGAGACTAGATGTCGCAGTCTTTTGCCAACTACAAATCCGCAATCAAATTCCTGTTTTTTTTCATTGCAACTGTAGTATATATCGCAGTTTCTCTTTCTTGTGCAGCCATGCTCTGTCCATCGCATTTCCTGGATAGCTGTAATGTCAGCCTTATAACTTTCGAGGACATCTGCCAGTTGGATACTTGCACCGGATATATATAGAGTTCTCACATTCCAGGTGCATATCCGTAAATCGTGGTCATTATAACGTTTGCGGGGGTCTTCAACAAATAGGGGTTGTTTATGTTTTCTTGTTCGTTTATGTATTTTCACTGCCATTATGAACGGTGGCGGGAGGCAAACCCAGTCCACCGGGTTTTTTGCATTTTACCTACTGCCAGGATATTTGATTGCAGCCGCCCATTATGGACCAGACGCTGGCCAGGATGCAATATGTCGAACCTGGATTTTTTTCTTTTGGTTTCTTTCCGCCGTTGGCCCGTATGTTTGGCTCATCCGCCTTCTAAAAGAAGAGACAAAAGAATATGCCCGATTGTTTGATGAGCTTCAGTGGCATCAGTCACCTGCTAAACCTGATGTGCTGCTCATTTGTTTCGCCTTCTCACTATAGCTAGCTAACGGAGGTTTCCGAAAAGCCATACTGCGTGGAAGTAGTGAGCTGCTTAGACTGCCCAATTAAGGAATCATTTCTGGCCACACCCAAGTGAATGGCTATCAGAAACTTTCCACCTCCACGGCCAGTCCCATGTCAAGAAAATCTAAGTTAGATATCTAAAATGTAATGTCCATTTTCCTTATTAACCTAATCAAACTTTTTACATTTTCGTGTGAATAGTATTCATCCACATTGGCTTTCCTTCCCTGGCTAGATAATTTCCATCCTAAAAAAAGGGTAAAACTACTGATTATTATGTTGGTCTTTCTTGCCTCCATAAAAGTACAACCCCAAATTTGGGTGTCAGTCAGACTTCTGCTTAATTTAGGCATAAAATACTAATAAAACGAAACTAAGCTAAACTAAACTTCATCCAACAACGGTCGTTTGAGTAGGTGGTGGTCCGTTCTCCTACAAAGTTCCATACAATATCGTGATGTTCAGAGTCGATTCAATATGTACATAGTGACATACTATGTACAAAGGCATACATGTGTAGATCTAAGTATACTCATACATATGTATCTATTTACATAGCAACGGCACACACATGCCCACCCATATACTTTACATGTTTAGTTATCGCATGACTTTTATGTTGCACCCTTTTCGTCGGTTTATATATTTATATGTGATGTGACGTCGTAGTTACTCGAATAGTCTAATGTTTACCTTACGATATGAGGACAAGGTAAAACTAACACCGGCCAGTCCTCGGATCCGCTCCAGCCTGCGGATGCTATTCATACACTCAGGTGATTCAAGTTGTATGTTTGCAGAGCGATGTCATCGTCGCTGTCGGTTGTTGTATTGTGCGAAAGGTGTGATAAGTGTTAATGAATACCTTAAGTAAACTATTTAAATTGCAATCATGACCGAGATAAGAGATGGAAACTTTTGTTTTTTGATTTCATAATAGATCAAGGGACTCACAAAGGAGTGCACCACGATGTTGTTTAACTATGGTGACTTTTTATTCAAAACTAAAACCGAGAACTTCCGGATGACAGAAGTAAGTGACAGGGGGGGGGGGCATATAAATGTATAATATATTCTTACATAATGCTAAAAATTAAGGTCAAGTATCTTAATCAAAATGAGGTTGGGTGAAATCCTAAGAAAAATCTTAAATATGTCTTATGTTAAATAGTCACATCATTAAAATATAATAAAAATCATTAAACGTTTTCATTCAAACTCGAAAGTTCCTCGTAAACCCCGTAAAATTCGTATTTTTATCAAATCTCAAACAGTTTCAATACAAAATTGAAGTTTCAAATTGAATTTGAATTTAGCGCAGTTACGAGGTATAAAGTGACGAAGGAGTTAAGAACTTCCAAGAGGAAGACTTGCAAACATTTCTGCGTGGGAATCGAGAACGCATCAGAGATATCCTGATTGTGCGGAGTCCTCTCGATCACTACCACTTTTCTCGGATTTCTGAGGGAACATCGACATCAAGTGCTGAGTTTTTATTGATTGACGGTTTCCAGTTACATCCCATGAAGGTGTTAGGGCTAGCTTCTCACAATTGAGTGAGCTGTGCACGATCTTGTTTTACACATACTGATTGGGACCTACAGTTTTACACCGGCTCCGAACGGTATTTGGAGAAGCTAAGTACTCGATAGTGTCGCCGTCACTCAGCGAGGTGACCGCCGTCGAAACAAATTTAAGGTGGTCAGAGCAGGGATGGAACCTACGTTCTCATGCACAAGCTGCGCACACTACCACTGCAGCACCGACGGCTAAGTGTTTATACCACCCGATTAACACACACTTCCCAGGCAACTGGTCTGCAGTCATGGTGCCGGACTGACCGGCTAACCACGTCATTCCGCACGATGCAGGTAATATCATACATAAGGAAACACCCCATCGGCGGAAGTCATGACCTGGAAGGCCTGAACTCATGACCAAACAGGCCTTCTTTAAAATACGGAAGGCCTTCCCTACACATTACCTCTTCATTTCTTTTTAACATTGCGAGAGATTGAGTGCCAAGGCCTACCTAAAGAAGGCCTTAGAAGGCATACGAAGAGGAAGACCTTAGAAAGAATGCAAAGAGGAAGGCCTTAGAAAGCATTTACTTTACTTTATTTTTGTTAAACAAAAATAAAATGAAAGTAATTTTTTTTATCACAAAATCATTATCCACTTCTACATATTTCTTTATAAGTACGTATGTATCCATCTCACCACCCTCAACTTCAAATTGAAGTTGGTTTCTTCTAAAATTTTAAAAATGTTAAAAAAAAATATAATTATAAACTTTGTATGAGATTTTCAAATTAAATTACAGTTAAAAAGCATCGTAAAAGAAATTTGTCAACATTTTAAAAATCGTCATCTTGGTTATATCCGATAAAAAAACGCATGCATTCCGAAGGACTTATTTTAGGAAGGCATTACAAAAAATCATTCATGCGGAAGGCCTTGTGAATTCCGCCGTTGGGAAAATTCACTGTGCAATCGAAAGTTTTTAAACCTAGAAATCACCTGGTTCAACACTATATCTCCAGTGCAGATACAAAGTTCACAACACATTTTGGCTCCCTGGCTCCTAAACTTTTATAAATGGCGGTCCATGACAAAATTGGACCTTAAGGTCGCTTTAAAAGAGTTAATAAGATACATCTTTTTCAAATCTATAATTGTATTGCTAAAACCCAGTGCCAATTTCCTATATACACGTTTAAAAAACGGTTCCTGTAACATTATACAAGGAACCATGTATATGTTTCGAACATCCATATTCTTACGTGCAAGCATTGGTGTCTTGAATTGAAGATATGGGGTTTTTTGTGCTTGTCACGTTTCAACAGTTTTTAACGAACAACAACATATTTGGGTCACAAAAACATACATTATCATATATTAATCATGGTGTCTCCATCATATAATGTTGAATTGCAAACACAATGTGTTTGGACCGAAGTATACTATTGTTACGATGAAGTAAAATCTTTTACGTACTCTTAATGACCAGACTAACATTATGTAAATAACAGGGTGATTAATGCTGCGCCTGAAAGTATACCCATACTACAAGCGAGTTGACGAGTCGGCTCTAAGTATGTTATTTTTAAAAACTGTTACACTATAGGTTCTGGTATCGGGAAGAGCAATCTAGAAGCTAGTAGAGCCCTTTGCGCCGAGAAGCAGAACTGGTATAAATACCTGAGGCTTTTGTCAGTCTTTGAGTCAGTTTTTGATTAACCGCCGGAAAGTAAGCAACGCGATTGATAGTAAAATATAGGACTTATTGTAAAGTAGTATAAATAAAGTAAACCGTTGTACTATATTAGTAAAATAAAAAGGAAGTTAAACAGTTGTAATTATCGTAATTTAAAAAGACTCTTGTTTTATCATTGGGAGTAAAACAGCGCTAAAAAAGAACGAATAAGGAAATTCGTAACATTATATTTGTTAGAAGCTACAAGCACGTTGCATTTCCATCCAAGCAACAAAAAAAGTCAGATTTTTTAGGGTGTATAGAAACTATTACATTCAGCTTAGAACTTGGCACTAAGAAGCCAATAAATACTATTGAATCTGATCGGGATTTTTTAAAGTGATTTTAAATTTTTATTTCAATTTTTAAAAACCAAGTCACAAAATAGTAGTTTGTCTATTTTGATCTCGCTGTCCATAAAGCACGAACGAAATAGCAGCGCGCTTAACATTATAAAGGGTTATCCATTTTGCGGTTTCAAAAGTATACGTAAATAAAAGACATATAAAATATTTTGTTTCATGATATTTCTTTTTTATTATAAAGTTTGAACGTTGACATTATGTGTGAAACTCTACATCATTTAAATGACCACCACGCGAAGTGTTGCAAGCACTGATTCTTTTGAGGTAATTTTGAACCACTTTTTAACACATATTGGACGGTATCTCAGCCATGTTGGTTTGTAAGTGCTAAAGCGTTATGGTTTTGTTGGTTTTTAAGTGCTCAAGCGTTAAAGGTGTATCTGCATAAACACGGTCTTTCGCGTAGCCCCACAAAAAAATCTAATGTCTGTGCCAGAATCACCATTTTTGTAGTAGGTTTTATTAGTTTTTATGCGTTGTGTGATAGTTAAGCGATCCATTTTCGTCAATGTCAGACTTTCAACTGAAAAGAAAAAAATTTGGTTTAACAACTTAGATTGACAGATGTCGAATTCCAGCCCTATACTTTTGAAACCACGAAATTGATAACCCTTTACTTATACAGTACAGTGTTCACAGATGGTAGTTAACGGAAGCTGCACTTGACGTTCTTTCACTGGAAAACTGAAAAGTAATTTTCTTTAAGATTCAACCTAGTATAACCTTAGAGTTAATATGGACTAGAGTGAACACTTCTCTCATTAAAGTTATGCCATTTGGTGGGGTTGTATATGACCGTTGCATGTTGAACGTATTGCTTTAATAGTAGCAGATATAGGCATTAGTACGAAACAACCAACAAGGTAACAACACCGGCATTTCGTGTTGGTGAGTTAATATATGTATATATATTAAATGATTCACCAATGTATACGAACGGCAAAAAAGTCCAAAATACATTTCAATTTAACAGTTCTCCACCAAAACAAATGTCAACAGTTAAGTCTATAAATCTTGAAACTTCACCTGGTGTAATTCATTTTATGTCGAACATCTCTATAATGCATTTACCTAACGACCTAGTTTGAAATGAAACGTCAGATGTTATAGATGGACCATGTATACCTTATCTAAGTCATGATAATGATCTTAAGTGAATAATTATATATCAAACGACGTAAATACTCATGTGAGCTACACTTAATTCGCAATGATGTAACAGTGAACACCTCTTAACTTAGCAACGAACACATCAACGTTTAACATAGGTTTTCAGTTTCGTCAAGATTACGAACAAAGCGCCAAATCTTCAAAATGTATATCCAAGTAATTGGAGATATTTCAAATTTATGAACATTTGTGTCATCCAAAGAGCGAACATAACGAACACTGTCTACAGGTCTTTATTTGATTTCAAATCTTACTCATGAACTTTAATGTACTCTGCCATAAGTATCCGACTAAGTTTTGGGTTAATTACAACGAAGTGGCCTTTTCAAATGGGTATGTAAATTCACAAACAGCTCAGCGTACCGGCACCACCCTTAATTCTTTAGAAATCTAATCAATCTGCATTTCGTTCTTATGAACTGCCTGTCACAAACTGTTATACATACCACCACACGAGTCTAACAAATGGCATCATTAAGTTCTCTGTTAAATACAACACCTAAAAGTATGCTTTAAACTAAATTATGATTGACACAAACAACATTTTAATGGACAGCAGACGAACGAACATTTCTCTGTTAATTCTAAAATTCAAGTTAATGGAAAAAGAAAAATGTTTCGAATAATGTTGCCCATAATGGAATAAATAATCTCTTTGGAAATCTCTAGGCTCATTATTTGAGTTATTTGTGAAAAAGAACTACCCACGTATGAATACGTTTGTGGTTTGTTTTTGGCAAATTACAGACATGATTTTTCACTTTATATACAGGAATATAAATGTGCATTTACATATGTATAAGTATATGCATACATACGTTTAATGTAGACATTATTTAAATACACCTACACTTTATAAATTTGTGTATTTCAAACATGACAATACACTCAAATAAAGTGTGACAGTTTGTCAAGAACTGTAAGATGGGCCTGTCAATCATTATTGTTGATTTGCATTTACCATTAGGAGAGGGTAGCAAATCGTATGGGAACCTGCAAGAGTGAGATTCCAAATGTAAAGTGAATTTTGTTCAAGTAGCAATCACAATGACGACAGCTGAGTGAGGACGAATGGTTGCTATTTAAATTTACACATAAAGAAAAACTTCGTTACGCCTAAACGAAATCGCAAACACATTTGATTCATTTGGGAAAGTTAATTGCCGCAAATGAATGTGTTGAATCAAACAATGTTATCCTTTGTTATAAATTACTTAATTCGTATACAAAAACATAAAGACGTTTACAACAGTCGATTCATACTCCTAAAATCGTTTGGCGTGAAACGAAAAATGTTTCCGACAACAGGTTTTCGTTTAACGCAAACATGTTATAAAGGATTCCAATTTACCGATAAGAAAAACTTTACTGAGGAGGAGTCGTTCAATAAGCAAAATGATGTCGCCTGTGCCCAGTCATCTTCGGCAAGCACTACAACTAGTTCCTAGAGTTTAAAAATATCCTCATCCTGTCTCTGTGATGGTATGGTGGGAAGTCGTCTACGACAAGGTAACCAAGCTCCATATCTGCGAAAAAGGTGTTAATACTTCGGCAAAGATGTACTAATCTGATGTTCTGGAAATAGTTGTGAAGCCATTAAATAGTCCGTGGACCTTTCAACAGGTCCCTGACCAGGTCCATGAGACAAGAAACACTCACGGGTGGTTAAACAACAATTTAGCTAATATTATTTCTACGGATGATTGGCCATCGAGTAGTCCAGACCTGACACATTTACAGTATAAGCTGTGCTACGTTTTAGATTGCCTGGTCTACACTACTTGCCACCAAAATTTGCAATCTCTTAATCTCGTACTTATCCACGCCGTGGACAATTTTCCTGTGGATGTGGTGCATTCTGCAATAGACGACTGGCCAATCAGACTACGGTCGTGGCGGAAGACAACTGGCGGCCATTTTAAAAAATCGTTCTTTTTTTGTTATGCTGTTGAATATTTAATACAACAAAATACAAACAATTTTGATTGAATTTTATAACGAAAAAGCCGCTTACCAGACTGTATGATTTAGCTAAAAAATATAATCCGCAAGGGATATTTACAGAATGTTGAAGCAATATCAATATATAGCTTGGCTGTTCCGGCTGTTGTCGGACTGCTGAAGTTTAATTCAAATGTAATGCCGATCATGATTGACGAATTACCTAAGGAACTTCCTGCAAGAATAGGAAAATAGAGGGCGCTATTGCAAGACGGTTCGTGAAACCGCTGTATAACGGGTTGTGCATAGTTCAAACTAATATAAATATTTTTATATGTGTATTTTATACACATTGATTGATACCTCTTTAGAGTCCTTTGCAAATCGACAGGCAATGGATCTATTAGCCGGTATTCTATGTGAAATATTTTAGCTTTGAAATTTATTTACTAATGTTATTCTGAAATGAAATATTTTTTATATAAAGGATGAGTGTGTTCTGTTCGCCGACAAAAATATAGTAAACATTTCAAACCGAAAATTTGAAAAAAATTCCACGAGAAGGAAATTTATTTCGAACAAAAAAAAATTCAGGCTCATAATTCACGAACCACACGCTGAAAAATCTGTCTTTTTTTGTTGTTTGGATGCAAATACAAACTGCGTTTGGAGCTTGTTGCATGTATAATGTACTTTTGTCCAAACACATTGTGTTTGCTATTGAATATTACATGTTTGAGGCACAATAATTAATATGTTATAATATACGTGTTTGCGACCAACCTATTTTTGTTTGGAATACAAATCAAGCTGTGTGTGTTGCACTGTCTATGCTCTCGCGAGAGCAAGATAATAAAAGAGGGACAACGAGAGAGTCTATCTTGTAAGTGTGTATCTGAATATTTGCATTATTCTCTCAGTTAGTGAGTCATAAATATTCCTGAATGTGCGTGTAAATTGCAGATGAAATCAGTGTGTCTTATTTTGGCTGATGTATATTAAATAGTACATATGTATATAGTATATCGAAATCGAAGAATAATTCGTTTCCAAATATTATAATATTTGGGAGGAAATTCGCAGATGTTTCCACGTAAGTATATGTAGGTTTGGGGGAAACAGCCGAATGCTTCCACGTAAGCATATGTTTCAACGTAAGTATTTATATGTAGATTTGGGGGAAACCGGCGAATGCTTCCACGTAAGTATATGGATATTTGGGATAAAAAACGCATGTTTCCACGGAAAATTATACATGTTTGCCAGTAAACATGATACTGTTTCTATTTAAATTCAAGTGAGATTGGGACTTGCAAACACACGAATGTTTGAAGTGTGTCCCAAATATATACATGGCTTCTGCAGAATATGTATGGGAAAATATGTTAGACAGACCGTTATTTTTCAGCGTGCAGATACAATTGAAAGTGAAAATATTTCGAGGGAACAAATATTCGAGATAGGAGTGAATCTATTTACGCGACATATAATTAAATATGTATATTTGCTCGCAAAATATCTGGCGCCAAATTGGTGGTATCTTCTTCAATGATAGCCTTAGACTCTTGCAAGCCGAGATCACTCGATCCGGAAATATGGTCCTGCTGGAACCAACAATTCTCGATAACCATTTCAGTCACTGGCGGGAAAAACTCGTTTAACATTTGCCTTTAATGCTTGCCAGTTGCGGTTACGGTGATTTCATCGGCGTCCAAAAAAAAAATAAGGGCCAATAACGTTTTTTACTGCAAATGCCACACCAAAGGACAAGTGGGGATGCAATGGCTTTTCTTGCATTTCATGTGAGTTCTCTGTGCCCCAGAAACGCATATTTTTTTAACATAACCAAAGTGGAATGGGCTTTGTCGTTCTTTACGATTTTGGACATGAAATCATCCACATCTTGCTCCAAATATAACAGATCGTGGGAGTAATTTCATCTCGTTTGACGATTAGCAGGCAGCAATTCAGGAACGGGTTGCACTTTGTATGAAAACATCGTCAAGTCTTTCACTAAAATTCGTTGCGACAAACGTCTGCTGACGCCTAATTTTGTACACCGTCGTTTCGTCGATGTTTGTAATTTCTCTCTGATGAAATTTCAAAGACATTACTTGAAATTTAAATTACATCAATTAAATTTCAAAAACATCAATTGAAATTTAAAATACAGCAACAATTGAAATTTAAAACACATCGATTCAAATTTAAAAGACACCAATTGAAATTTAAAAATCTAATACATACATAAAATCGGTTAATAATATTTAAATTTCAAGTGACGAATTTTAGAATTCAATTGATTTGTTTTAAATATCAATTGATGTCTTTTACATTTCAATTGATGTATTTCAAATTTCAATTGATATGTTTTAAATTTCAATTAACATGTTTTTTAAATTTCAATTCATGTCTTTCAAATTTCAATTGATGTGTTTTAAATTTCAATTGTTGTATTACAAATTTCTAATAGAATTTTTAAATTTCAATTACATCAAAATTTCAAATGTAATTTTCAAATTTCAATTACTATTTTTTTAAAATTAACTTGATATATTCAAATTTCAATTGGAAATGGTTAAGTAGGGTGATCAGAAATTCAATATTTTTTTTAAAAACTTAATATCCCTATTACAATATCTTGTAACGCAGTTTGAATGCATTGTATGTTAACCGTATGCAAACATTGTAAATAAGAGATTCAAATTTCCATGCAACAATCTTCGAGTGTACACATGTACCTGACCAATTATATGAGTGTGGTTGTACTCTTCTTATTCTTGATGTGTGTGCACGGATATATTTATATATATTCTGTTTTATAACAAGTATACACAGGTTTATGTGAATTTGCATGTGTACGACTGCATATACCCAAACATTATGGCATTTGTAGTCTTCCACAGAACTTTTGAAGTTGACCACATCAATCATCATAAGCACAAATTAGAAGTGAACACAGACACTGGAATACTACAAGCAAGACCACCTTTAACAACAAAAGTACTTCCAGGATAATCGAAAGGAAATACATCTGAAAGGACTCTTGATGGCTTCCGTTCATTGAGTCAAAAGTTATCATCACCCATCACCTTTAAGGGTTTGGGGGCGTAACCAAGGAAAATTAAAGTTAAGAAAAGAAAAGAAGTTCTTTAGAATTTATATGGCATCAGAAAGACAAAGAGAATTGTAATTGTAATTAAATCAAAATTAATTAAATACCAATCAAAATACCAGGAAAGATATCATAGATACCTACGAATGCTTAAGGAAAACAATTTCAAGAATCTACACAAATTTCTCAATAAACAATAAGAGAGCAGCCAATTGCCAAATAGTAGAAAATGCAAATAATCACTTACATTTGATTTGCCTGTATTGTTGTTGGTGTAGAGCTACATATTTGTTGGGATCCTTTTTAAAATTCCATAGGAATATTTGAATTTATTGCCTGTGGTTACCACCAACCACTTCACGCCATCACCAGGCAAGCGTTTAGTTCAAATACACCACACCAAAAAAACAATAACAAAGAAACAACAACAACAACAAAACCTCAAAGACATTCGGTTCTGCCACAAAGGACCGGAAATGGCAATAACCTACTACCGGGAATAAAACAACAATCGTTCGTGGTATTCCTTGGGCTGTCTATCTTCTGTATACCCGCGAAAATTCCATCCTTTTCGAATTTTGTTCAGGGTTCTTCGGATAGATAAATTACACGCCATTACCGTCATTACAACACAATCACTCTGACTTAACATGAAAAAAAACATCACATTGGTTGAAAAGAAGGAAGAAAAAAAGAAAACTTACGCCGGAAAACAAATCAGAAAACAAGAGCACAAGCTGTCCCACAGTGACTTGAGAATGAATTAATGATGAGTTTTGATACACCTTGATGAGTGTCAGATAGATTTTAAATTCTACAAGATTCTATAAGCTTTTGTTCCCAAGTCAGAGGTAAGCAAATAATGGATTGTCCATCACAACAGAATGAGGTGTGAATTGAGTTTCGGCTCTCCCCAGAGCCAACTAAATTTCCATTTATAAGGGTTGCTCTTTTCAAATTTAGTGTATTTTTTTTCGTACAAGTGGCAACTCTGAAATTTGGCAGCTGTCACATGTGTTTATTCCGATTGTTAAAAATGGAGCGGTTTACGAAAGAACAAGGCGTTATAATTGTGAAAACGTATTACAAAAATTTTAATAGTTATGCTGAGACCGCTCGCATACAGTCGAGAAAGTGCACCTAATGTGTCAACCATCTGAAGAGGGGTTAACAAAGTTTAAGAAACTGGGTCGGTTATGGACAGTAAGACTCATGCGGGTCAACGTAGCGGTCGGTTTCCTGAAAACATTGCTGCTGTAAACGAGAGTATCGGCGAAACACCGAAAACATAAATTCGGCATCGTTCTCAACAACTTCAAATCTCAGCGAATTTTGATAAAAGACCTCCACCTTCAGGCGTACAAAATTCAGCTTACTCAGGAGCGCATACCAGCAGACGTGGAAAGCGCCGGCAAGTCGTTCAATGTATAATGGAGCAAACTGAAGTCAATGGCAATTTTTCAAAAACAAAATCACATGAGGTTTCAGGGGACACCCGGTTGGAACGAAGTTCCTTTCGCTATATATTAGGTATTAGTTAGTTCCAGCACGACTAAGGCACCCGCTGAAAATTACGATAATTTAAATGGATCTTTAAGAAAAGATACTTTTTGTAAAATGATAAACATTTTTAAGAAAAAAAGTATATTTTTGTTCCTTTTTGTAAGAATATGTATTATATTTTCCAGACACAGTAGTTTTTAAAATTGTTGGAACAAAGTTCCAAACCGCACGTTGCAGGATGACGGCTAAGTGAAAAAAATGTAAACAACTTTTTTTAACTACTTTATTACAACCCAATATTACCAACTATATTGGGTACTTTTTGTTTGGTTGGATGTAAAGGGAAGTTTTCTAGGTGGAGCTTGTTTATTGTAGGTTTGAACCCAATAAAAAGTAAACTTAGAAAAGCCAAAGTGCAAGACCGGCAAATCCACGAAGCACAACCCTGAGCATGGAATTACATTTGGCAGAACACCTACTCTTACACACGTACTTTTGGTTTGGTTTGTGTCTCGACTAACATTTGGGGATATATTTCTTGTTTAAAGGGAAATTTTCTAGGCGGAGCCTATTTATTACATATTGTAGTTTGAACCAAATAAAAACTAAATTTAGTGAAAGAAGTTTAAAAAAATAACATTTTCTGAAATAAGTGCGTTTTCTTAAAAAACTAAATTTAATCAAAAAAACCCATTCATATTCTTAAACAGAGTACCTTTACTTATCAAAATACCTTATCTTAAAGAAGTACCTTTGCCAAAAAAAGTAAATTTTTTTACAAAAAGTACCTTTACCTAAAACAAGTAATTTTTTAAATAAGTACCTTTTTTTAAAAAGGTACATTATCTTACAACAAATTGCCTATTCTTAAAAAAAAAACTACCTTTGTAAAACAAAATAACTTTTCTTGAGATAAATACCTACTCTTAAAATTGTACCCGTTCTTTCGTAAAAAAAGCTTTTCTCCAAAAACAAAATACCCTCTCTTACAAAAAATATCTTTTCTTACAAAAATTCCTTTTCTTAAAAGTAGCTTTTCTTAAAAATAATATAATACCTTTTCTCTTCTTACAGTACCACTTCTTTAAAAAGTACCTGTCCTTAAAAAAGCATTTCTTTGTAAAAAAAAAATTTTAATAAAAAAAGTACCTGTCATCGAAGAAAGGAACTTTCCGGGAAAATATAATACATAGTCTTACAAAAGGGACTTAAAAATATCCTTTTTTTTTAAATACATTCAATAAATATAAAATTGCTTAAAAAAAGTTGATCATTTTACAAAAAGTATCTTCTCTTAAAAATCCATTTGAATTACAGTATTTTTCAACAGGCGCCTTAGGCGTATTGGAGCTAACTAGGACATAATATATAGCGAAAGGAACTTCGTTCCAACCGGGTATCCCCTGACACCTCATGTAATTTTTTTTACATTTTTTTTTAAAGATAGGTACGTCTTTTATTAAAAGCTAATGTTTTTTTAACAAAAGGTACTGTTTTTAAGAGAGAGTAATTTCTGGAACAAAAAGCCATAAGAGTATGAATTTTTTTTACAAAGCAGTACTTTTTTAAGAAAAGGTACTTCTTAAAGAAGTGGTGCTCTTTTTAGGAAAATGATATTTTTTTAAGAAAATGTACTTATTTTCAGAAAGGCTACTTATCTCAGGAAAAGACAGGAAAATGGATTGTTTTATTTTTAAGAAAAGGTACTTTTATGAAAAGGAACTTTTGTAAGAAAATGCATTTTTTAAGAGAAGCTATTTTTTGAGGAAAAGGTTTTTTAAGAAATGAAAATTTCTTTCAGAATTGGTCCTTTTTTCGAGAATACGTACATTTTTAAGAGCAGGTACTTATCTCAGGAAATGTTATTTTGTTTCACAAAAAGGTACTCTTTGAAGAAAATGTAGTTTTCTAAGAAAATGCAATTTGTTGTAAGAAAATGTACTTTTTTAAGAAAAGGTGCTTATTTAAAAAAAATACTTTTTTTAAGAAAAGGTACTTTTTGTAAGAAAGTTTATTTTTTTAAGCAAATGTACTTCTTTAACATAAGGTTTTTTTTTTAAGAAAAGGTCTTTGTTAAAGAATATGAATAGGTATTTTTTTTTTGAGAAAATTTACTTTTTTTAAGCAAAGACACTTGTTTAAGACAATGTTATTTTTTTAAACTTATTTCACTTTGGCTTTTCTAAATTTACTGTTATTGTGTTCAAAACTACACTATATACTAAATATTGATTACGGGCACCACCTGGAAAACTTCCCATTAAACAAGAAATTTTCCAACATATGTAAGACATCTAGTTAGTCTAGACCCAAACCAAAGTAAAAGTAAACAATATAGTTGATAATAGTGGGCTGTAGCATAATAGTGTTAAAATAAAAGTTGTTTAATTTGGTTTTCATTTAGCCCACATCCCGCAATGTGCGATAAGGAAGTCGTTCCAAAAATCATCATCTCCGATGAAGCGCATTTCCATCTGAACGGCGTCGTGAATACACAAAATTATCGAGATTGGGGCTCAGAAAATCCTCATGCAATCCATGAGAAGCAAATGCATCCACTACGAGCATCCGTCTGGTGCGGGTTTTTGGTCAGGCGGTTTGATTGAGATTTACTTTTTTGAAGATGGGACCGAAATTGCAGCGACTGTGAACGGCATTCGGTACAGGAACATGATAACGGAATTTTTGTGGCCTCAACTTGACGACATGGCTCTGGACGATATGTGGTTTCGGCGCCACCTGCTACACCGCGCATGAAACAATCCATTTAGTGTACCAACGATTTCCGGAACAAATTATCTCAAGAAATTCTGATGTCAACTGGCCACCAAGAATTAACGCCTTGCGATTTCTTTCTTTGGGGTTTTGTGAAATCTCGGGTTTGAGCGAATAAAACAGAAATAATTAAGAACAATAGAAAAAACCATACACTCATTAGAAACATTTCCTGAGTTCAAATCCGAGATCTGAGGCGCCATCGGTGAGATACAGCCACATCTCTGTGAAAAAGTTATGGAAAATTTCATGAAAATAGTAATGGCGAGTCATCAGAGCCGTGGCGATCATTTGACGAATATTTTTTTTCCACTACTAATCGGAACATGTCTTCATTTCAATCCAATAAAAAAGTCACAACTATCTCCAAATTCACGTGAATTTATTTAAAATTGAAAAAGTGCATTCTTGCTGAGACATCCTTTGCAACTGTGTGATGTGAGAAGTACATCGTTTTTGACTGCGACAACCTTGTTCCTTACAGCAGTCGACCGCTTTTCAAATTACATTCCCTAAAATTTTATTTACATTGATGTTGTGGGTGTTGTCCTACTGCTTTTGATGTTATCCTATTTGGTTTTTGACAACTTTTAAATCACAAATATTTATTTGGATCGACAAACCAGTCCTGCCATTTAGTTTCTGAAGATTATTTCATGAAAATGTCCTCCGCTACGCTTTGCATGTTCCTTCTTCCAACATTTGTCTCTATAGAGACAGCCGCTGCACGCGGCTCTACAAAAAATAGTCTCGTGGAGTCAAATCGCATGAAAGGGGCATCCAATAGGCAGCGCCACAACGTGAGTTTAATTGTTCAACAAATTCGCCTCTCAATTAGTTCATGGTATAGCCCTTAGTGTGTGGCCGTCGGTGGTGCAACGATTAGTGTGTGCGGCTGTTGTGCGAGAGAACGTGAGATCGATCGCTGCTCTGATCTCTTTACCCTTATTTCGACGACGGCCCCCTCGCTTAGTGGGCGCGAGAGTATCGAGTAATAAGCCATGAAATTGCTTCTCAAAAAACCATTCGGAACCGGTGTAAAATCATTCGGAACCGGTGTAAACCCAATCAGTGCGTGAAAATTGGAAAGCTCAGTGATTGTGAGAAGCTCTCCCTTATCCTTGCATGGGATGTAATGGGAAAATATTTATTTAATTTTATAGCGTTCAGTGTGGCATGTGGCACCGTTCAGTTGATACCACATGTTAACCAAGCCAAGTTCTTCCATTTTAGGTAAAAACTAAAATTCAATGAGTGCTCGAACTCACGGGCGATATGTTAACACATTTTTGTTACACGGTACCTGTTCGATTTCTATGAACACATTAGTAAGTATTACATTGGAAAATAAAAAACAGCGTTCAATCATATGATGACGTTACATTTAAATAATACGAGTAATAATAATTAAAATTATTTAAAGACCAGTGCAAGCACATGTGTCATTATTTTCTTGCCTAAGACTTTCTATTTTATACCCACAAAACACAAAGAGAATGCAAAGCAACAGACACATGTCCATACATACATTGTTATGTTCGTACATACGCTACACAAGTTCACACAATTTTCGTTGCTCCCTTGCGATCTCATTTTTATATACCTATAAACACGTCATTATTCTCTTTACTCTGAGACTGCTCCGCACCCACACAACACAATTATTCGCTGCCGCTACATCAGTGTGTGTTTTTTTTTTCGCAGTCCGACAAACGGTGTTTCGCTGTCGGACAAATGTGTTCTATATAGGGGTGGGTCACCCTTATTATTTAGGGGTATGAAAAATAGATGTTGACCGCTTCTGAGACCTACCGGATATGCACACAAAATTTCATACAAATCGGTCCAGCCGTTTCGGAGGAGTTTAACGACAAACAATCTGTGATCGATGTCGGACAAACTCAGTCGGACAAACTGTATTTGGATGTGTTCACTTTGTGAGTTAAGTCCCTACCCGCGCCTATGGGTGCGAAACTTGGTAACTATACCTTGAATAGCCTGCTAGGTGGATCGATTATGACAACCATAACAAGGGCGTTACTTTCGAAACACATTTTTTACAGAGCACGATTTTTGAAAATAAAACTTAAGATTTCCAGCCATTGTTCGATGGTAAGTCTATTCATGATAGAATGGTAAGACAAACTGAACATTTTTGACTTTGACACATGTCACCAATCACGCGTGAACTGGCAAAAACTTAACTTAATATTTAAAATGAAACTTAACATAAAAATTTGATAAAAAATACCAAAAAAATCACCCGTTGTATTCTATCAATAATTTTTGTTCTTCTCATCACGACACTGTGCGCTGCAGCGTCATCGCTTTAGCGTACAATACTGATTAGGTTAGGGCAATAAATTGTTGTTGTTGTTTTCCTTTTACAGGTAAAACGAATTCTCACATCGAAGCCTTAGGTTAAAGGATGCAGAAAAACGAGGATATATGATGAAAAATCGTAAACATATTTTGATTTGGTCGAAAAGAAATGATACCAACAAGAATAATCTCGTAATGTCATTATTCAGCGCAAAATGATTCTTGGCAAAGATAATCCTTTTAAAATTGGGGCTATTGGTTTTTTATTCAAATCGAATTGTGGGGCAATTTCAAAGCCAGTGGCATCCACAATCCTTTCATGGAATGTAATGGGAAATCAATAAAATTGAAATATTGCCAAAAGGTACACGTCCCTGGACGGATTTATTTCATAATAAAAAATTGTCGGTTGAAATTGTAGGTTCACACGTGGTAACCTGATAATACGAGTACTTAGACCTAATATTACGATATACACAAAGAAAAAATTATTGCACAAAATATAGCAATTTGACTTTGTTTAAGCCCAACATTCCCATCCAATTACTTTTTAATTGAGTCAATTACTCGAGTACTTGAGTGAAGAAATTTAAGCAAATATCAGTAAATAAATAAATACAATTGGCACCATTTATCATTTCACGTAGCTCAATTATTAGTGCTCTTGAAACTACAAAATTCTTGTTATTATTACACGCTGAAAAATCTGTCCTTTTTTGTTGTTTGGATGCAAATATAACGTGTTTGTAGCTTGTGGCAAATATATTACACTTGCGCCGAAATATGTTGTGTTTGCTATTCAATATAACATGTAACAATAGGTTATAATATTTGTTTTTGATACCAAAATGTGGCTTTTTTGTTGAAACCGCTGAAACCAAATACCAGACAGACAAAAAAAAACAAATGGTTTCCCGTTACATCCCATGAAGGGATTAGGGAGAGCTTTTCATAACCATTAAGCTGTGCGCGTTCCAGTTTTACACTCACTGATTGGGACCTACAGTTTTACACCGGTTCCGAACGGTATTTTGAGAAGCTTTTTCATGGCTAAATACTCGATAGTGTCGCCGTCACTAAGCGAGGTGACCGCCGTCGAAAGAAATTTTAGGTGGTCAGCGTAGGGATCGAACTCACGTCCTCATGCACAAGAGCCGCGCACACTACCATTGCACCACCGACGGCCATTGCACCAGACAGAAAACAAAGAAACAAAAAAGCAGCAGATCTTCAATTCATAAAAACAGTGCTTGCAAACAGTTACATATTTCCTGCAATATGTTGCTGGGGCCGATATTTTTCAGCGTGTAGACTTTAAAATAAATTTAGTAGGAAAGTATTATTTTAGAAATTTTCTTACTACTATGTCTTGAAACAATTCTCATTAAGTTTAGTTTTGTTTACCCCTTTGTGCGCATATAAATTGCAAATCAAATATTGAAATGTCGTTAATATCGTAAGCGAATTCATTATCCATGTACTTCAAAATATAAATAGAAGTTTAATTAATTTCGTACTTCAGTTGATTACACATGTAATTGAAATATCAAGCTTTGTGTTCGGCATTCTAGTGCTCCTTTGCCAGAAATGTCATTCAGCCACCCATGTTAAACATTTATCGTAATAATATGATAGCCGAGGCAGTTGTCACAGGTTTCTTCTACGCGCTGAAAAATAACGGTCTCTCTAACATATTCACCCAAACCATGTATATGTTTGGAACACACTTCAAACATTAATATGTTTGCAAGTCCCAAACTCACTTGTGTTTAAATGTAAAAAGCATCATGTTTACTGGCAAACATATATGCTTTTACGTGGAAACACATGCGTATTTCCCCCCAAACATAATAATATTTAAAAGCGAATTATTGTTTGTTTTCAGTATATACATATGTATGTATTATTTATTATAATTAATTTTATCAATATAAATCCACATTTATAAATAATTAATACAACAAATTAAAAGATTTAAAATGGCTTTTTTACCTTTAGGTGCATTGAATTCATTATTTGTTTTTTTTCTGAAATGAGAATCTGCTACTATTTTGCTTCTCCTTCCTTTGTTGTCTCTAACGTTTTTGTTTTCGGAAGGTTTCAGCTATGCGTTGGTTATCACTACGCGTTGGTACACAAAGAATATATTTATATACAAATCCAGTTCACCTTTATTTCACAAATGGTCTGCCGTTCCGATTTTCTCAGTAAAGGCTCAGATAGACAAAGGGCTTCAAGTTATTGTCCTTTCTAGTTTCTTTCCTCAAAATCGTTTCTCACTTTGGTAGCACGCATACATATATACGAAACACATGCACAAAAGCCTTCGTTTATTCGTTCTTCACTGATGAAGCGCTTTTGATATACTCTGTCCGATGAAGCAATAACGACTGAATACATGAAATTAAAACGCAATACATCAGCCAAAATAAGAAACACTGACTTCGTCTGCAATTTGGACGCACATTCAGCAATATTTATGACTCACTGACTGAGAGAATAATGCAAGAATACAATTCCACACTTACAAGATACACTCTCTTTTATTCTGTTGCTCTCGAGAGAGCGTAAACTGTGCAACAAACACAGCTGTATTTGTATCAAAAACATAAATATATGTGGGTCGCAAACACATATATTCTAACGTAATAATCATTGTGTCTCAAACATTTAATATTGAATAGCCAGCACAATATGTTTGGACACAAGTATATTATATTTGGGACAAGCTCCAAACACGTTTTATATTTGCATCCAAACAACAACAAAAAGACAGATTTTTCAGCGTGTAGGCGCTCATAAAATATGTTTTTGATCTTATTGACCTTATCTCCCGTCGAGACGTCTGCACAAGTTAAACAAATTAGATTGTTTCTCTTTTATGCGTATAGTGGATAAATGTTCAGTCAGCGGGTTAATTCAAGACACTAGATGTCGTGGCATTTTGTCACCTACAAATCCACAACCAAATTCATATTTTTTTCACGGAAGCTATAGGGGATGTCACAGTTCAACCTTCTTGAAAAGCCATGTCCTGTCTATACGGTTTAGCGGCATTGTCGGCCCTATAATTTTCAAGGTTATCTCTCAGTTGGATAGTGACACTGGTTCTGTATGTGGCTTTTACATTCAAGGTGCATATCCATAAATCCTAGTCCTTATAACGTTTGCGGTGGTCTTCAACAATTGTTATATTATCTTTTTCGATTTTGTATATTCTTTGCCGTTATCAACGGTGGCTTGAGGCAAGACTAGCTCTACGGAGTTTCGCATTTGACCTATCGCCCATTATGGATAAAGTGCTGACCCGGCTACAGATCTCCATGAGTCGGTTGGATCTGAATTTTGATTTGCTTGCTATTTATACACCGTTGACCAGTAATGTTGCCTCAATCGCCGTCTATGGACATAATAAATACCCTACAAGTTCGAGGATTATTCTGCAAACGTTTAAACTTCCTTGCCTTACAGAACTCGTGGATACTAAAGAAATAGTAGGCAGTAGCAACAATCAACTCTATTTCAAACCGTTTTGAAGTTTTATTGTCAGGAGCATAACAAATCAACCGAAACAGACCATAAACATGTACTGTTTGATCTTAGAAGAACGAATACGAGTGAATTCATTGCTGTTTGAAGTACTGTTTGATCGTAGGAGAACGAATACGAGTGAATTCATTGCTTGTTATGTACAAATCAAATTATATTCGATTTGCTCGTTGTTCCTGGTGTGCATACAACAACATCATCAACGAAGAATTGTTTTATTTGTATCCACGAATACTACAAATTTTTTTCAATGCCAACACACTAAACACTACACTACACTTTTGTGTGAGTTTAATAAATTAGTATGCCTAGTTTATAAAGGCAAGTTTTTAAAGGCGTTGCAACCAACATGAAAGAGAATTTAGCTGTCATTAGTATCAATCAAACACTATTTAAACTAAGTTTGCTGCATGGTTTGCCTCTAGTTGATTATCGCTCTCTTGCTTATCCACTATGTTACCTACCTACTACATAGTTGTTATACTGTGTCGTGGATACCCCCCGATTGAACTAGTTCGTTCGTGCACTACCACGGGGTATCCATGACACAGCTTATCATTAGCTGTCATAGTTCGTGCACTATCATAGTTCGTGCGCTGTCATAGTTCGTGCTGTCATAGTTCGTGCGTGCACTACCACGGAGTATCCATGACACAGCTGATCATTAGCGTCAATCAAACACTATTTAAACTAAGTTTGCTGCAGGGTTTGCCTCTGGTTGCTTATCGCTCTCTCGCTTATCTACTCTGTTGTCTATTATTTCCCTACTACATAGTCGATCAGCTGTGTCTCCAGTCAGCTGATACCCCGTGGTAGTGCACGAACGAAGTAGTTCAATCGGAGGTATCCATGACACAGTTGATCGACTATGTAGTAGGAAAATTATAGATAACAGAGTGGATAGGTGAGAAAGCGATAAGAAACCAGAAGAAAACCATGCAGGAAACGAAGTATAAATCGTTGGTTAATTATTGTTTTGTCGTATACGCTATTTATGTTTTTTTCGAGTTGATATTGTGACGAGTTGTATTGTTATATTGATATTGCGTTCTCTTTCCGAATCTGTAGTCGGACTTTTTATATATCTTACCATTACTGTGAAGTTTACTCTAATTTCTTTGTATGTATATCCCTAAAAAATTTTTAGTTGGTAATAGTGGTATAGTTGTGAATATTGGTATCTCCGTTTCAAACAATTGACGTTTACGACTAAACAATTATAAGTCGACGTAATAGTATTTGATTGACACTACTGATAGCTACATTATGTTTGTTGTTGGTTGCATTGAACAAAAATACACATTCCCTTTTATTTCTGTCCTTTCTATGTTGGTTGCATTGAACAAAAATACACATTCCCTTTTATTTCTGTCCTTTCTATGCCCAACCAAAGAGTACAATTCAACAGTAAGTCGAGATTGATGAAATGACCTACAACCATCGAGTGAACGTAAAGAGAGGGACAGAAACTCTTGTCTATTTCTCTATGACAATGAATTTGATTCTGGTCAAACTTGTTACTGGTATGGTTTGATACTCTCTTTACTCGGAAATATCTTGTTCATATTTCGTTTCGACATTTATTCTGTCCGCGAATAAATTTCGAATCTAGGTAGTTCATGTTTGCTTATGTCAAAGAGAAATAGGCAAGAGTTTCTATCCCTCACTTTACGTTCTCTCGATTAGTTGCTGTTGAATTTTACTCTTTGGTTGGATATAAAACGTAGAGAAATAAAAGGTAATGTGTATCTTCGTTCGATGTAACCAACAGAAAACATAATTTAGCTGCATTAGTATCAATCAAACACTACTTAAACTTAGTTTGCTAAATGGTTTGCGTCTGGTTGCTTATCGCTCTCTCGCTTATCCACTCTGTTTTCCGTCATTTTCCTACTACAGTATCGATCAGCTGTGTCACGGTTACCCCTTGGTTGTGTTCGACACTGAAATAATTTTTCCGCGTAGACCAACAGTCAGGGGATTCCCCCTGCAGTGTATTGTGTTGAACTTTGGATGTGGGGATAGGATTGTGAGGAAAAGTTTATATAAAAGGATTCTCTGCATACATGCGTCTTACCATTAACTACCCTAACCTCTGGAATAAGGCCATGTATGCAAGAGGAACACTTCCCGTGAAAATATCGGTAGCATAACTATATACAGCTAAGACATCGCCGATGCTCCAAGGAGAGAACAGGGTTGGACACACACTGTTATCCATTTCCAGACGAATATATGTTATGTAAATATTGAGGATATCGGATGGAGTGATTAATCTTTTGCACCGCTTTACAAAGATTGAACACTCGAAGACTTCTTTCGACACGTTAAAATGTGCTTATTCCAGAGGATGTTACATTTCACGTTCAGTGTATCAAGAGCTTCCGATCCTCGATATCTATATCACCCATAGAAATCGATGACAAATGCGAGTCCACAGTGTGCTTGTGCGATATTCTGCAACACTGGTTCCATACTTTACTTTTATTGATTATTTACAACCTCATGAGGTCAGACGTCTTACACATATTAATTAAACAAACAAATTAAACAAATTTCAACATATTCTTCAAACTGGCTCTATCCTTTGCCTTTTCTCGCCAGTTGATAACACCAAGGATACGGAGTGATTTTTCTGCTTGGTCTTTCCAGCGGAGTCTGGTCGTCCTCTTTTCCTGCTTCCATCGGGTAGGTTAACAAAAACCGTCCGCGCTGGCTCATGTTCATCCATTCTGATAACATGGCCTAGCCAACGCAATTGGCCCACTTTGATTCGTCTATCTATGTCCACGTCAGAACATAGATTATATAGCTCTGCGTTCCAGCGACGTCGGTACTCGCCGTTTTCCCTAACAGGACCATATATTTTACGGAGAATTTTTCTCTCGAAAACTCCCAGGTGTTTTTCATCCGCTTGCGATATGACCCAAGTTTCGGAGCCATATGTCAAGACAGGTAAAATGAGAGTCTGATATAGCTGGACTTTTGTCCGTCGAGAGAGGGCTTTGTTCCTAAACTGAGTGCTGAGTCCAAAATAACATCTATTTGCAAGCACAATTCTCCAGACTGACGTTGTTGTCCTTGTTCACGGCGGATCCAAGGTAGACAAATACATCTACCACTTCAAAATTAAATCGGTTGACAACGTTCAAGTGCCGACCAAGTCGAGAGGTTTCTCTAGTCGTTGACACTATCAATTTTGTCTTGCCCTCATTAACAGCAAGACCCACTTTCGCTGATTCCTTTTCGATTCTTGAAAATACTGCAGTAACCTCTCGCAAATTTCGGCCATTGATTTCTATGATCGTCATGATTTCTATGATCGTCAGGTCTTGTTCGTATTTACTGCAGCCTTTCTTATTATTATCTCCATTAAGATGTTGAAGAGATTGCACGAAAGTGTGTCGCCTTGTCTAAGTCCTCACTTGGTACAGAATGGTTCAGTGAGGTCTCTCCCCACTTTCACTGCTGATTTGGTGTTGGTCTGCGTCATTATACAGAGGCGAATCAGTTTTGCCAGAATACCAAGTTCAGACATAGCTTCGTACAGTTTTCCCCGTATGCGGCTATCGAAAGCAGCTTTGTAATCGACAAAAAGGTGGTAGACATGCATCGATTTGCAGTTCGTGGGTCTTTTCCAGGATTTTGCGTAGTGTGAATATTTGGTCAGATGTGGCCTTGCCTGGTCTAAAACCACACTGATAAGGTCCAATCAGGTTTTCAATAATTGGCTTTAGTCTATCACATAATACGCTCGACAAGACATTATATGCGATGGATAAAAGACTGATACCGCGATAGTTGGAACAGACACACGGATCACCCTTTTTGAATACAGGACATAATACACTGAGACTCCAATCGTCGGGCATAGATTCCCCCAGCCATATATGCATGTGGGCTATCAGTCCTTCGCCACCTGCCTTAAAAAGTTCAGCGGGTAGGCCATCCGCACCAGCGGCTTTATTATTCTTCAGGCGGGAGATCGCTGTTTTAATCTCGGCTTGATTGGGGGGGGAGGTACAATCTACATTATCTTCCACTATAAATACTTCCTGATCTTCAGTGGAAGAATCTGAGTGGAGTAGTGCTGAAAAGTGGTCTCTCCACATTTAGAGCTCACACTGCTTCTCAGTTACCAGATTCTCATTCTCGTCCTTGCAGGAGGGCAGCCCATTATTAAACCCGTTATTCAATCTTCTTACCCTCTGGAAAAACTTTCAGGATTCACCATTCATCCTGCACATTTCGGTTTTTTCACACTGGTTCCTACGTAAATTAAACTGGACATGGTATGGCCGGCCACACTCAGTAACCAAATCCAAATCATGCGAACCATTAATTGCCGGTTTCTTTTCCAGCACCAGGGAAGGATTAGGTCCACGAACAAACGAATATGAGTGGCATAAATTACTATTATCAGCGAAGGAGTAAATAGAGTTCGCAGTCCGATAAGGAAGGTCGTTGATAAAAATCAAAATGAGAGAAGGAGAAGAACAGAGTCTTGTGGTACCTTCGGAATAAATACCCTATTCAGAAATAAAACTGTTCTGCTTGGTATATGTTTTTTTGTGCTCTTGCAGATCTCTAGCAAGAAGCTGACTATTAACAAATGTTACTACGTCATATTAAATGAAACCCAAACGGACAACCTCTTAATGGGGGTTGGAAGGCATTTAAAAATAACCCAATGAGTGCTGTAAATTCTTTCTCGATTCTCTCTAAATACTGTGTAATGACTGTTTGATGAACCTTAGCTTTCTTTAAATGTTGACTGATTCATTGAGGAAAAGGACGAGAAAATATTATATCGGCAAGGAGTCGATATAAAATCAAATAATTACATTTCCTTTGAGGTTTATTTGTGAAAAACATTAAAATTCTTAAATAAACATTAACATTTTTAATTACCCAACCAGTGACTGACCGTACTTAGAATTTATGTTGAACCCAACTTTAAGAGATACAGATGGCATCGGTATCATCGTCATCATCGCCATCTTCATGAGGAAACAAAGTTGCACCACTTCAGGATGTATATGGCAGCCATCCTTTTTGTCCACTAACCTATTCAGACATGACTCTATACATCTGTGAAGGGAGAGGGAGCCCAGTGTTAAAATGCGTAAAATGTAAAAATGTATTTTAATGTTTTGCTGTCGGTTTCCTATGCGATTGTGTCTGTTCGCCGGTCTGTCTATGTTTGTTAAATGAGCACGCAAACAGGCAGACATACAAACCGACACACAGGAAACATTTCATGCAATAAAATAAAACTTTTCTAATTAGAAACCATTATACGATCAAAGTGACAATTATCTCTCTCGAATAATATTAAGGATACAAAGCGTATTTACACCACGCAACCATAGAAATGGGAGGAAATCTGGAACAGAAACGAGTGTTTGAAACGAATGGCAACATTGGGTATAAAAAAGGAAATAAAACATATTCAAACAGTCTGAAAAGACTAATAATGGGAAGTGATTAAAGTCCACAGTCGTAGATTTGTTAATAACCTCTCAATTCGTTTGCAGAATTTTGAAATATTTAGGGATAATAATGGACTTAATTTCGAGGGAAGTCTTTAACAATAAGTTAATTTCCCATTCCCATGCTATGGAAACCACCGCAAGGAATGAACTTGTTTATCAAAAACCGAACTTGTTTATCAGCGAAGAATGTCGCATTGTAACTGATGAAGAAGACGCTGCACGAATGGCAACGAAACGGTCAGTTACAACGCGTTCTGCGAATGAGCGGTACAAGAGGCTGAGAAGGGAGGAACACCAACTATTTAGGCGGAAAAATGGCATTGAGAGCAGAGGGAGAATGAAAAGACCGAATTGCGCAGGATGAATAATAAATTCCGAGAATTTTTCCAGAGGGTAAGAAGATCAAATAACGGGCCGAATAATGGGCTTTCCTCTTATAAAGAAGAGAATGGAAATTTGGTAACTGATAAGCAGTGTGTGCTTAAAATGCCGAGAGACCACTTTTCAGCACTAATCCACTCAGATTCTTCCACTGAAGACCAGGAGGTAATGATTGTGGCAGATAGTGTAGATTGTAACCCCCTCCCAGACTACTAGCCCACATGTATCAACTTCTATACGGTATATGATTCGGTGACTCTATGCCTGACGATTGGAGTCTCCGTATATTATGTCTTGTATTCAAAAAGGGTGATCCGTGTGTCTGTTCCAACTATCGCAGTATCAGTCTTGTACAGAGTTCGTAATATTATTGCGATTATTTTGACGATTTTTCGAAAAAAAATTCTTCCATACGAATTGCACCACTTTTTCGATTGGACACGTCCGTGATAAAAATATGAGGGAGTTTTAGCGATTTTTTGTTTGAAAAATTTTATTTTTAGCGATTTAAAAAAAAAAAGTGATGCCATATAGAAGACACCCATTGGTTACAATCTCCTGTGGAGGAAAAATTTGTATTATTTTTTCGCTTGGACGCACCGTTTTCGAGTTATAACCACTTTTTTTTATTTTCGCGATTTTCTTATTTTGGCGATTTTTGGAAAAAAATCTTCCATACGAATTGGGCCACTTTATGAAATGTAATTTGGTTATGAAAAATTGGTTATTATTTCGATTGGACGCTCCATTTCCGAGATATAGACATTTTTTCTAACTTTTTCATATTTTCGATCAAAAATGGGGATGGGTAACCCTGGGTAACCCATTACCCATCGTCGTGGGTAGCTACCCATTATTTAGCCCATTTCCCTGACGTTAATGGGTAATCGTGATGAGTAATTCCCCATCGTCTTGGGTAGCTACCGATTATTTTCCCCATTACCCTGAGGGTAATGGGTAATCGTGATGGGTAATTCCCCATTGTCGTCGGTAGCTACTCATTATTTTCGCCATTATCCTGAGGGTAATGGGTAATCGTGATGGGTAATTCCCTATTTTCGTGGGTAGCTACCCATTAATTTCCCCATACCCTGTGGGTAATGGGTAAACGTTTATTACACATACCATACGACTATGTGTATGGGTTACACATGGGAGGATAAATACGAACTCTGGTCTTTTATCTATCGCGTATAATGTCTTGTCGATGTGAAAGACTAAAACCAGTTGCTGAAAACCTGATTGGAGCTTATCAGTGTGGTTTTATACCAGGCAGGTCCACGACTGCCAAAATATTCACGCCACCTCCAATCCTCGAAAAAAAACACGAAAACAAATCGATACATACCAACTTTTTGACGAGTACCAAGCTGCTTTGAATAGCCCCATACGGGGAAAATTGTACGAAGCAATGTCTGAACTTGGGATATTCCGGCAAAACTAATCCGCCTCTGTAGAATGACGGTGACCAACACCAAATCAGCGGTGAAGTTGGTGGAAAACCTCACCGAACCATTCTATACCAAAGGAGGACTGAGACAAAGCGACACACATTTGGGACACAAATACATATATTATAACCTATTAATCATTGTGTCTCAAACATGTTATATTGAATAGCAAACACAATATGTTCGGACACAAGCATACTATATTTGCGACAAGCTACAAACACATTAAATTTTACATCCAAACAACAAAAAAGTCAAATTTTTCAGCTTGCAACAATAGGTCATACGAGTTGACGTTTTGATATACCACTGTCCTAATCACGCTAGGTACTATCGGCTTCAGAAGTTACAAATATTACGGGCTTTTAACAAAAATTGCTACATAAGCTTTTCTTTCCTTTAGAGATAATCAATTTCGAAAATGGGTCATAACAGTCAACGTTTAGATATACCAATGCTTGGCATTATCGGCTCCAGAGGTCACAAATAGAAACAGATTTTGTAGAAATTTTAGCGGCGGTCAATTAATGAATGTTCGTGGTAAGTTGAAGCAGTCACCAAATGTATTCTTCACAGCTTCGAGCGTTGCGTCGTCGCTCGTATGGCATGTAGCACTGCCTTTTTGGCACCACATTTCGGATATCTACGACCATTGACGGTAATGGTTTATTTTTCGTCGTTTCAAAAGAAATAAAGTCCGACAATACCGGCGTCCCATAAACCGCACAAAACGAGGGGTATGAGAAAAGAAAAATCATCAGAATTGCTTCTAATTCTGCCTTATCCTTGTCAAAAATAAAAGCTCAAGCTGGAGTGGAAGCAAGCAAGTCATCAGTTCGCAGAGTAATTAAGAGCTGTGAGTATCTTAATTATCTGAAGTTACAAAAACGCATTAAGTCTCCTCGTAAGGAAAAGCGGCTCCAATTCGCAAGAGACTACATGGTATGGGATGTGCAGCCAAGAAGTCATGTAAATGACTGGAGAACCGCTTAAATTTACGGATGAGAAGAAGTTTAATTTGGATGGGTCTGATGGCTACAACTAAAGGGTTTTTCAACAGAGACGCTACAAAAGTAAATCGATAGGGACAGCAAACGACGCCATATTTTTCCCCGCTCTTTTGACCTTTCTCTTCCGTAAGGTTTGCCATTTCATCATGGAAAGTTATACAAGCCAACAACGAGTCGAAATTATTAAAATTTACTACCGAAATTTGGAGTCAGTGGCCTCAACTTTAAGAGCGCTACGTCCAATTTATGGTCGTCATAATCGTCCTACCAGATCAACAATTGAGCGTCTAGTGGAAAAATTTGAATCCACAGGCACAGAACAAAATGTTCCCGTACCAGTGAGACAAAGAAGTGCCCGTAGTGTCGAGAATATTGCTGCCGCTGAGGCTTTAGTTCAAGAAAGCCCCAATGTGTCTCTCACACGTCGTTCTCAAGCGGTGGGCATCTCTGTGACGTCGTCGTGGCGAATTTTGCGAAAAGATCTTTGCCTACATCCTTACAAGATCAAACTGAAGCCGCTTGACCACCATAAGCGTCGTATGTTCGTGAATTGGGCTGAGCAACAACTTGAAAATGATTCGGATTTTCATCGGAAAATCATCTTCAGCGATGAGGCTCATTTCTGGCTGAATGACTTCGTCAATAAGCAAAATATGCATTATTGGTCAGACAGCAATCCACACGTAATCCATGAGTCATCATTGCATTCCGATAAAATTACGGTTTGGTGCGGTTTATGGGCCGGCGGCGTCATTGGGCCGTACTTCTTCCGTGATGATCAAGACCGGCACATTACTGTGAATGCGAATCGCTGCCGTTCAATGATAACGGAATATTTTTGGCCCCAATTGGATAATATGGACTTGGAGGACATGTGGTTCCAACAGGATGGCGCCACAAGCCACACAGCGAATGCCACAATCAATTTATTGGAAACCAAGTTTGGTGAACGTGTTATCTCAAGAAATGGCCCAGTCGATGGGCCGCCTCGGTCGTGCGATTTAACGCCGTTAGATTATTTCCTGTGGGGCTACGTCAAGTCTATGGTCTATGCCAACAAGCCAGCGACGATTGATGAACTTCGTACGAATATCGAACGTGAAATTGCAGCAGTATCGGCCGATTTATGCTCGAAAACCGTCGAAATTGGGTTCAGCGTCTGGACTTCTGCAACGTGCCCGTGGTGGCCATGCAAAAGAAATCGAGTTCCATACATAATGGCATCGAACGTACTTTCACAGGTATACAGAATTTCATTGGTATTGGTACTTTTGTAGCGCTCTTATTGAAAAACCCTTTATTATTTCCATGAACTGCGCAAAGAAAAACGTTGTTGAACCGACATCACAGCCGAGAGGGCGGCGTTATGGTGTGGGGTGCTATTACGTACTATGGCAAAGTGCAAAAATTACTGGTGCAAGCTATAAAACGATATTAGAATCGGCTTCAGTGAACTATTTGGTCCCATATCTTGGATATTGCAACAGGATAATGCCCCTATACACAACGCCAGAGTAGTAAAGCAGTTCATTGCAAGCCACAATGTTGATATTCTTAACTGGCCACCCTATTCGCCAGATCTAAACCATATCGAAAATGTCTGGGGTTGGTTATCTCGTAAGTTCTATGAAGGCGGTGGACAATTTGATGACAAGCAGTCATTAATTCAGGCCATTAAGGATGCTTGGGCTCAAATTTCGTTGGATTACATAAATTCTCTTTATCTCTAAATGAAAACCCGTATATTATTAAAAACAAATGGTGTTGTACCTATTACTAATAGTTCATAAATAAAGTAAAATAAATTTAAAAAAAAAAACAAGAAATACTGATTTTTATTAAAATTAGTTAAAGTGCCTTTATTCAAGTGAACCAACAAAAATATCATATTTTTGGACTTTTTTTATAAATTGCTCAAAAAAAAAAATTTATGTGAGTCTGATCACAGGGGAGATGTGTAAACATCTAGTAATGAAGTTGGAAGTACTTATGCTTTTAGTATATTTTTTTAATTAATCAATTAAAAGTATCAAAACTTTCAATATTGTAAATACATAGGAATTTGCTGGTTTTTGTTTGTTTTATTTAAGTTATTTGGTTAGTAAATGGGCACACTGCAGTATATATCAGTACCTCGGAGGTAAACTACACTATGTCGTTTTCGTTAACTTTTCAGTAGAGCAGTTTTAATGTTGTCGGACAATGATGGAAAGCGCCAATTTATTATTGCGTCCGTTAAGACAGAAGAACCGAATGTACATCGTTCAAATGCAAAAAAACAAAAAACAAAAACCCTAGTTTACAGGTTTTTTGTCAATGACCACTGCTCTACTGAAAAGTTAACGAAAACGACATAGTGTAGTTTACCTCCGAGGTACTGATATGTACTGCATTAAAAATTACAGTAAGCAGTAAATTTACTGATTACTGAAAAAATTCAGTAAATTTTTACTGGCAATGAAATTTAATTTGCATTACCCGTCAAATCATAGGGCCGTATTCATAATAATCAGTAATCGGGCATTACTGATTACTGAAAATTCAATGCACCTCGTCATAATCATGTAGGCACTTTATAAAAATTGCTGAAAAAAATTTTAGTAATCAGTAAAAATTTACTAGTTAAAGGATTATTTTTACTGAAATTTTAGTAGTACTGCAAAGTGCCCATCTATGGTAAATGCCTTAAGTACAAATAGTTAATATTCACTTATGGTAACTATAATAAGATATATAAATTTTTGACTCGATTGTATTTAAAAATCTATGGAAAACTGCATCTATAGTAGTGGAATTGTTAGTTGTGGGGGTTTGTGGAGAATTGCTCATATGCAAGTGGAAAACGTCAAATAAAAATTTTGATAAAGCTTGCGACTGTGGGTTTGCACAATTTGTATTAAAATCTCCACCCATAATAATTGGAATGAGATGGAGATTGTTACCCAATTGTCGTGCACCAGTTTCAGTGTAAGGCAACAGTACGTGATGAAGATATGTTATAATCTTAATTTATATTGGAATCTAATAGAAATTTTATTAGAATTAACATTACCGCCATTCAGCTTTGATAGACTTTGCGTTGTTTTATGTTCTGAGTTATAATTTTTTTGGTGTTTTGTAAAATATTTTATTATTTTGTATTTGTTGCGGTTGACAAGTTATTAATCAGCTGTTTACTGAAATGTAATGTTATTTTACAGCAATGGTTTTCGAAAATTAGTAGCTAATATTGCACACTAGATGGTGCTTATATGCAGCTGTTAAATATGATTGACAATCTCAAAGATGAAGAAAACTTTTAGTTTTAAGTTTTCCTTATATTTGACAAGTGTAGTTTTTAGTTTTCTTTATTTTGCTTTGTTTTAGTACATTTTTTATTAAAAGTGCAAAAAATCTTTTTAAAAGTTGTCAAAATTAAATGTTTTTGTATTCATTTTATTTATTTGTTTTCATTTGCCTACGATAACATAATGTACGACAATTAGTGAAAATTAGTCGCTACTAAGGGCTAGCACAAGTGCATGTTTCGGTTCATTTAATTCATCGTGCAAAATGTTATGCTGTGTGTGTAAGGCCGACGCCAGCAGCGGTTCGAGCCATGCCATGTCTACACGTAAACCCACTCATAGTAGTCATTGCGACGCAACCGTCGAGTCATACGATGCTATTACTACCCAATGATTGGGTTGAACTGTGTTGTGATACGTGTTGTACTACCAGCAATCTATGTATGTTGATTTACTTTAGCAACATAAAAAAGGAATTCATTTCAAAAATAAAAAAAGAAACAATTAAGTACGGAAAAGGTAATTTTTTAAGAAAATTTACTTTTTTTATAAAAAGCTGATTATTTAGGAATAGGAATGTTTTTTAAGAAAAGATAATTTTTAAGAAAAAGTACTTTTGTTAAGTAAAAATACTTTTTTAAAGAAAATGTACATATTTTAAGAAAACAAGTGAAAAATAATTAATTGCGATAATTTAAACATCAATATTCTCCAGTTTTCCTTTTTTTAATTACAATCGTGCGCACCAACACTCAAGTAAAACGATTCATGTTCGAACACGTTGGATTGATTTACTTGAGTCGAACATAACATTGCCGTCGAAGTCCTATGTATACCAAGTAGTAACGACATGCATGACATGACAATGTATTACATAGTGTCACACAAATCACAACTCAATCAATTCATCTCGCGCTAGCCTCTAGTCGCTACTATTGCACACTCATACATAACTCACACCGATTTGATAACGCTTTAGGATTGGTTAACGATTACATCGCACATCTTACTCTAAATTTGTGATTGTATTGTGAAAAAGATTTTTACCCCCAGCGTATAGATGTTTACACATCAAAAGTTTTTAGTTAAGAAACCACTATTGTCTCAAGAGGTCTAGCTTCCATTTCCATTTTAAAATTCTGCAATCGGTTACAAATTGCAAAAGATAAGGCTGCTGAATATGGAATTTGTAGTGCCTTGAAATAAGTGAACCCGAGTGTATGTCTGGTTGGTGGCTTAAGTTCCAAAAGAGTGCACTCTCGCCCAACCTTTTCCACGGTGCGATGAATTGCCTGCGCACTGAGGCCATTGCGAGGACCGACCTTATGATGAAATTGACGTTGCGTTTTTACAACTGAACCGGAAATTCGATAATATTTTTTTAGTAAATTTTACAAGTTCGTCAGCCGTTAAACAATACATGATGAAATGACAAACCTTACTAAATATTTTGACAGACGGATGTCATTGGTAACTGTGACAGCTTTTGAAATATATCAAGAGAAAAAAATATCATTACTATCTACAAAATGCGTTCCCATTACATCCCATGTAGGGATTGGGGAGAGCTTCCCACAATAAGTGAGCAGCTGTGCGCTGTCTAGGGTGTCTCAGTAATAATGCACTTTATAATTTTAAAATAAAAACACGTATTTTTTGAGATAGTTGTGATTGTGTATAGGATTGTAATGAAAACCTGTTCCGATTAAGTACGGAGTAAAATATCCCCCAAATGGGGCCCACGGCTCTTATGACAGGCCATTAATCTTGCATTAAATTTTCTATGACATTTTCAGAGATGTGGCTGTATCTCAACGATGACGCGTTGGAACTCGGCTTTGAGCTCAGGAATTGTTTCTGGTTTATTCGCATAAATACAAGATTTCACAAAACCCTAAAAAAAATCACACGGCGTTAAATCGAATGATCTTGGTCGCCAGTTAACATCAGAATTTCTTGAGATAATTTGTTTGTTGTTGTTGCAATAAATCGATTGTTTCATACAAAGTGTGGCAGGTGGCAACGTCGTACTGAAACCACATGTCGTCCAGATCCATGCCGTCCAGTTGAGAACACAAAAACTCCGTTACCATGTTCCTGTAACGAATGCCGTTCACAGTCGCTGCAATTTCGGCCTCATTTTCAAAAAAAAGTTAAGCCCAATCACACTCGTTTACAGCAGCAACTTTTTCAAGAGACCGACCGTTACGTTGACGCACAGGAGTCTTATGACCAGTTTTTTAGTCAGTGGTGATCCTCTTTCTTAGTTAAATTGTAGTTAAACATTGAATTGTTGGTTGGTTAACTTTTAGTCAGAACCATATGATTTTGACAATCAAATTACTGACTCAAAATAAGACATGTAAGATTGTATAAAATACATGTTTCCGATTTGCCTATTTGTACATATACCTTGAGTCTAGATCGTTAAATCGCTGCGCCTTTATAGTTTTTTACACATTTTTGCTAAAATGACTTCGATTTTATGCATCTATTTCATATTTCACATAATTCCATTTGCTTTGTTCACCTTTGTTGGTTTGGCATTTATCACAAAACAGATGTTTCTTCCAATAAGAATACAAGGGTTGCCATAATCGTTAACAATATGGCGACTATGGAAAACAAAATGCAAAGTTAACCTCTAATTAACTAAGAATTATAATTATGTAATCCGATATTTAACTACCCATTTAAAAACTGGCCGTTAGTGTCCATAACCGACCCAGTTTCTTCCAATTTATAGACCACTCTTCGACGGGTTGACACATTACGTGCACTTTCTCGATTGAAAATTCTTCGATGTTTGCGAAGTTTCGATCTTTCCAAAGTTTTGTAACAAGTTTACACAATTATACCACATTGTTCTTTCGTAAAGCGCTCCATTTTTTGGGAATCAGAATAAACATATGTTATAGCTGCTAAATTTCAGAGTTGCCATTCCACAAAAAAAATTACACTAAAAGTAAAAAGTGCTACTTTACTGAGACACCCTCACTCAAACTGACTGAAACTCACTTACACTCACTGACTGTGACCTATAGTTTTCCAAAGTTCCGGAAGGTATTTTACGAAGCGTTTTCATGGCCATCACACGTTCTCATGTAGAAGATCTGCGTACATTATTTCGTTGATAGAACTACAAGAATACAATTATTTTATAGTTCAACAGAATGACATAATTTAGAGGTCATTAGTCAATAAATTTTCAATAAACTGTAGCCTCCCTCGTCCAATCAAAAGCTATAAATTGAATTTCATTGAAATCTATTACAATTGTGAGATGCGAGATGTCTTTGTCTTTACAGGCATATATTACAAAGATAGGCCACAACGTATATTATATTATTATAGTGTGGTGTGGAATATAAAAAGAAGAAGATAAAGGACCAATAAATTTAATTTTAACTAAAAAAAAACAAATTCCGGGATAAATTCAAAAAATAGTTCATGAGCGAGTTCTTTTCTATTTTATTATTGAAGCTCAACACCGTCTATCTTTATATATATAATTCTACTGCACGTGTGTTTGTGGCTGAACTCCTCCTAAACTTCTGGACCGATTTGAATAAATAAATTTTTGTATGCGTATGGGTGGTGCCCTGGATGGTTTAGATTTACTATTTAGTCCAATTGAACAAAAGGGCCGTGGTACCTCCCATACAAACCACACATTAAAAATCCATTATTTCTGCTCGCTTGAAATATTATGCAGGACAACGTCTGCCGGATCAGCTAGTATGACTATAAATAGAGATATAGGTTTAAAAAAAAGAAGATGTTTTGCAAATGCGTCCTCATGATTCCTGTCAAACCCTAGATCTACTTCAGATCTAGCCACAAATCTTTATTAGCGGTTGTTTGGAATGCTGCTTTTGAAATATTCATCAAACTAAATGCAAACGAAAACTAATGTGAATTGAGCATTTTCCACTATGCAAGTGTTCGAAAAATATCGCAAGCAAAACACACAAGACAACATTTGCAGCCAATGTCTTTCCATTTCCAGAGAACCATCGGCCCCCATTAGAAATTATTTTTGTTGTTGTCTAAAAGACAACACAATGTTTACCGGCAATTGTTATTGCCTGTTGTTTCGTCGTGCTCTACATTCATCAGGGATAATTTTTATATTTATTCGACCTTGTTATTGATACTTTTTTTCTTTTATTATTCAAGCTCAAGACCGCCTATATCTCTATAAAGAAAGTTCATGAGCGAATCGAGAGTGATTGGAATTGTCAACCACGTAAGCGTGTATGAGGGTGATTTAAAAAATCACCCACGCACTCATCTCTAATCTTCGTTTTCAAACTAACCCAAAATTTTATTTTATGGATATTTAAACACGTTGGTAATGCGACGACGCACAGAGGGATTTTGCCGGCAAAAATACCCTTTTTCGAGTGTCAAATATCAAAAATGTAATGATGCAGTTTTGTAGAGAATTGTTTAATTAAGCGAAATAAATCATTAGTTTTTTTCAACAAATGTTGTTTTTGTACAAAAAAAAAGGCGGCAAAGTCAACAAAATGAAACTCTGCGGTAACCTGCCTCAGATTTTCATGCATTTCAATGGGCTGGAAACATTAGTTCTTTTTGTCGTATCGATTTGGAATATGTATATTTGCAAAATATGGTATTTCTACATTAAGTTTTAAGAAAAAATAATTGAATAACAATAACAGTTTAAAATATATTCATGCTTTTCTGGTGATACTCAAAAAACTAAGTGTTTTTAGTTTTTCTCGGACTGAAAAAAGGTGGTCGTTATCGATCGTTGTGGTCTGGTTGCTAAAATGTGAAAGGTGGGAGTGTATTCTTTTGATTTCATAAATAAAATTCCCATAATATTTTATACTGTTGAACAAAGTTATAAATTTTATAAAAAAAAGTTCCACGAAATTTCATTAAAAAAAAATGGATGAAAACACCATATAAAATGGTGTATACTTTTAGGCATATGTGTTTTAATGCCGTCGATAATAGAAACGTTAGTTAAAGTTCTTTTTACAGCGGTTGTGTTTTATATATCATATTCCTAAAAGTATGCACTGAGATATTCTGAAAAATTAATTAATTTCGATAATTTTATAGTACAAATTTTACTTTTATTTGGAATGATTGGTTAATTTAAAAAAAAAACGGTAAACTATGGCCCCCTAATTTTTTTGCAAATATTCAGCTAACATATAAGGCTTTAGTTATTTATATAGATGTAAGTGCTGATTTACATCTATCACAAACTACAAAGAATTATATCTGTGTTTTCGAAAATTTTTAAAAATGAAAATTTGTATATGGGCGTTGGGCGTGGCACTTAAATTTTTAATATAATTGCGGGCTCAAATGCAGGCACTGGCAGTAATTTTTATTGACATATGTAGATATGAAAATGAGGAAAATACAACGATTTCTTATTTTACGTTATATGGGAGGTAGGCGTGGTTGTGGGCGGATTTGAACAAAAACTTGTCTTTTTTATAATTTAGCAATATGAGAGATGAGTGCAAAATTTCAAAGCCCTAGCCCGATTCCTTCTAATTTTTGCCGGGGCTTGTATGAAGAAATCCCACTGTGCGACGTGCTGGTAAAATTTTGAAGGCAATTTCTGAATCAGGAGTGTAATATTCATATCCCCTATTGTTTCATCTTTGGTAGCGGAAATGACTAAAAGTTTGATCCTCAGTATGTATATATTTTCCAAGTTAATATTTTTCTGGTGACAGGACATGAAATGTATGTGATGTGATGTGAAAATATTACGAAAAACATAATCCTATGTTGCAAAAGTGGATTATCAAAGCTTTCAAGATTGTCTTTGTAAAAATATTTTTAAATCTATATCGACACGTTCCCGGCAGAATGTATTAAGCGACATATTTGGCGACAATGACCTTTTTTTATGACAAGCTCCACATTTCGATATAAAGAGAATGTCCCTTGCATAACCACGTCATGAGTTATAAAGCAAATGAAATGGTAATAACCGAAAAATAATACAAATCAGCTACTTGACAGAAAGTTTTTTTCCTTTCCTGAACAATTTCCATTTTGTCGCTTAATACATTCTGCCGGGAACGTGTCGATATTATGAATCCAAACAATCATTACATTAATCGGTACTAATGCGATTTTCTGGCTTTAGCCTCCACCTCTGATTTCTATCACTCTAGATAAGACCTCATTTCATAGGACCACCAGAAAAACACGAAAACACTTTATACCAACCACGACACAAATCACATTGTCGATGTCATTGTAATGCCTTGTCCACGGTTTCCTTTCTCTTTACTAGAGCAGTGGTTTAGTGGACAATATCGTATCTGTATTTTATTTTTCGAGTGTCCTTGTGGCATTAATGCGAGCAAATTTGTTACAACTTGCAAAAAAAAAAAGTCATTTAATTGGTTTGGTAAAAAGTTGGCACCGAATTAAATATTTAACATTCAATTCCTGCATTTAATACAATAAAATGGTGTTGGTTTCATCTCAAATGGGAATTTGTAAGATAACTTATTTACATTTGGATACAAGACATGGAAATGTCCTTAAATGTCAAAGTAATCTTAGCAATATCACTTGAGAATTATTTAATTCCCTTGTTGCAGCTGTTTTTCTTCGCCTTTATTCCATTTTGTTTTTATTTGGCTGTGAAGCACCACTGACTGTATTCGTTATGTTGAATTTTTAATTGTTTTTAATTTTTATTTTTTGGAAATTGTGTCTACTAAATTAAACTTTTGTGTTCGTCCGAATTCGCATAAATAATTAGTTATATAGTATTTGTAACATCAGCTAGAGCGTTGAACACGCTACAAAGTGAGCGGTGATAGTTGTTGGTTTTCAAAATGTTATCTCGTTGTAGGATTTTATTTTAAACACTTAATTCCATAAAGTTTCTGTAAATTAAGATGGAAAGTATAAAGGACACGCGGTGCATATTATCTTACAATTGGTGTCTCAGAAACATACGATGTGATTCAAATGTGACGTTAAGTTTTGGCTGCCTTTGAAAGTAAGGTAAGTGTTTTTAAATCATAGAGAGAGAAGGCAAACGACTTACCACAGAGGGCCCTAATATTTCCCCACATAACTTTGGAGGCGCATGTCTTCCTCTAACTTCCGTTTATTGATTCAAATGTTAGTATTAGAAGAAGAAAATTACGTGAAATGTCAGGGGACAACCTGTTGGAACGCAGTTCCTTTCGCTGTATAATTATTATGTACTAGTTAGATCCAACACGCCTAAGGCGCCCGTTGAAAAATACGATAATTTAAATGGATTTTTAACAAAATATACTTTTTGAAAAATGGTGACCGAAATATATGTGTTAAATGTACCTTTTTTAAGAAAATTTTTTTTTATAGAATGTTTTTTTTTTAAGTATATTTTTGGGTCCTTTTTGTTATAATATGTATTATATTTTCCCGAAAAGGTCCCTTTTTAAAGAAAGGTACTTCATTTATTAAAAGAAGAAGTACTTTTTGTAAGAAAAGCCATGAGTATGAATTTGTTTTACAAAGAAGTACTTATTTAAGAACATGTACTTTTTAAAGAAGTGCTACTCTTTTTAGGAAAAGGTTTTTTTTTAAGAAAATTTACTTATTTTCACAAAAGTCTACTTATTTCAAGAAAAGAAAAGAGAGGCATTATTTTATTTTTAAGAAACCGTACTTTTAAAAAAACGAATTTTTGTAAGAAAATGTATTTTTTTTAAGAGAACCTTTTTTTTAAGAAAAGAATTTTTTTTAGGGAACAAGTTCACTTTAGGGCCCATGGCCCAAGTCCATATTTTCCGCAACATAGGCCTCCACAGCTTGAGTATATAGTCGCTCATATCTCTGGTATTTATCGTCCGATCTGGGGAAAATGAGTATCATTACAAAGCTCTTTTGAAACTATATAACTCTGTGTATAAACAAATTTCTTTTTATTAACCCATTGGGGGCTGGTGGAAAAAAAAAATTTTTTAACCTCACTTTTTTGATAAAAATTTATTTTTTCCAAAAAAAATACCCTAGTATACATATATTTTTACTGGAGTCCGATAATAGGTAATTCTTCAGTCTTTTGTTTAAGGTATAATACTCAAAAACAACCATTCGACGACCGGAGATATAAAAGTCGAAAAAGTTATTTAAGTTTTTTCTCTTATTTTTAAGATTTTTTATTAAAATAATTTTTTTTATAAATGTTTTTCGGGAACAACTTTAATTTAGGAGCAATTGAGTAATTGTTTTAATTTTTTTAGGTGGTGTATAGAATTTATTTTTAAATACAAAAAACAACAAATTTTCCCGGAGGCCCATGTTTCCAGAGTTATGGCCCTTCAAAGCTCAGATTTGGAACACGTTAGGCTCGAGTAACATTTCCGTAACGTCGAAATGAAAATGAAAAGAAATTTTTGAAAATCGTTAAATTTATATTCAAATTTCCCATCTACCTTAAGTCGATGTGTGGCAAAATCGGAAAAATTGCGCGATTTTTTTTTTACTAATTTTTTAATTTTCCTTAAATATGTCTGATCTGGGAAGTATTATACTTAAAAAAAGGTTACAGTCTGACCTATTATCGGAGTATAGCAAAAAAGTAAGTCACTAAGGATTTTTTTAAAATAGTACATTTTAAAGGAAAAAAAGTGAGGTTAAAAAACCTTTTTTTAAATAGCCCCCAATGGGTTAATAAAAGGAAATATATTTATCGACAAAGTTATAGGGTTTCACAAGCGCTTTGTAATGATACCCATTTTAAGCAGATCGGATAATAAAGAACTGAGATATGAGCGACTATATACTCAAATTTCAAAGGCCTATATCTGAAGAAGTTGGACCCTGCGCCGAAAAAAAAACTAACTTTTTTAACTCAGCGCAGAAGGTTTTGTCGCTGGTGAAATCTTGGTGTAGATCAGAGCATAGGCCCCAAAGTGAATTTTTGCCAGAAAATTTTCTCTTTTTAACCAAATGTACTTCTTTCAGATAAGGGTTTTTTTGTTAAAAAAGGTACTTTGAGTACGAATATGAATAGGTTTTTTTTTTAAGAAACTTAGATTTTTTTAAGAAAAGCCACTTATTTAAGAAAATGCTCTTTTTTTAAACTTCTTTCACTTTGGCTTTTCTAAATTTACTTTTTATTGGGTTCAAAACTGCAATATATACTACATATTGGTTACAGGCTCCACCTAGAAAACTTCCCAGGAAACAAGAAATTTCCCAACATATGTTAGTCTCGACACAAACCGAAGCAAAAGTACCCAATATATTTGATAATACTGAGTTGTAGCATAATAGTATTAAAAAAAGTTTAAATTTTCATTTAGCCCCGATAGCCCATAAGGAACTTCGTTCCAATTATTACCCATTACATCCCATAAAGGGGTGGGATTGAGTTTCTCACAACCAGTGATCTGTGCTCTTTCTAGTTTTACACTCACTGATTGCGACCTACAGACTTACACCGGTTCCGACCGGTATTTTGAGAAGTTTTTCCGTGGCTCCATCACTAAGCGAAGTAGCCGTGGTCGAAAGAAATGTAAGGTGGTCAGCGCAGGGTGGTTGTACATTCGCATGTACAAGAGCCGCTTATACTAACCGTTGAAATGTTACACGCTGCAAAATAATGGCCCGAGCAACATATTGCAGGAAACATGAACTCGTTTGCAAGCATTGTTTTCATGACTTGAAGATCTGCTGATTTGTTGTCTCTTTGTTATCTGCCTCGTTTTTATTTTTAGCGGTTTCAAGAAAAAAAGCCACATTTGGGTCTCAAAAACTTAAATTATATCCTATTAATCATTGTGTCTCAAACATGTTATATTGAATAGCAAATACAATGTGTTTGACCACAAGTATGGTATATTTGCGACAAGCTACAAACACGTTATATTTGCATCCAAACAAAAAAAAGATACAACATTTTCTGCGTGTATATAAGTGTTTTTACTGAAAGTATTACACAAGTTTTTTATTCAACATAATTTTTTCAATATAACGTGTTTGGGATACATTGATTAATAGGTTATAATATATTTATTTGTGACCCAAATGTATATGTTGTTTGTTGGAAACTGCTGAAAACAAAAATGTGAAGACAATAAAGAAACAAAGAGCATCAGATCTTCAATTCACGGAAACTATGCTTGCAGACATGTTCATTATTCCTGCAATATATGGCTTGGACCGTTATTTTTCAGCGCGCAGCTCGGGGTTTCCAGTTGTACTCAAACTTAGCAGCGACATCAGTTGAAAGTTAAGAACCATTCATATACTCCAATCATCAATACCAATCTACAATTTTCTTCACCATTTCCAAATGAGTTTTGAAAAATATCAATTTAATTTCGAAAAATATCAATTGAAATTTGAAATTTCTATTTGAAATACAACAATTGCAATTTTAAAATTCTATTTGAAATTTAAAACACATCAATTGAAATTTCTACATATCAATTGAAATTTAAAACACAACAATTAAAATTTGAAGCGCATCAATTGAAATTTAAAACACATCAATTGAAATTTGAAAGACATCAATTGTAATTTGTTAAACATCAATTGAAATTTAAAAAATATCAATTTAAATTTGAAAGACAACAATTGTAATTTGAAAAACATCAATTGAAATTTAAAACACAACAATTGAAATTTAAACACATCAATTGAAATTTAAAAGACGCAATTGAAATTTAAAATTCGTCACTTGAAATTTAAAAATTATTAACCGATTTTATGTATAAGATTATTAAATTTTAATTGATGTCTTTTAAATTCTAATTGATGTCTTGTGAATTTCAACTGATATTTTTAAATTTCAATTGATGAATTTCAAATTTCAAGTAGAATTTTCAAATTTCAATTGATGTACTTCAAATTTGAAATAGAATTTTTAAAATTCAATTGACTGTTTTCAAATTTCAATTGGAAATGGTGTAGTCAGTTCTTGAACACTGTGCAAGTTTGAAAAAAATAATTGAATCAAACTGCATCACTAGCTTTTTGGCCTATATGATGGTTTCATACAAAGTTTTTTTTTACATTTTTTACTCAGAGGCTGCGGTTTAGAGCTAACTTTTTGAGACAAGTTTATACATAGGTCACCATTACTGGAGATCGGCTCATCCGATTTTATTTAGGCAAATTTAGAATAATTAGGAATTAAAAAACCTTTAATCAACTTCTACACCATTTCTCAGTATAATCAGCAGTTCCACAGTTATACATAAATATATGAAGAAAAATAATAATTTTTTGCTTAAAAAAATAAAATTTTGTATGTTTAAAAATCATGAAAAATCCAAAATGCAATAAAGAATCGAGTGTTATTACTTTTGCTTAAAGTCACATAACCTGTGAACAAAATGAGACATGGTTCATGAAAATCGATGAATGAGTTTTGCTTTTCTTCAAAATTAAGTGATGGTATTTTATTTCGACAAGGATATTCATTTTTTGTTTCAATGAATTTGGATAATAGTACTGAATGAATTTCCAAATTTTGTTCATTATTTTGAACGTTGTGAAAAATGTTCTTTAATAATTTGTTCGGTTCAAGATCAATATCTATTAAAAAATACTTTTTACATTTTACATAGAAAATATTAAAGAGAAATATGTGAAATTGTTTATTATGGTGGATGGTTGGGAATATAGCTATTTTAATGCCCACCAAGGCATATCATCAGCACCCTTCTCTACAAGTATTTAGGTATATCGTCACACATTATAGGGATAAACAAATCTCAAGTAAGCGAGAATTGTCTAAACTCCTACTTGCGTTAGTTTGTACTAAGCTTTATTTACAAAGGGATCCGGAGAATATATGGATGTTCAACATACTACGACGAGTATCGACTTCGTATGAACCACAAGGTTTATGAACCAAAAAAATATTATGCAAAATTTAATCCGAAATTTACAATAATCCAGTTGACCTTTACCTAGAAGCATTGCCATCGGTTCCCCATCATGGGCAACTAAATCGCAGTTATTATTCACATTCGACTTTCTCCTTTATAAGCTGTAGAGTGTCGCTTGTACTTTTTAACTTCATTGTTGTTGACGTTGTCGTCATCGTAGTCCTGTGCGATAACGTTTTAATCCTTTTAAAAGCTTCCATTAAGAGTTCCTCTCCATTTTTCTCTCCTCCTGAGTTTTCGACATTACTTTCGTTACTTGGTTCGTTCACTTGGATGGTCAATGTTTCATTTTTTCACAAGTTTTCCCGTAGTCGTTTTTTTTTCATCAAAGGGGTTTTCATCTCCGTCCATGTTTCAGGGCCATGTACTAAAGAACAGTGAAACATTTTTGTTTTTTTTTTGTATCGTTTCTTTATAAAGTTGAATACTTTTTCTCGAAAGATTTAAGTGGTAAATGAAATTCAATTAGAGTAATTAAACAACAACGCAATCACGTACATACTAAGTACGTGTGTTTGTGTATTTGTATATTAGTAATGAAATTTAAAAACACCGATTTTGTTTTATGAAATTGTTACAAAAAAAGGATGGCGAGAGCTTCGTTATTAAAGCTTTTAGGAATATTGAAATTAAAAAATGTCATGGCCAATGTAGGAGTGAAATAGGATTAAATAATTGAAATGCAAATTTCGGGATATAGAGTGATACCCGTAATGCGCAAAAGCAAAATATCACTTACTAGACAGGAGGAGTGTAAGAAAATGTACTAAACAGGCCAGGAGAAAAAAATTAGTACATTATTGTGAAACCTGCAATTCAGGATACTTAATGGGACAGGGGCATTTCGATTCAAGAAAAAAAAGTCCAGTTATATAAATTTGACCAAACAGCTGGATTATGTTGCTTCGTATACGACTATCTATATCTATATTATCTATACTAATATTATAAAGAGGAAATGTTTGTGAGTTTGTTAGTTTGTACACGTTGAAAAATAACGGCGTCAGCAAAAAATAGCAGGAACCGAGCACATGTTTGCAAACATTGGTTCCGTTAATTGAATATCTGCTGCCTTTTGTTTCTTTATTGTCTGTCACGTTTTTGTTTTCAGCATTTTTCTACAAACAAACCCACATTTGGATCACATATACATACATATATTATAAAATATTAATCATTGTGTCCCAAACATGTTATATTGAGTAACAACCGCAATGTGTTTGGACACAAGTATATTACATTTGAGACAAGCTAAAAACACGTTATATTTGCATCCAAACGAAAAAATGCAAATTCTTCAGCCTGTAGGCTATATTTTATTTTAGAATTGTAGGCATCGCTACAAAACCTCGGGACGAAGTCTGCTGCATTTGCTAGTAGAATATAAAATAAATGCTGTACGCTGAAAGAAACGGCCTCTGTAACATATTCTTCCAAACATGTTTTGCAAGAACCATGTATATGTTGGGAACACACTTCAAACGTTTATATGTTTGCAAATCCCAAACATAGGTGTAGTTAAGTATTATCATGTTTACTGACAAATATGTATGCTTTTACTTGGAAACATATGCGTGCTTCATCCCAAGCATCCATATACTTACGTGTAAACATATGCGTATTTTCTCCCAAACATAATAATATCTAGAAACGAACTAATTAATTAATTTTATCGATATATATCCACATTTACTTATATAAATAGTCAATACAAAAAATTAAACGATTTAAATGATTTTCACATTTAGTTGCATTCAATGCATTATTTGTTTTGTTTTGATTCCGCTACTCTGTTGTTTCTCCTTTCTTTGTTGTCCCTCATGTTTTTGTTTTCAGAAGGTTTCAGCTATGCGTTGGTTATCACTGTGCGTTCGTACACAAAGAAGATATTTATATACAAATGTAGTTCATGCAAGACATGAGTGTATTAATTACTTGTGTTTTTTTATCAAATTTCACAAATGGTCCGCCATTCCGATTTTTCCAGTAAAAGCTCGGGAAGAAAAAGGGCTTCAGGTTGTTCGCCTCTCCAGGTTCTTTCCTCAAAATAATTTCTCACTTTGGTAGCACTCATACATATATACGAAACACATTCAGAAAAACCAAAGTAACATCACAAAACATCTAACCGTCCGAGCGTTTGTTTATTCTTATTTCACTGACCAAGCGCGTTTGATTTCCTCTGTCCGATGAACCATTGATGACTGAATACATGAAATTTATACGCAATACATCACGCACATTCACGAAAATTTATGAATTACTCACTAAGAGAATAATGCAAAAATACAGATTCACACTTACATGATATACACACTCATTGCCCATCTTTTATTATCTTGCTCTCGAGAGAGCATAAACAGTACAACAAACACGGCTGTATTCGTATCACAAACGCAGATATATTTGGGTCGCAAACACATATGTTATAACATATTAATCATTGTATCACAAACATGTTATATTGAATAGCAAACACAATGCGTTATAGTATTTTACATTTGCGACAAGCTCCAAAAACATGTTATATTTGAATCCAAACAACAAAAAACGACAGATTTTTCAACGTGTATATTTTACGGTACAATTATGTTCACAATGATATGTATTTTATGCTTTTCATGTCCTTGAAAATAGGACAAAGTATGTTTTATACCAACATTTACACATTTATACCAAATATGAAGAAACTGTAAGATTAATTTAACTGGGTTGGCATAGAATTTGTTGCCCGATTCAGGGAGAAGCATTAGTTATAAATATTATAATATTTAAATACTAATTAAGCCATGGAACCCATGTTATAAGAATCCGAAAGCTTATCAACTAATCAGCCTAATATCATTCCTACATACGACCATGGAACACATTGTGGACGTCATGATAAAATCACAGATTCCGAGAAATTGTGCCAGCACGCCTACCCCAAACTATCATTAGACGAAACGGCTTTAATACTATGTTTGTAGATATTGAGGGAGCTTTTCACAACGTGCAGTCAGATACGGTGATTTATTCCCGATTTACTCGTGACCGAATTTAGAGGTTATCACAAGTATATTAGATATCATCACATCCAAATTAGACGTCGTCACAACAGCATTGGTGGTTGTCACAACCGCATTGGTGGTTGTCACAATAGCCTTGGCAGTGGTCGTTGCCACAACCGCGTTATACGTTGTCAGATCCACATTAGATGTCACCACATCTAAATTACAGGTCGCCACAACTACACCAGAGATTGTCACAACTGCATTAGAGGTTGTCACAACCACAGTAGAGGTTGTTTCAACCGAATTTTATTTGAGCGGACTAAATACAGTCGTGGTAACTTCTGTTCCGATCTGGCAACGAAAATTCGGTGACAACACCCATAATTACAGTTCCTTCCTCCTTTCTTCATGCAGTTAATTCTGTGAATTTAAAACAGTACCAAAAGGGACAAAGTATAGCGTGAGATACCGCAAACGAATACTTTCCCACCATCAGTATAAATTGTCTACCAAGGATGCTGGTCATTGAGGGATACTTAGGGGAAACAAATATGCACAACCGAGTTGACTAAATATAATCGATACGAGTGCTTATAAATACGTCCGTAACTTTTCGAACTTCCCTCGCAGTTATATGAAATGCAACACTGCTCCCATCAAGTACTACTTGTTGGCAGATTACTGTCAAATTTTGAGCAACTCCAGTCATATACTTTTCGTTTAACAGCTGTTCAAAACATACAACCTCGTTCATTTTTTTAAAAATGGAAAACGTGCATTTCGACTGCTCATTAAACATTATTTTTTGTGAAAAAAAACCGTCAATCAAACCAAGGAAAAGCTTGATAAATACTATGGGGACTCTGCATCATCGATTTCAATGGTAATAAAGTGATTTACTGACTTTCGTTGTGGTCGCACAAGTACAAATGACGCTGAACGTTCTGGGCTGCCAATTAAGGTCAATACCCCCGAAAATGTCGAAAAAATCCACGAGATAGTGTTGGCCGATCCAAGAGTATAAGTAAAAGTTGATGCCATAGGCATTTCATATGGCAGGGTGGATTCGATTTTAAATGATTAGTTGGGTTTAAGAAAGCTGTCTGCAAGATGGGTGCCGCGTTTGCTCTCAATTGACCATATACATAATCGTGTGACAACTTCAAAGGATTGTTTGGAGTTGTATATCCGCTATTCGAAGGAGTATTGTGCCTTTTTGTAACTGTGGATGAAACATGGGTCTATTACAACACTCTGGAGACCAAGCAGCAGTCCAAACGATGGGTTTCTCCAGGTGAACCGGCTTCGAAGAAGGGCAAGCTAAGTTTGTCGGCCAATAAGATGATGGCAACAGTTTTTTTGGGACGCACGCGGGATAATCCACATCGATTACCTTCAAAAGGAAAAACAATAAACTTATTGAACCGATTTAACGAGGATTTAAAAAAACGACCCCATATGGCCAAGAAAACAGTTATTTTTCATCAAGATTATGCACCGGTGCACACCTGTGTAGTCTCAATGGCAAAATTCCATGAATTGGGCTACGAATTGATACCTGATCCGCCATATTCTCCGGCTTTAGCTCCCAGTAACTATTTCCTATTTCCAAACCTAAAGAAATGGCTCAGTGGAAAAAGATTTAGCTCCAACGATGAAATTATTGATCAAACAAATGCTTGTTTTATGGACCTCGAGAAATCCTATTTTGTGGAAGGGATACAAAATTTGGAGAAACGTTGGACTAAGTGTATTGAGTTAAAAGGAGATTATGTTGAAAAATAAATTTCTTTTCCAAAAAAAAATGTGTTTCATTCAAAACGTCACGGACTTATTGATCCGCCCTCGTATGTTTGTTTACTATAAGAAAAGAAAATTTAAAATTGTCCAACAGGGACAAATGAATATACTTCGATCGTTGACGACAAAGTAGGCGACATTGTGAATGATCCTGTCACTGACGACAAAGCTGACACTGTGAATAACCTTGTCGCTTACGATAAGGTAAGCGACATTGTGAATGACTAAATCGTTGACGACAAAGTACTCGAAAATGTCTTTGTGTATACAACTTCCACATTTGACTGCAGTTTTATTAACTACTTCAACAGCTTTATTCAATTCGTTAAATTTAAATAAGAATTTATTTTATTAATATATTTGGTTGTGATAGACATAAATATTAATTCAATTATTACAAAAAAAAGTCTATACGGAAATATATAATTAATTATAAATTACAATAAAATAAAAATCACACTGTCGAACACAAAAAAAAATAACAAGGCTCTGACAACGGATTCTGGTAGGAGGGGTTAACAAAATTTAAGTGTATCGGCGTTTTGAAAGTCTACGTCTGAGTGTTTTTTAAGGGGGGTGGTGAAATCTCCCCCCTTTTTCAGATTCTCATGATAAATCGGCGTACGAAACCATGTTATCCTTTCATTTTAGGTATAGGATGTGTTCAGAAATTTTATATAAAAATTTACGAGGATCATTTTTGTGGAATACTTTAGCCCTACCGCCTCAATGTTCTTTTTGTGGCAAAGCGTAAAAAACACCCCCAACAATAAAAAATGTCCTCTTACGATTAGGAAAACAAAAGAAAATGTCAGATGAGACGAATATCAGCTCTATATGATATTACTCTATAGTGAGAAAAGTATGGGTGTTTAGTAATAAAGTGTGAATGAATTGTCTGCGCAAAACTGTCTCGTGTAAACGAACAAGTAAGAATCAAAGTCTTAGACAATCAGCCTATAATATACATCACAACTGTTGGTTGATATCCTGATGATTTGCCTGATATCCTGATATTTCAATACAATTGACATCCGATTCCACGACCATGGATTAGCATTGTCTAAGCAAATGGGCATTCAGTTTTTTAACTCAAATTGCAAACAGTGGTAATGCTTTTTGCATTGACATTCGATTTAGCAACGCAAATTACAATCGAATGAAAATCCGAACACTAATTGCGAATATAAACTGGTGTTATATAAAGTTTGATTAGGAGGGAACAAATATTCATCGAACTTAAGCTATGGCCAAATTATTTGTGAGTCATATTTTAATAACTCGTCCCTAATGTTACAATAAAATTGGTTTAGAATAGAAAATATTTTAATTTTCAAATTCCAAAATCTAGATTTTTTTTGGTTCACATGTTATTTATTTATTTAACTGTAAGTGATTTACAATTTCGCCCCGTTCTTTTCTCTGATAAAGTTTATAATTTGTTTGGCGTTAAAATGTATAAATATTTACCATATGTATTTTGTGAAAGTGCACATCTATTTAATGTTTTGCTGGTGTCGTCAATAAATAAAATATTCACTTGATGATAACAGCAGTTTTGAAATATTTCATATCTTTTGAGTGAAATCATATCAACACATACACCCACAAGTGCTATTGTGAATATGTAGGCACACACTTTTGAACTTACGTACATATTTCTTCTCCTATACGCACAATTGTAAGGATATGGATATACACACATAAATGTCTCGTTGTGTACATATATTAGGGCTATACCATTTCATTTGGTGTGCATTTTTTGTAGGTGGGCAATATTGAAAATTTTCCATTCTCTTTCCCTCTCTCTCCTATAAACTCAAAACTTGCGCAAGTAAAACTGCCGTGTGTGACCCCGCACTAATCGTTGTGAATGTCACCGCATGTATCTCAAATAACAAGGTCATGATTGTTGACCGGTATAAACACCTCGGACTGCTTAGGTTCAAGTTCACCCGGAGATGTCCACTGGTTTGACTGTTCCTTGGTCTCTTTCTCCTTTCTTTGTTGTGTCACACGTTTTTGTATTCAGAAGGTTTCAGCTATGCGTTGGTTCTGACAATACGTGGGTACATAATCAATATATTTATATACAAATAAAGTTCATGCAAGTCAAGCGTTTTTTGTATTACATTTATTTCACAAATGGTCCGCCGTTCCCATTTTCTTAGTAAAGGCTCGGATACACAAAGGGCTTCACGTTGTTGCGTTTTCCAGTTTCTTTCCTCAACATCGTTTCTCACTTTAGGAGCACACATACATATGTAGGAAATACATACACAAAAACCAAAGTAACATCATAAACCATTTAACCGTCCGAGCCTTCGTTTAGTCTTTTTTCACTGATCAAGCGCTTTTGATATCCTCTGTTGAACCATTGACGACTGAATACATGAAATTAAAACGTAATACATCACGCACATTCAGGAATATATAGGACTCATTGGCTGAGAGAATAATGCAAAACTACAGATACACACTTACAAGATAGACTCTCTTGTTGTCACTCTTTTATTCTCGTGCTCTCGAGGGGTTATAGACAGTGCAACAAACATAGCTGTATTTGTACCACAATCATAAATATACGGGGGTCGCAAACACATATATTATAACATAATAATAATAATTGTGTCTCAAACATGTAATATTGAATAGCAAACACAGTGTGATTGGACACAAGTATATTATATTTGCGGCAAGCTCCAAACACACTTTATATTCGCATCCAAACAACAAAAAATACAGATTTTTCAGCGTGTGGTACGTTGTGATGGATTCATGTTTCTTTTATGGTTACGAGAAGCTGCAAAAACTCCTTCAAGTTACGGTTCAAAATAGCCAAACACCCATTTGAAGTTGTCATACAATTGCGCTTATGGTGGGAGTGTGCGCGGGTAGCGTTTTAATTTTCAAATATTCTTGTAAATTGTGGTGATGTACACGATCCGTTGAGTTGCCAACAACCGCGCCTCCTCACGCACTTTCATTCCGCGTTCGTCAGATATTGTATCATGGATTTTATCGAGGGGTCGTAACGACCTCTTTTGCGAGACTTGAACGTTCGGCATCACTTGTGCTGCAACGACCATATGGAAATTCAGTAAAGCCATTATAAACCATTGAAATTGATGGAGCAGACTCTCCATAGTACTTATATTTGTCAAGCCTTTCCTTGGTTATGGTGAGGGATTATTACGCTAAAATAATCCTTACCGAGCTTACGAAAGTCACTTTTTTCCATTTTCATCGAAATTAACGAGGTTGTTTACTTTTAATGGCAGTCAAACACTATCTAAACTACACAGCATGCTTGAAATGTCACAGTTGTTTACTACCGTATGGAAGTTGACAGTAGCAGTACCAGGGAAGTTCACGGAGCTTTCAAACCGCCTCGTTTTGTATATGGTGATTAAGGTGTTCTGAAAACCGGGATTTTTGGAATTTCAATCGTTGTGGTCGCAAGAGATGCATATTGAAGAGCTGGTTACGGGAAAGTCAAACTTACTTTTATACGAGGGTACTGGTAGTCCCCTACCGACAGTTGAAGTTTCGCTTCGATTTTATTTGTTGATCAATATACGGCCCAAACGACGTGTCGGGCTGGTGAGCGTAATGAGTAAAATATATTTTCAAAATTTTGTTGAAAATACCATTATTTGTCACAGGCCTATTCCAAAAAACGTTTACAGAACAAACTAATGGTCATATGCCAACTTAAAAACTGCGCTTGGTTAATGACATAGGTAAAGATTTAGGATTTTTTGCTATTGGTTACTCACTTTCCGAGTTGTAGACATATTATTTTGCAGCTGTATTTGAAGTTGCCACTTTATCAAAAATAATTTCTGAATAATTATTTGCAAAATTCACCTTCAGAACAACTAACAAAGAAAGTTAATGAAATTGTTTACGTTTACAATAGTCTTTCGCCATACCTTTTTCCAGTCACATGTCATACCCCTAATGTTCATCATACAAGTTCACGCATATGTGTGAATGTATAATTTACAACCGCAACCATTGCAGTTCAACATTATGGCAAAAGTTGCGAATAGTTGTTGTTTGTTTTTCCTAGGGTCACAAACATCTACAACTCTCAAACAAATAGTCACAGTGGTTTAAACCGGCTTTTGCGATAAAAAACTAAACACTTGTACCATTTTGCCACAAACAATTTTGGGGCAAACAAATTATTTTCGGAGTAGAATTATATGTTGTGGACACTTTAACAATTTCTGAGGTAAGATGATTTTTAGGTCCACGTTATCAAAAAACATCATTTCGGTGAGAATATTCTGTCTTACACACCTGCCGACTCTGTCCATTTATATAACTGTCCAATAGATGCTTCAATCCACTGCTAAACTTGTTCGTTGACCCGACGAAAGCCTTTATCGAAAGTTAGCTAACGTACAGATTCATCGTAAATTCGAAAGAGTTTCATTAATTGGAATACTTTCGTTGCTGTGACGAATACGTTTAATTGCAGGGATGAATATGTTTCATTGTTAGGAAGAATATCTTTAACTTCACTTCATTCTTTGGTCGGAATTTGTTTCACTGATGGTCGGAATTTGTTTCATTGAAGTATTTAATGCCTAACCAGACCAGATGGTTGTGACCAAAAGCAGGACACCATGGGTAAAAGGCGGGTGTTTGGTTTTAAATAAAAAAATCGTTCGTTCGGTTGGAACGAAGTTCCTTTCGCTGTATATTAAGTACTAGCTAGTTCCAAAACGCCTAAGGCGCCCATTGAAAAATACGACAATTTAAAAGGGCATTTAAGAAAAGATACTTTTTGTTAAATGATACTTTTTGTGAATGTGTTTTTTTTTTTTATTTATATTTTTAGGTCCTTTTTGTAAGAATAAGTATTATATTTTTGCGCAAAGGTCCTTTTTTAAACACAGGTCCTTCTTTTATTAAGAGCTAACGCTTGTTTTTAAGAAAAGGTACAATTTTTAAGAAGAAGTAGTTTCTGTAAGAAAAAGCCATAAGAGTATGAATTTTGTTTTACAAAGAGGTACTTTTTTAACCTTTATGTGCTCGGTAGTCTACATTTGTAGCATTTTTGCAGAAAAAGTTGAATAAAAAAAACTTTCCACAACAACAGGGTTCGAAATTTTCAGTAGCTTCCTAAAAATTAATTCTAAGCAGTTTTGGCCACTAATACGTTAGAAAAATAATTTACAGCACCTTACATACCCTACTTTTCAAAATGACCATCTCCTAGCCGGTAGTCTACAAATGTAGACACATAAAATGTATGGAATTTCACATCACGCTGTTACTCAACTCAAATTTTTTCGATTGCGGCATGTCGAACATGTCATTTAGTATTTTTTTACTCTTTGCTTTCCTGTGCACGTTTGTGTATGCATGTGTGTGCTTGCATTTTGACTTCATAGTGAGCAGCTACGGTTTATGTAGAAGCAGAGTAGAGTCTAGGTTTTGATGATTCGACTGATGATTACATTCCACCTGACCACCATACAAGTTCTTGTTCAAGTGATCCTTCTGGTGCTGCTGCAAGTGGTAAGTAAGCTACAAGTTGGTATAAATCCCGAAGAATCTGATGCTGAAAACGAAATGATACAGTTTTTGAACAGCGTTTCGACAATATTACCTGGCTTTCCAATCTGCCTAAGCAAGCAATTTGAAAGTGTTCTCATAATGTGTTTCGTGGCACTGCTGTTGGCTCATCTCGTGCTTCGAAAGGGCTCATTGAGTCAGCCGTATTTGATTTGATTTTCACCCCATCGATGCTCGAACAAGTTCTGATTGATACAGGCCGATTGAAGATACAGATGTATTGTGGAGAACGGAAGCAGTTTTTTATTACCGTGTAGTAATGCCGAAATCTCGGTTCCACGAAATTTTGCTGTTCATTCGGCTTGATAATGGTTTACATGCGTTGCAAAGTCACTGTATCCTTTCAACAGCGAGATTTATATAGGAAATAGCTCAAATGCAGGTCTTGGAACCAATGCAGGAGCCAGTGTCGTGCAAAGGCTGGTATACCCCTTGGAAAACACCGGAAGAACCATAATCTGTGACAATTTTTTCACTTCAGTGAATCTGGGTACGCATTTGATCTCGCTCTTCTTGGTGCTGTTCGTCGAAACAAAACTTTTGTGCCAAATGAAATGAAAGCACACCCCAAACGAAAAGAATAGTCTACAGTTTTTGGTTTTCTCGAATCAAAGTTTACTTTAGTGTTCTATGTGCCAAAAAAAGGGAAAAGCAGTTGTACTACTTTCCAGTACGCCTTGGACAAATGCAATTATAATTGAGAAGAAAACCTAGCCACAATATATCCTTGTCGACAACGCAACCAAAATAGGTTGGCGCTGGTCTTTGGAAATGTTTTTTAACATGATAGATATAAGGGCTCTAGCCGCATGCATTATATGTTCGGAAAACAACGACCACATCCACCAACAGACCAATATCGAGAGTTCCTCCGAAGCCTTGCAAAACAGCTCTTCATGTCAGCAATTGAACAGCGCTCTGAAAATCCAAGGGTATTATACCATACCGCTATTGAAATGGCACTCGGTAGTTCTTGGCTATACTTGGTTGTGCTATACAACGTGAAACTTTGAATATATATGTACATCTCATGATCTATCAGAGATATGAAGATGAGATTTAGTATATATGTTGCTGGTATAGAATGAATTACAGCCAGGGGGGAAGAAACCGTTATAACAGCCATAACTATAGTTTGAAACATAATGGAACAAAAGATTTTGTTCAGCCTTTAGCATTACAAAAACTTTCAAGGCAAAACGAAGTTTGCCGTCTCCAGCTAGTTTCTTAAAAAATATGCATTTATGTATAACACTCTGCGAACTAGTATTTTTTTCATATGTTAACATAGTTTTCCATACAAATACATATCTGCTACAAATGTAGACTTCCGACCGCCAACGTAAGTTTACAATCCCGAGCACATAAAGGTTAAGAACAGGTACTTTTTAACGAAGTGGTACTCTTTTTGGGAAAAGGTTATGTTATTAAGAAAATGTAATTTTTTTGATGTGTTAACATCTATAGCGGCGTATAGGGACTAAATCTATCAAAGTCAGACTTTATGCTGCTGCTAAAACCAGATTTTCTGCGACTGCGAAAGACAATAATGACGTGTTAAACAAAAATGAGCGAGCAAGAGAGCAATGAAAGAGTGGTGTGTCAGGGGTGAGGCAAACGAAATTGTGTCTACAGCGTATGTATTAACATTATAATGTATGTATGTATATGTGTCTGTTGCTGTTGTTGAACGGAGATATAAAGCATAGCCACGCAAAATTTCATTTGCAAGCCCATGGGCTTGCGCAGTCGACGTTATGGTGACCCACTAATATGTCAGATACTTCGTATAAAGTATGTGTGATGTTGTGTGTTTGGCTGTTTGTTGCTGTTGATATGGCAAACATGTGGTTATGTGACACACGTATACGTCAGGTACTTCGGACAAAGTATGTGTGATGGTGCGTGTTTGGTTGTTTAGTTGTTGTTGCTATGGCCAAACAAAGCGAGTCATTTGGTGTTCAGCATTGCCCGGTGTATACAAAAAAAAACTATTACTTTTTATTTTCCAATGTAACATTTACTAATGTGTTCATATAAATCGAACAGGTACCGTGTAGCAAAAAGGTGTTAACACATCATCCGTGAGTTCGAACACTCATTGATTTTTTTTAGAACGGCTACTTATCTCAAGAAATGTTATTATTTTAGTTTTAAAAAAAGGTACATTTAAGAAAATGAATTTTTCTTAGAAAATTTATTTTTTTAAAAGAAGGTATTTTTTTTTTTGGAAAACAAGGTTTTTTTTAAAGAAATGGGTTTTTTTTGAATTGGTCGCTTTTTCAGGAATAGGTAAATTTTTAAGAGTAGGTACTTATCTCAAAAAAGGTTATTTTGTTTCACAAAAAAGTTACTCTTTACAGAAAAGGTAGTTTTTTAAGAAAATGCAACTTGTTGTTAGGAAATTTACTTTTTAAGAAAAGGTACTTATTTTAAAAAATATTACTTTTTTAAGGAAAGTTACTTTTCGTAAGAAAATTTTCTTTTTTTAAGCTAATGTTCTTGCTTAGGATAGGGTATTTTTTTTTAAGAAAAGGTACTTTGTTTAGGAATACGAATATGTATTTTTTTTGGAGAAAATTTACTTTTTTTAAGAAAAGGCGCTTATTTAGGAAAATGTTATTTTTTTAAATTTCTACAAACTACAAGATATACTTATATATACTTCAACGAAATATAATAAATATTGGTTACAGGCTCTACCTAGAAAACTTCCCATTAAACAAGAAATTACCCAACATAAGTGAGCCATCTAGTTAGTCTAGACACAAACCAAATCAAAGGTAAACAATATAGTTGTTAATGGTGGGTTGTAACATAATAGTGTTAAAACAGCAAAAACCAACCGTTTTTCCATTAGAAAAATGTTCGTGACTTGTAAGCTTGTAGTATAAGTTTCTCATATATTAACCTAAAATTAAAGTTGTGTAATTTTTTGTCATTTAGCCCCATCCTGCGGCGCGCGATAAGGAACTTCGTTCCAAAAATTAAATAGAAATAAATGTATTAGTTAAATATAGACCAAAGATATAAAATAAAGCGTTTTATTTTGTATATGATAATTTTGTTACCTTAAATTCAAGTCGGGACAAGACACTAAAACGCAGCACAATCCCACAAAAAGCGGGACGGTTGGTCAGGTTATTAATGCCGCATGACTGGAACATAATTCTTCTGTTCGAGTAATGGGCACTTCTTGTCGTTGTTCTACTGTATCGTTTACTTTTTCATTGAAATTTTACAAGTTAACACGCACGTTTTTTATACAGAAGTGTAGAAAGAAGCTCCTAGGTTAGCTGACTTTTGATGTGTGATAGATACGAGAAGTTGGCCAGCTAGGCAGCTACACAAAAGGAGGGATTTTATACAGTATCATAGACGCGGCAGTCGACACCCTCGTTATCTATGTGATCAAAACCCACAGCTATATTGATGTCTCCTGAGACAAGTAAATCAGAGAATTTATCTTGCGATATTCCCAATATACTCTGCACATCTGTGACAAGATTCCCATCCTTTGTTTGGCCGTGTACTTTTCGGTAGACTTTACGGGCCTCACTCTTCCTTCTGGAAGATGCAATTTTCCCACCCTCGTACTTTCTTCATTACCATTTCTTCCTCTTAAACAAACGAGTTTCCACTCTCTTCTTCACCTTATACCGAAGCATTGTCATACGTGCGGTGTTTATGATGTGTTAACATCTATGGGCGCGGGTAGGGACTAAATTCCGACTAATAAGTTTGTCCGACTGTGATCACACAGATTTTTGGAAGGGTGACCCACCCCTATATAGAACTCAGATTTGTCCGACTGCGAAACACAGATAGTCAGACTGCTAAAAAAACACACACTTATGTAGCGGCAGCGAATAGTTGTCTTGTGTGAGTGCGCAGCACTCTCAGAGCAAAGAGAATAATGATGTACAAATGAGATAGCAGAGAGCAACGAAAATTGTGTGAACTTGTGTAGCGTATGTACGAACATAACAATGTATGTATTGATGTACATGTGTCTGTTGCTTTGTATTCTCTTTGTTTGTTGTGGGAATAAAACAAAAAGTATTAAGGAAGAAAATAATGCCACATGTGCTTGCACTGGTCTTTGAATAATTTTAAGTATTAATATTATTTAAATGTAACGTCATCATATGATTGAACGCTGTTTTTTTATTTTCCAATGTAACATTTACTAATGTGTTCATAGAAATCGAACAGGTACCGTGTAACAAAAATGTGTTAACACATCGCCTGTGAGTGCGAACACTCATTGGATATTTTTTCATCACTTCCATGCGAAACTCTTCTTCGTTGCATGGTTTGTCTTTAAGTGGTTTGTCATAACCAAGTACGGCCATTGCATTATTTTTAGTAGAGTTGGAAATGGGTTTCCACTGCTTTTCAGGATCGACATCGAGACGGGGTGGGTTCTGTGCCAAACGTTGCGAGACCTCCCTTGAGTAGGCTTTGGCTACCTCAGGTAATTGCAGCTTTCCGATTTCTAGCTTTCTCTGCGTCTGGTTTCATACGATTTTCGCTCTACTTAATCTTGTGCGAACCTTTGCTGCTACCAGGTAATGATCAGAATCGATGTTGGCTCCTCTAATCCCTCGTACGTCCATTACACTAGTAGAGTGTCAATTACAATCTTGTTATTCGTCTACTGATCAGGGGATATTCAAGTAGCCTTATGCATGTCTTTATATTGGAATCTCGTACTACTGAGAATCATGTTTTTGCTGCGGCAAAATCTCCAAGTCTCATTCCGTTATCGGAAGTCATGGCGTGTAGGCTGAATTTATCGATAGCTGGGTTAAAGAAATTTTTTTCCGCCGACTTTAGCATTAAAATCTATAGATATCGATAAAGACGCCCGAATAGAGAATTCAAAACGTACTAATTTCCTCTGATTTAGTGGCATATCTCTCCTCAATAGTGTTCTAAACTGAGATAATAAAGTGTGTGGTCTATATCCGCATCCTATATGGTAGTGTGCGCGGCTGTTGTACATGAGAATGTGCGTTCGATCCCTCCTCTGACCACCTTAAATTTCGCTTAGTGACGGCGACACTATCGAGGATTTAGCCATGAAAAAGCTTCTGAAAATACCATTCGGAACCGGTGTAAAACTGTAGGTCCCCATTAGTAAGTGCCAAACAAGAACGAGCACAGCTCACTTGTTGTGAGAAGCTCTCTCTAATCCCTTCATGGGATATAAAGCGAAGCCATTTTTTATACTACTGGGTACAACAGGGAATTTGCCATCACTGTGCTTAGTCAGACAGACATTCATTTATATTTGCACTGTTACAAGTTTCCACATAAACTTCGATATCTGCTTTAATAAATATCACCCCTTATGCACCGATGTCTGTCTGCCCAATGGATTTTGTGTTCCATGCCGACTTTGCATTTAAAATGTTCCATATAATGGATACGTGAGAGAGAAGAAGGACATGAAAAGAGAGGCATTCATTGCATTTGGTATTTTTGGTTGCATTTGACAACAAGTGTAAATATTAGTTAGTTTGCTAATTTAATGATTCATCGTTGTGTGCAAAAATTGAATCCATGAATGGATGAACAGATTCACAGTCACCGACAACGACTCCAACATAAACCCAAACAGATGCCTGGAAACAGATACTACTCACTGTATATTCCACCGCTCTGAGCGTAAATGCTGAATGGGAACTCACTGGCATTTAAGTGAAGCAGTCTGCGGTGGTGTCGGTGGTTCTTTACTACGGTGGCTGTAGTTAATGCATGCGAGTTGCGATTGCTAATGATAGTGCGGACGCTTGATTCACGTCATGATTCAACATTTTTCAGCTGGCACAACTCTTACTCCTACACAGAATCAAATTGGCAGTTGTATCCTCGAGTAACCGTTAAATGGAATTATTTGTGTCTACTAAATGTAGCAAGAATTTAAATATGTATGTAGCTAGGAAATCTACAACTGTGGTGATAAATTAGTTGCTGCGGGTGTGGGAGATGCAGCATAATCATCGCTTGCATCGTGAGTATTATCTCCTTCAGATGGCTGACAAGAAGCTAAAGAATCCTTTCATTGCAAAAACAATGGCATAAATTAAATCATTTGTGTGATTTCAATATTTACTTAAGGAAATTAAGATAAAGCAAGCGAATGAAATGAACAAGAATAATTCGTATTTTCCCTGAGAGATAAGAAGTATTATATGTTTTCGTTGAGTCAATCTCCCTAATGATGGAGAAGAAAGGAGAACAAACATCGTCAAAAAATTGCTGATGTTATAAAATCTGTCCCGAAAGGCACACAGTGTTATAACGGCGCTTAATTTAGTCTTGGACAAATTGTTAAACCATCTGTCAATTGCGGGAGGGAAAGAAAAAATTCGTTTGGAGAACGTTTGCGACAAAATGCCTTATGTTCCCCCAAAAGCATTACGTTGGCAACAACAGTTGAAACGTTTCTCTCAAATAAATGTAACGGGTTTTTCAACAGAGACGCTACAAAAGTAAATCGATAGGGACAGCAAACGACGCCATATTTTTCCCCACTCTTTTGACCTTTCTCTTCAGTAAGGTTTGCCATTTCATCATGGAAAGATATACGAGCCAACAACGAGTCGAAATTATTAAAATTTACTACCGAAATTTGGAGTCAGTGGCCTCAACTTTAAGAGCGCTACGTCCAATTTATGGTCGTCATAATCGTCCTACCAGATCAACAATAGACCGTCTAATGGAATAATTTGAATCCACAGGCACAGTACAAAATGTTCCCGTGCCAGTGAGACAAAGAACTGCCCGTAGTGTCGAGAATATTGCTGCCGCTGAGGCTTCAGTTCAAGAAAGCCCAAATGTGTCTCTCAAACGTCGTTCTCAAGCGTTAGGCATCTCTGTGACGTCGTTGTGGGGAATTTTGCGAAAACATCTTGGCCTACATCCTTACAAGATCAAATTGACGCCAGAACTGAAGCCGCTTGACCACCATAAGCGTCGTATGTTCGTGAATTGGGCTGAGCAACAACTTGAACGATGAGGCTCATTTCTGGCTGAATGGCTTCGTCAATAAGCAAAATATGCGTTATTGGTCAGACAGCAATCCACACGTAATCCATGAGTCATCATTGCATCCCGAAAAATTACGGTTTGGTGCGGTTTATGGGCCGGCGGCGTCATTGGGCCGTACTTCTTCCGTGATGATCAAGACCGGCACATTACTGTGAATGCAAATCGCTACCGTTCAATGATATACGAATATTTTTGGCCCCAATTGGATAATATGGACTTGGAGGACATGTGGTTCCAACAGGACGGCGCCACAAGCCACACAGCGAATGCTACAATCAATTTATTGGAAACCAAGTTTGGTGAACGTGTTATCTCGCGAAATGGCCCAGTCGATTGGCCGCCTCGGTCGTGCGATTTGACGCCGTTAGATTATTTCCTGTGGGTCTACGTCAAGTCTATGGTAGATGCCAACAAGCCAGCGACGATTGATGAACTTCGTACGAATATCGAACGTGAAATTGCAGCAGTATCGGCCGATTTATGCTTGAAAACCGACAAAATTGGGTTCAGCGTCTGGACTTCTGCAAAATAACAATGGAGTTCCATACATAATGGCATCGAACGTACTTTCACAGGAATAAAGAATTTCATTGGTATCTAAACCCGGTTGTGTTTTATTTAAAAAAACTTTTGTAGCACTCTTATTGAAAAACCCGTTATAACTCGTGCATACTGTTGTAAAGGAATGTGAATTTACTCCAAAATTGTTATAGTGTAATGGGATAATTTTTATTTATTTGGCCTTTTTATTGGTACTTTTTTATTATACAAGCTCAAGACCCTCCTATATCTCTATAAATAGAGCTAAAGCTTTTCACAGAAGAAGTTTTGCAAATTCATCCTCATGATTCGTGGGAAACCGTGTGGTTATTTCAGATCTAGCCAGGGATTTTCATCAGCAGTTGTTTGGAATGTTGCGTTTGAAAAAATTCATCAAACTAAATGCAAACGAAAACTCATCTCAATGTCAATTTTCCACTATGCAAGTGTTCGGAAAATATCGCAAGCAAAACACACTAGACAACATTTGCGAAGGACTTATTTCCATCTCCAGAAAACCATCGGTCTCCATTAGAAATAAAATTTGTTAGACAATACAATTTTTGCAGGCAATAATAATTACCTGCAGTTTCGACGTGGTCTACGTTCATGAGGGATGATTTTCATTTATTCGGCCTTTTTATTGGTACTTTTTTATTTTATTTTTCTAAATCTATACCATTCTATATCTCTATAAATATCGTTTTTAACAAAAGAAGTTTAGCAAATCCATCCTCATGATTCCTGGCAAACTGTATAGCTATTTCAGATCTAGCCAGGGATCTTCATCAGCAGTTGTTTGGAATGTTGCGTTTGAAAAAATTCATCAAAGTAAATGCAAACGAAAACCCATCTCAATGGAGAATTTTCCACTATGCAAGTGTTCGAAAAATATAGGCAAAGCACACAAAAAGCAGGCAAAGCAAACAAAAAGTTTTTTGCAACTGGTTTCTTGTGTGTTTGCTCGCGAAATTTTCATAACGTGGATAATGTTTTCTGTCCATTGCACTATTTTCTAGTATGTATTTATTTTCAATTTTCTACTACCTTTTTCTTTTTCTCCTTATTTTTTCAATACTACACGTCCATATCTATTCCAAATTCCATCGATGAAGATTGATGTAAAAAGTTAATCAATTCAAGGAAGCTGAAAAGGGTGAAGAGACGCAGAATCTCCAGAAAGAACAATTGATGAGCATCTATCATCGATTTGATGTAAAGATTTTCTTTCAGTGTACCTTCATAATGTTTTGCTTTGGTTGAGGCATCTAACACAATTGTTATTAAATGTCTAACAAAATTTCGGCCGTAAGCCAGGGCTTTTTTTGTATTTACTTTAATAAATCACAAGCGGTTTGAAATTTTCTATTAGTAGCTTCAAAATGTTGTAGGTATGTCCTCATTTCAGGAGGACAATAATTATATTCGCCATCAAGTCGTAGAGTAAATTGAAATAGAGAAAGCATTTCTCTCATCTGTCGTTTCATATCACACTCTTTGTCATGGAACTGTGCGAATGAGAGATGTTCGACGAAAATTTACGTATACCAGGTGGAGTTATAGGAACGGTTGACTTAATTTTTTTTATTGATTCCATTTGTAATTCGCAAGCCATTTAATGGTCATATATAATTACATAGTACATTCTCAGTAAGAAAGATAAACTATAATTCATTTCATAATACAAATTTGTTAACACTTATATTCTAAAACGTATGTATATTTTATCGCACGAACATGTAAATATACACGACGTTAACCCCCCGCCCAACCCAAAAATATGTTGGTATTCAACTGTGAAATTTAGATATTTTTCCCTTTATTTGTTTTACGACATAAACAATGATTAATATGTTATAATATATATGTTTGCGACTCAAATATGTCTGTGTTTGTGATACAAATATAGCTTTGTTTGCTGCTGTTTGAGAGCAAGAGAATAAAGGAGGGACGACGAGAGAGTCTCTCAGTCAGTGATCCGTATATATTCCAGAATGTGCGTGCAAATTGCACATGAAGTCAGTGTCAGTATCAAAAGCGCTTGATCAGTGAAAAAAGAATAAGCGAAGGCTCGGACGGTTAAATGGTTTGTGATGTTGCTTTAGTTTTTGTGTATGTGATTCATATATATGTATGTGTGCTACCAAAGTAGAAAACGATTTTGAGGAAAGAAGCTGGAAAGGGTGAAGTTCTTTGTCTGTGCGAGCTGTGAAAATCGGGACAGCGCGCTGCAGCGGTCTATTTGTGAAATAAATGTAATAAAAAAACACGAGTAATTAATCCACGCTTGGCTTGCTTGAACTAGATTTGTATATTGTTTGTGTACCAACACATAACTGAAACCTTCAGAAAAAATCTTCAAAAATGTGAGAGAGTGAACAGCAGAATCCCATTTCATGAAAAAAACAAATAATGCATTCAATGCAAGTAAACGTAAAAAAGAGGCGTTTTAAATCTTTTAATTTTTTGTATTAATAATTTGTTAATTAATTAATTATTAATTAAATGTGGATTTATATTGATAAAATTAATTTCAGTACATAATACATATGAAAGAATAATTTGCTTCCAAATATTAGTATGTTTGGGAGGTAATACGCATATGTTTCCACGCAAGTATACGTAGGTTTGGGGGAAACAGGGGAATGCTTCCACGTAAGTATATGGCTGTTTGGGATGAAGAACGTATATGTTTCCACGCAAAAGCGTACATGTTTTCCAGTAACCATGATACTGTTTTCATTTAAATACAAGTGAGTTTGGGACTTGCAAACTTATGAACGTTTGAAGTGCGTTCCAAAAATATACATGGTTCCTGCAGAATATGTGTGGGAGAATATGTTAGAGAGGCCATTATTTTTTAGGGTGCATTCGACTCAAATTGAGTTTCTCTAAGTCGAAATTTTCGGTCGCCTGACTCTATGTCAGGACATTCGAAATACAAAAACCAAAATTTGTACTGAAGTTTTGAAAATTTTAAGGTTTTCATTTGACTTGGAACGACACGATTGTGAAACCCCAATCAATTTTCTTTCGTCTATAACATGAACGAAAGCTTTCGTTCGAGATAGAGAAACAGGCTGTTAATTTTTCTCTTACAAATCGAACCATAGACCTGTCATTCATGATCACGAACATCAGTCATCGTTGATATTTATTGTCAGTTTACCGTCTTTCTGGATGTCAAATAAGAATGTAATCGAAGTTGTTCGCATCACTATCATGTTTATAAAAATTTTTGGTAATATTTTTTTCAAATTTGCCAGTCAAATTAAAAGTTATCGGCCAAGCTCATGCTCATTAATGACAAGTCTATGGTTCGCTTTAGTCTCAAAATTTAAGCAAATGGATATGGCTGTGTTCCGGCAATTTGTAGTGCCGATGTCCTTTGACAGCATTGTCAACTACACTGACCAGTGAAAGCTACATTTAGGGCTCCAAAATAATTGCAACAATTCTACAATATGTTTTGGTCTCTAAAATTCTTTTAATGCAATTTTTTTTAAAGAAATATCAAACCCTAACTAAGACACACGCTCAAATACCTTGTTTTATATTCATGTCTAAATTCACGTCACTCTTAAAGGAACACCCATTTTTAAATACATCTAATAACTTGCGAAATATAAATAAAATGTAATAAATTAAAATGACCCCAACATCAATTGTAGGTAGTATTATTGAGATGTAACGTCAAACTTCAAACATGACTTCTCAGCTCAATCAAGTAATTGAAAAACTACATTTAACAAATTGTCATATCACTCATCTGCTCACACTTCGCTGCGCGTACACTTCCAGCTTCAGTTGCTACGATGACTACAAACATGTGTTTTCTTAGCGCTACGCTTCACTTGATTTCCGTTTCCTGAAAATATCCATCAACTTTAACCAACGACCAAAACCTCGCTGAAAACCCTAACAGACAGCAGTGTCGAAAGAAATGGGACAAAAAGGGCAATATGCAAAATGAAGCATAAAACTGGAAGTAATCAAGTGCCTGAAAAATGCTTTAAGACAACAACATCGAAGGAAACACTGCCAGTTCCAGCTAACCCAAACACACAACCAAACTCACTTAAATCCTAAATTGCTTTAGATACAGAGATACGGCCGTAAATACTGACATACAAACACAGCATAGTTATTCGTGTATGTTGTATGTCTGTACGTACGAGTAACTAGACGGCCAACCTAAAATGTAAACAAAACCAATTTTAGGTTCCACTACTAGGAAAGCACGTGCAAAAGTCCTTTTAAACTAAATTGAGAATCAATCTCAGTTTCCGTTCCACAACATCCTTTCGGCGCAAACTCACCACTAAACCAGCATCACTCAGTGGATTGTAATTGGAATGCATTGCTTGGAATTGAGTGATTATAGAATTTGAAATGACATCTCATGTAAAATTTAAGACATTGGATGGAATACATTAATGGGAAACTTTAATGCCACTTGCCTCTGGTTACACGATTTGTGATGTTCTGCGCTGGAAAAAAGCAAAAGAAATCTATTAAAATTTTATAAACCAAAAAGTTTGACTAGTTAGAATTCTATATTTCTTACAGCGTAAGGATAATGCAATGTGACATAAGGATAAACTTATTAGCTAATTGTTGCTAACTTTGTCCGCTACTTGAGGAAAAAATAATCTAAAGTTTTGAAAGAAGTAAACAGCTTCTTAGGATTAAATATTAATAGATACTGATATTAATTACAATTAGGTTAGGTTAAGGAAATGAAGGGAGAACATTTTAAATGCAGCTGTGGAAGGTTTGGAAAGAGTGCTCTTGATGATTATCTCTAGTTAGACATTTTTAAAAATGTTTACAGAAGACATCATAATTTGGGAACTTCATATATATACATAGATACGAGTATCGCAGCCTAACGACTAAAAAGAAGTAAATCACAATTGACACATTTTCAGAAGAGGAAAAAAAGTGGTTTGTAAATTATATGTAAATTGTCAATAATATTCACAAAAGGGATTTTTGTCGTATGGGAAAGATAAACGACGACAGATTTTTACGGCGAATAGAAATGGTCCTACATGCTGAAAAATATCGGCCCCAGCAACATATTGCAGGAAACATGTACATGTTTGCAAGCATTGTTTCCATGAATTAAAGATCTGCTGTCTCTTTGTTTCTTCGTTGTCTGTCTCGGGTTTGGTTTTAGCAGTTTTCAACAAGCAAAGCCACATTTGGGTGTCAAAAACATATATTATAGCCTATTAGTCATTGTGTCCCAAACATGTCATATTGAATGGCAAACACAATGTATTTGGGCACAAGTATTGCATATTTTCGAAAAGCTACAAACACCTTATACATATTTGCATCCAAACATTAAACAAATTCAAATTTTTCAACGTGTGCACACAACAAAATAATATCCTTAATTTCCGTTCATACTTAACTTAAATATGGCTACGATTTTCGGTAATAGCAATTTCAGAGTTGTTTTATTGCCGTTAATAAAACAAGGCCCGTTTTTAAATTACGTTAAACAACAGACTTAATTCCTTTTATTTTACTTGTACTTAAACACACGCTGAAAAATGTCGGCCCCATCAACATATTGCAGAAACCATGTACATGTTTGCAAGCATTGTTTTCGTGAAAATAAGATCTGCTGCTTTTTGTTTCTTTATTATCTGTCACGTTTTTGTTTTCAGCAGTTTTCAACAAACAACGACGTATTTGGGTCACAAATATATATATATATATATATATATGATTAGTAGGTAATCATTGTGTTCCAAACATGTTATATTGAATAGCAACCGCAATGTGTTTGGACATTTGCGGCAAGTTCCAAAGACGTTATATTTGCATCCAAACAACAACAAAAAGGCAAATTTTTCAGCGTGCAGTACAACCGTTCACCTTACTTATGCAATCTAACATTCACGATTGTCTATATTCAACCTTTTTAAAGGCTGTCTCAGTAAGAATGCAATTTTAAATTAATAGTCATTTATATTGTGCAGTGGCAACTCTGAAATTTGGCAGCTGCGAAAGAACTACGCGTTATAAATGTTGGAACTTATTTCAAAAATTTGGAAAGATATGCTGAGACCGTTCGCAAACTTCGAAGAATTTTCAGTCGAGAAAGTGCACCCAATGTGTCACCATTTGAAATTTCCAGAAACTGGGTCGGTTATGGAAAAAAGACTCCATTGGGTTAACGTACCGGTCGGTCTCTTGAAAACAATACTGCTGTAAACGAGAGTGTTGCCGAAAACACGAAAACATCAATTCGGCATCGTTCTTAACAACGTCAAATTTCGCGAAGCACTACACAGCGAATTTTTAGAATAGACCTCCACTTTCATGCGAACAAAATTCAGCTTACTCAGGAGCTTAAACCAGCAGACCATGGGAAGCGCCCGAAGTTCGTTCAGTGGGTAATGGAATATAGTGAAGTCAATGCAAATTTTTCAAAAGTCATCTTCTCCAAGTCATCTTCTCCAAAGAAGCGCATTTCTTCTGAATGGCTTCGTGAATACACAAAATTGTCGAATTTTGGGCCAGAAAATCCTCCTGCCATCCATGAGCAAGAAATGCACCCACAAGGAACCACTGTTTGGTGAGGATATTGGTCAGGCGGTGGAGTTGGGCTTTACTTTTTTGAAGATGTTGCCGAAATTGAAGTGATTGTGATTCGAACGAATTGATAACGGAGTTCTTGTGACCTCAACTGGACGGGATGGATATGAACGACATACGGTTTTAGCAAGACGGCGCCACCTGCCACATCGCGCATGAAACAATCGATTTATTGCAGCAACGATTTCCAGAACAAATTATGTCAAGAAATTATGATGTCAAGTGGCCACTAAGGTCATGCTATTTAACGCCGTGCGATTTCTTTCCTTGGGGTCTTGAGAAATCTCGGGTTTATGCGAATAAACCAGAAACAATGTCTAAGCTCAAATCCGAGATCCAACGCGTCATTGGCGAAGTACAGCCACATCTCTGTGAAAAAGTCCTCGAAAGTTTCATGAAAAGAGTAATGGCCCGTCAGCAGACCCGTGGTGGGAAGTTGATGGATATTTTATTCAAAGCTTAATCGGAACATGTCTCCTTTACAATCCAATAAAAAAATCACAACTATCTCAAAAATATGTGTTTTTATTTTAAAATGAAAAAGTGCGTTCTTACTGAGACACCCTTTACAATTACTTGACACTACTGCCGACGTAATTATATGCAACCATACACTAAGAGTGTTTTTTATTTCCCGCTAAATTAATTTTTCGACGTCTTTGTATGGAGAGCCGCTTAAAATTGCTTAATATCGCTTTTATCTTCAAACAAAGACCTCGGAAAATTAGTTTAGCACCTAATAAAAAAACAGACTTACTATTGTGTTTAAGCACAGACTAGCAGACAATGACCTCAGCTATTTATACGAGTTATGATTCTTGCCACCAGGATCTCGACTAGTTTCTAGATTCTTCTACCCGATTCCTAAACCTGTAGTACAGAAAGAATTGAAATAACGCGTTTGCTGCGGACTCGTCAGATGGTTTGTGGTAAGGGTATACTTTCAGGCGCAGCATTAACCACCCTGTTATTTACATTGTGTGAATTTGGTAAATAGGAGAAAGTATAAGCTTTTATCTAATCGGAACAAATATTAGGGCGGTACCAAACCTAGCCAACTTGACGTATAGATCACGCCAGACACGGTTAAGAAAATCCACAAAATGGTATTGGACAATGGTCGGCTGAAGGTGCGTGAGCAAGCTGAAATGATAGGCATTTCACAAACTGCTATACATAAAGATGAGAAAGCCGTGCGCAAGATGGGCTTGCTTCTTTCAATAGAGCAAAAACAGAGTCGTGAAGATGTTTCAGTAGAGTGTTTGGCGATGTGTCACCGCAATAAAGCCGAAATATAATCATCGTCGATTTATAATCATGGATGAGACATGGGTCTCCAACTTCACACCTGAGACAAAGGAAGAGTCAAAGCAGTGGAATGGGAGAATCGTGCGCAAAGAAGGCGAACATGGTTCCATCTGCAGGCATGTTCATGGCGTCTGATTTTTTTTGGGTGGGCATGGGATAGTTTTTATTGATTATCTTCAGAGAAGAAAAACGATCAATGGAGAATATTTGGTTAATTTATTGTGATTTTAAGTGATGGAATTATGGCAAAACGGCCGAATTTGGCGAAAAAGAAAGTGCAGTTTCATCAAGACAATGCTCCAGTTCACACAACTTAATGAATCAAAGTTCGAATTGCTTCATTTTTCAAACTTTTCTATTTCCAAACTTTTGGCTCGGTGACAAAAGATATGCCAACAATGTAGAGTGGTGGAGTCGGCGGTTGCTGGGTGTTTTAAGGAGTTTGACAGTTCTTACTGTAAACGGGGTATCGAAGATATTGAATATCGCTGGAAAAGTGTATCGAGCTAAAGGGAGATTATGGTGAAAAATAAAGAAAAAGTTTCTCAACTTTTTTGTGTCTTCTTTGTTTGGTCGGCTAGTTTTGGGACCACCCTCTACTGCAATTATTATTATCATTAATACGTTTTGAAATAGAATTTATCTACATCCAAAATATTGCTGGCATTGTACTCTTTCGCTCAAAAATAAATAGTATGGCGACCACAGGCTATACCAAAGCTTCAAAGGGGGAACCCGTCGTAACAGGATATGAAGATTTGTTAGGAAACATACGAATGCTTTCTCGTAAGTATATGGATGCATTCATGTTTGCACGTAAACATGCTAATGTTTGCATGTAAATATTGGTGAGTTTGGAAGTAGCAAATATATGAATATTTGGAGTGTGTTCCAACCATATATATGGTTCTTGCAGAATGTATGTATGAATGTTCGGATCAGCACTTACACTGTATCGCTTTTTGAATTTATGCAACCATCCTACACTCGCCTCAAACTCTAAGTTTCCCAATGGTTCAACGAATTCTTTGGCCTTCTCTCTCATAAGCGGTCAGAATAGAAAAAGATTTCGTTCGCGTATACCTATTGTCCATTTCAACATGGCCTCATCAACTTTTCGTAAGGACGGGTGCAAATCCTTTTGCGTTTTGAGTTGAATTATTCACCGTCTGCCTTTTTGTAGAGCTCAGCTTTTTGATGTGTTAACATCTATAGGTACGGGTAGGGCAATCTATCAAACATTTATGGTTTTTGTATTGTTTTATGTAATAACATTGTCGAAATCGTGCATTTATATTGAAATATTCTATAAAAGAATAAGACTCGTTTATACCCTTTTACTCAGACTCTCTACATGAGAGCGGGTAAAGAGTGCAATAAGTTCTCTATACTATTCAATACTTTTTGGCGTCGCTCTGTTTATGACAAAACAAAAACAATTATTTCAGTGAGCTAAATATTGCTTTATTTATTTTAGCAGTATTACAACAAATGATAAAGCAGATGTAAGAAAAACTAAAGTGCAATATCAAAAGAGCCTTCAGCACAAAAACGTTTCTTTTTTTATTTTCCAATGTAATATTTACTAGTGTATTCATAGAAATGTAACCGGTACCGTATAACTTACTTACTTACTTACTTATCCGGTCTCGGACAACCCCGGGGGGTCAGGGACCTTACAAAACGAAGATAACATATTTCGCCAACCAGTTCGATCTTTTGCTTTATCTCTCCAGTTGGCAATACCAAGTGTACGCAGGGATTCGTCAACCTGATCCCTCCAGCGGAGTCTTGGTCTTCCTATTTTTCGTCTTCCTTCGAGTTCGGTTTCGAAAAGCCTTCGCGCTGGTTCATCTTCATCCATTCTACTGACATGGCTTAGCCAGCGCAATCGCGTTATCTTGATCCGCTTAACTATGTCAATGCCAGGATAAAGCTCATACAGCTCATGATTCATGCGTCGCCGATACTCGCCGTTGTGCACTATAGGGCCATAAATTTTTCGGAGTATTTTTCTCTCGAAGACTCCTACAGATGTTTCGTCTGCTTGCGATAGGACCCAGGATTCTGCGCCATAAAGCAAGACAGGTTGAATGAGAGTCTGGTACAGCTGGACTTTTGTTACTCGAGAGAGGGCTTTATCTCTAAAGTACCGTATAACACAAAGGTGTTAATACATTGCCCGTGAATTCGAACTCTCAGTGATTTTTTATTTTAAAATTGTTTATAGATAGTCTAAAATTAGATGTCTTCATTACAGGATCCGGTTACGAAGGATTGCAATGCACAATAAAATAAGTGTTTCTAATAATCAAGGAACATTTGAACGACAAATTTAATTTGTTGATGGAATTTTGAACGTACATAAGTGCATAAGTACATAAGTGAACGTACAGTTGTGGTACCTGAGGACTCGACATTCACCTTTTGAATTCTCTTCAATCAAATGAGAAAAGTTCGAAAGATGATTCCGACTACGATTATCTTTGGATTAAAAAACAATCCCCAATATATTCGGGAAACAAAAGTATTCATTGCATAAAATGCAATGCTCACGTTTATTTAATTATGATTATTATATTTTATATTATATCTTATCTCTTTAAGAAGATACTCGGTCAGTTCGTTTACAATAATCTTGATTTTGCATTCGTAATCAGCGACTCTCAAAACCTGCATCTACCTATTTTTTTTCAAGATCTGACACTTTTTAACAGCCATATCCGCCATATTGGATCGGTCATTTTGTTTACAATAATTTGGCTTTCGGATTCGAAATCAGCGACCTTCAAAACCCCTATGTGCTAACTATTATTACGATCAGAGGTAATTTCAGGTTTTGACCACAAATTCGGGCTTTTCGTCCACTGTGGGACTGTTGGGTTGTAATGGGATTTTCATCATATACTATTTTACTAGCAATATTGTTCTGTATACAATTCCAGCTAGTGTGGTGGGCCTTAAAATGGCCCACGATCAGTACAGTAGAAAAAAGTAAATTTAGGGAGACTCTAGGGTAGACCGTTTGATTCCAGATTGACTTTACCCAACCCCTAATAATACTATAATCCACCAACGGGTGATTTGGTTTCAGTTTTATCTAACAAAAATGAACAAATAAATCCAAAATTTAAAAAATTGTTCGTCATCGCGCAACATACTGGCGGCTCAATAAGTCCGTGACTTTTCGAACTTCCTTCATAGTTATATGAAATGCCACACTGCTACCATCAAGTACCACCTGCTAATAGACTACTGTCATATTTTGAGCAAGTTCCGTCATTTACTTTGCGTTTAACAGGTGTTCAAAACATACAAAATCGTGCATTTTTTTAAAATTGGAAAAAACTGAATTTCGAGTGCTCATTAAACATTATTTTGTGCGAAAAAAAACCAGTCAATCAAACCAAGGAAAAGCTGGATAAATACTACGGGGAATCTGCACCATCGATTTCAATGGTAAAAAAGTGGTTTACTGACTTTCGTTGTCTGCCATATTCTCCGGATTTAACCAACAGTGACTATTTCCTATTTCCAAACCTAAAGAAATGGCTCGGTGGAAAGAGATTTAGCTCCAACCATGAAATTATTGATCAAACAAATGCCTATTTTATGGACCTCGAAAAATCCTATTTTTTGGAAGGGATACAAAAATGTGAGAAACGTTGGACGAAGTGTATTGAGCTAAAAGGAGATTATGTTGAAAAAAATTTTTCTTCTTTGCAAAAAAATGTGTTTCATTCAAAAAGTCACGGACTTATTGATCCGCCGTAGTTGAGGGCTTAGTGGCCAGTTGTGCCATATTGCAGTGGTGGGTCTTGTGTTCATCTCCATTTCAGAGAAGTCGTAAGTACTAAAGAAGTATCTGTTTCCGGTCTACAAACCTGAAGAAATGTCTAGGCGGCAGCAGATTGGTTTCAACGACAAAGTGATAATTAAAACAAAAACCACTTTCGAGGACCTCCAATTCCGCACTCATATTCCTACCAATCCTGTAATATTCATACGGCAAGAAGGAAGTCGTTAAAGGATGCTCATCTGAAAACGGACTGTGAAAAATGGGTACTTGTATCCGGGAAAGCAAACCCTTTTTGTCAATTAAATCTTGAACTTAACTAGTGGTGTGCGTACGTCCCTTTCCTGATCGGTTGCTCCTGCACACTTCTTCTTATGACTAAAATCATGAGACCATCCAACATATGGTTCACCCTAATGTTAACACACTTCACTCATGGGTATTGATGTAAACACGCAGGATTGTATTATTATTTCTTCCTAACTTATTGCTCAACTGCATGAAAGTCAAGTTGATTCGAATCTAGGTTATATTTTATGCATTCTTGATTTACTCGTTGAAGTGTTGCTATCGATTTGTTGTTCCTGATGAGAAAAAAGAATATGAAAAACTCAGAAAATCCTTTTCAATTTCGTAAGCATGCGTAATCGTGTTTATTTAAAAGTTTAATCACACAAGTGCATCCATTCCATTCATTCCTCCCCTACAATTGCATCGACTAAAACAGCAACAGATTCCCACACGTATTATGCCCAGGCAATACCAGCCAGCACATTGCAGGCAGCGAACGAAAAGTGTCACTGACACAACTGAGTTGTTATCAACCCTGCTTAACGAATTGTTGTGTCATCTTCACAACTCTCAACGAGATGGGTTCGAATTGAATCCTTCATAGATGGAAATAAAAAATCATAGATGGAATAAAGTCAGGAAATACAGTGTCCCCACTTGGTGTACTAAAACAGCAGACATGCTGACGTCAGCGGAAGATGGCCCAATTAAATCTTTTTTTGGATTGAAATTTATAATTATGATATTTTATGACTTCTAACAACGAGAGCCGTTTGTTGAAGGTGATGATTCTCTCATTACTGGTGTACTATATGGGGACAAACATGTTACCTAACAATAGTAAATAATATATTCAAGTCGAAATCGCCAAATACTAAAGCTTCCGAGTCTGATCAACAACTATAAAAGTTTGTCTAATACACGCAGACAACAATTTTGTTAATTACAGCAAAAGAACATCTGTTGAATCAAACGCAAATGATAGCTGTGTGATAAATATATTATATATTTGTGATATGAAAATAAAATCGTTTACTAGAACCGAAAACGTTTACAACAAACGATATGGTACCTCTTGCCTAAGAAAATCGTTTACGTTTCCATGAACGGCCTTTTCGATTACCGCGAACGACAGTTAAAGATAAACTTTCAAGGGAAACAAAAATATTTTGCTACAAACTGCGTTTTCGTTTAACACAAACGAGATATAAAGAAGAATTTTATTGCGTGTTCAATACAAATTTATTTAAAGCTTACGTTTTCCCTGATATGAAGTTGAACCCAAGCACCTTCATTTTAAATCCGTTCATCTTTCCACTGAATTAACCCACATATTCCTCGAAGACGAATAAATCCTTAACATTCCTTGCAGCGGAAAGAGGTGGGTTGCATGCCTTCTTGCAGCCCCACAAAGGCAGTCTGAAGACCAACTCTGAAAATACTACCGTCATTTCAAATTTACTTAGAGCTCCATATGATGGGATAGTCTGTATATTTTCCTTGTCTTCTCAGGCACATAAAATGCATGCTGCTTGCAGGCCTGATTTTGGCAGGGTAACAAACATGTCCATCAGTTATTTTTAAGTCCATTATGGAGGCCTTTTTCCAGACCCCTTTCATGAAGCGAGATGTTTCTGATTATCAACTTGTTTGCCAGTATAGTAGTAGCATTAAAGAGGACCTATATATATCGATTCCATGGCAGTCGGTGTAGCAATAATATTGTGCGCAGTTATTGTACATGACAACATGGGTTCGATCCCTGCTCTGACCACCTTCCATTTCTTTCGACGACGGTCATCTCGCTTTGTGACGGCTACACCAGCGAATATTTAGCCATGAAAGAGCTTCTTAAAATACTGTTCGGAACCGGTATAAAACTGTAGGTCCCAATCATAAAAATATAAATATATTGTTTCCCATTACGTCACATGTTGTGATTAGGGAGAGCTTTTCACAATCAGTGAGCTGTGCACTTTCTAATTTTACACTCGCGGATTGAGACCTACAGTTTAACAGCGGTTCCGAATGGTATTTAGAGAAATCAGTGAGTGTAAATCCGGAAACCGCATAGTTCACTGGTTGTGGTAAACTCTCCCCAATCCCTTCATGGGATGTTATGGGAAACGATTTATTTATTTTTGTATTTACGTACGTATATCAATGCTTGCCTAAGCAACACATTGCAGGAACTATGTACATGTTTGCAAACATTATTTTCGTGAATTTAAGATCTGCTAGTTCTTGTTTCTTTAGTGTTTGTCCCGCTTTTGTCATCAGCAGTTTTCAACAATCAAAGCCACATTTGGGTCACAAATATATATATTTTAGCCTATTAATTTTTGTGTCCCAAACATGTTATATTGAATAGCAAACACAATGTGTTTGGATACAAGCTACAAATACGTTATATTTGCATCCAAACAACAAAGAAGACAAATTTTTTAGCGTTTAGGAGATGTTATTGTGAATGTAAACGAACTGCCTCATAAGGCATCTTTTTAGACACATTTTAAGAACGTCTCCACGCGTACACCAATTCAAGAGAGACTGTGTGTTTGAGTTTGTACCAACTTGTTTTCTCTCGAAGCAGAGCTAAACAATTCATGAGAGTTCAACTTTAAGTGGTGGAGGATACACTTTTGGTTTACAGTAAACGTTTTTGTGATTGCTGCAAAAGAATATTATGAATATTTTGGAGAAAATTTTGGAGAAAATAACATCAAATGAATCTACTTAGATTACAACACGCTAACCGACAAAATAATAATCGCCTTAAAGTTTTCCATTGGCGGGAAAAGTATCAACCTTTGCGGGCAGCCATGAGACATAGTAGCAAACAAACCTTTTTGGGGCAAAAGAAAACTATTTTCAAGTCTAAAGAGCGTTACACGTTTTTACCTAAAGTGCCTTAACATTGGCATACAAATTACGCAAAAATTTGTAAGATCAGTTTCATTATTTATTTCTAACGCCGACAGTTTACATGTTTCTCCCCATATGCTAGATTAATACGAGGGTATTTTACATCGTAACCCAACGTGATTTTTCTAGTTCATACAGAAGCCGTTGTTACGAGTATTGCAGGTTTTCTAAGTTTAAGTTGGCCTCTTCGCATTTCACATCAGAAGCATGCATGTAGGCATAATTTCCATTAGGGTGATATTTTTTTCTGCAGTTTTAAAATTCAACCAGCTTTGGGTGGAATATTATGGCAATAGGTGTACAAATTTTATACTGGAAATTTGGGGAAAATTTAACTACGCTAAGATATGGCAGCTCGAGGTCAAAGATCAAATATTAAAAAATCATCTATTTTTAATAGGAACGTGCGATTGAGTATCTAATGTTCATGATAAATTGATTAACTTAGTAATCAATAACTCAACAATTTGAATAATTGAGCAATTCACGGTTTAAGGTTTTTTTCAGTTTGAATTTCTTCTATAACCTTCCTTACAAAATTTTAAAATAATTTCCTTTCGTTTGTATTGCATTTATCTGTACCTTATCCAAAAATTTTTTGAATGATGAAATATTCAAATGTGGTTAATCAATATTAATCAAATAAAACAAGTTTTGATTAATCAGAATTTTGGATTACTCGATTAACTGCTTAAGCGTAATTTAGATTAATCAAAACTTTAAATAATCGATTAATGGCGCATCCCTAATTTTTAACAACACAAACAATGGTTTCCCTTTACATCTCATGAAGGGATTGGGTAGAGCGTCTCACAACTAGTGAGCTATGCTCTTTCTAATTTTACACTAAAGGCCTCCGATTGGTATTTTGAGACGCTTTGTCATGGCTAAGTACTCAATAGTGTCGGCATCACTAAGCGAGATGACCGTCGGCGTACGAAATGTAAGGTGGTTAGAGGAGGGATCACCTCCGCTGGTCACAAACAGTTCCTAGAAATTAAGAGATCTTCGAAACGTAGCAAAATGAGTAGTCTGTAGTTCTCGTTTAACCCTTCGACCACCATAGGCAAGTATGTTTGCCCTAGGGGTGTTAGCACCTATAATTGTTCAGGTAGAAGTTTGCCCAAACCCATTCATGGGTGATTTATAGAAGACCTTATGGGCAACAATAGCGTAGTAGGTGTCAGTTCTCTACATGACCCCATTTGATACCTAAGAGCCATCATATTGGGCCAAAAAGTGGTTTTACAAAAAGGTATGAAACTGGTCGAAGACAGGGAACACGTGGGCGAAACGTCAGGCACGTTTTGGTCCATACCCCTTACCTTTTAAAAAATGAAAGGTCGAAATTCAACCTGTTAGCATGGACCGACAATATGTTTGGCAAATACACGCTGAGGAAAACGGCAACGCTAACATTATACACAAACCATGTATATATTTGGAACAACCATATACTTACGTGCAAACATTGTTTTCCTGAACTGCAGATCTGCTGCTTTTTTGTTTCTTTATTGTGTGTCGCGTTTTTATTTTCACCAGTTTACAATATCGAAAGACTTATTTTGGTCCAAAAGTCATATATTGTAACATACTAATCATTGTCTCGCCAACATTTAATATTGTATAGCAAACACAATGTGTTTGCACACAAGTATAATTGCGACAAGCTGCAAACACGTTATATTTGCAACCAAACATCAACAAAAAAGACAAGTCTTTCAGGATGTTGGCCTACCTCTTAGCCAACATGAAGTGACATTTATGGAAAAAATAATTGTTGGTCCAATTCTTTGCAACGTAGCTTTTATTCTGTCGTAGATAACGAAAATATTAAAAACTCACATGAGGTGGCAGGGGACACCCGGTGAGAACGTAGTACCTTTCGCTATATATTATGTACTAGTTAGTTCCAACACGCCTAAGGCGCCCGTTGCAAAATACGATCCTTTAAATGGATCTGTAAGAAAACATACTTTTAGTAAAATAATATAAACTTTTTTTAAGAAAAATTTTTTTTATAGAATCTATTTTTATTAAAGAATTATGTTGTTAGGTCGTTTGTGTAAGAATATGTATACTTTTACTAAAAGCTTATGAGTTTTTTAAGAAAAGGTACTATTTTTAAGAAGAAGTACTTTCTGTAAGAAAAAGCCATAAGAGCATAATTTTTTTTTACAAAGAAGTACTTTTTTTAAGAACATGTACTTTTTAAACAAGTGGTACTCTTTTTAGGAAAGGGTTATTTTTTAAGAAAATTTACTTATTTTCAGAAAGGCTACTTGTCTCAAGAAAAGGAAAGAAAATGTATTATTTTATTTTTAAGAAAATGTATTTTTAAGAAAAGGAATTTGTGAAAGAAAATGTATTTTTTAGGAGAGGGCATTTTTTTTTAAGAAAATGTTGTTTTTAAAAAACGGGAATATTTTTAAAGAATTGACAATTTTTTTTCAAGAATAGGAACATTTTTAAGAGTAGGTACTTATTAAGAAGTTATTTTGTTTCACAAAAAAACGTAATCTTTAAAGAAAATGTAGTTTTTTAAGAAAAGGCATTTTGTTGTAAGAAACGGTACATATTTAGAAAAATGTATTTATTTTAAAGAAAATTACTTTTTTTAATAAAATATACTTTTTGTAAGAAAACTTACTTTTCTAAGCAAACGTACTTCGTTAAGGTAAGGTTGAAATGTACTATTTTTAAGAAAAGGCACTTACTTATTTAAGAAAATTTTCTTTTTTTAAACTTCTTTCACTTTGGCTTTTCTAAATTTACTTTATATTGGGTTCAAAACTATAATACATAATAAATATTGGTTACAGGCTCCACCTAGAAAACTTCCCATTAAACAAGAAATTTCTCAACATATGTGAGACATCTAGTTAGTCTGGACACAAACCAAAGCAAAAGTAAACAATATTGTTGATAATGGTGGTTTGTAGCATAATGCTTGGTTGGTTGAAAAGGCTGCAATACAGCTCGCTGTCTAGCACAGTTAGGCTAAAGAAGCCCATTGTGATACCTGCAGTTTCCTCCATAGCAACTATTGCCTAGTCGTCTAGCCAATTTGCCCTTTCAACAAAATTTGTCTGTAAGATCTACAGGAATATCCTGTAGGGCTGCGGTGCTAACTAGATGTGTTCCAAATATCCTACTTCTCAGTCCTGCAAGAGCAGGGCAATCCAAGAGAAGGTGTTTCGTCGTTTCCTCGTCCTCTTTCATCCAGCATCTACAGAGAGTGCCGTTTATATGTCCCAAACATAGGGCGTGTTTTCCTACAAGACAATGTCCCGTAAGTGTTCCTATCATTGTGGATAACCTGCCACTCGGCAAGTTAAGTAGTTGACTAGTCCTCTTTCTGTCCACCTTTGGCCAGAGGACCCTGGCTTGTTAGCAAGTTGAAGTAAGTCTCCAATTGTCCTTGAACAAATTATCGGCCCACTGCCTGATCTGCAAACGGAAGGTAGAGATTGGCATACTAACATCTTCTTTTGCCGGAAGAACCTGTGCCGTAGTGCCCTGTCTAGCTAACGCATCCGCTACGCAATTGCCTGGAATGTCGCTGTGTCCCGGTACCCAGATAAGCCTGATGTCAAAATACTCTGCCATCACCCTAAGTGATGAGTGACATTCTTTCACCGTCAGGGACGTAGCAAACAAGACTTCCAGGGATTTTCTGGCAGCCTGGCTGTCTGTGTAGATACATATTCTCCGGAGGGTTGTGACACAACTTTTCAGTAGTTCAGCAACCTCCAGTATGGCGGTAATTTCCGCTACAGTGATCAGGCAGCTTGAAGGAGATATTTACATTTAGGTCAAGGTGAATGGACCTCATATCCTACTTGCCCGTCCAACTTTGATCCATCCGTGAAAAATCTGATACCACTGGTATCCCCTTCCAGTCACTTTTTTCAGGTATTCCTGTTCGGAATAGAAGTTCTTGGATTTGTCGCTGGTAGAAGGTAGGGGATACAGTAGTCCGTTTTTTACTGGGATAGAGTTGATCCGGTGTAGTAATTCAGCGTGTCCGGAATGCCCCGATATCAAACCGGCACAATCCCTGATTCTCACCAGGGATATAGCGGCTGCCGATTCGGCCACGATATCAAGAGTACAGATGTTCAGTATAGCACTAAGTGCAGTACCTGACGTCGTGCCCATTGCCCCACTAACGCTAATCAGTGCTGATCTTTGAATTTTCACCAAGGAATTCAGAATATATTTCTTTTGGAGGGACCTCCACCAAACTACGATGCCATAGAGAAGTATTGGTCTGACTATTGCCATATATATCCACATGGTGATCTTAGGAGACAGTCCCAGCGCTTTCCTATTGCCCCTTTACAGCAGTCAAGAGCAACAGACGCCTTTTTTACCATCTCCTCCAAATTCGGTTACCAAGACAGTTTTCTGTCGAGAATTGTCCCCAGATACTTGATAGTAATAGGGTTAAAATAAAAATTGTTTAATTTTTTTTTCATTTAGCCCCCATCCCGCAACGTGCGAAATGGAACTTTGGTCCAAAAACTTAGGTCGCTTCGGCGGAAAATGTATGGTCGTCAAAGAGTTAACTGATGACAATTTTGCGCAAATCGGACATTAACCCGTAGCGCGTCGAGGTCAAAATTCAAAACTTTGGGAATTATGTATTTTCGCCAAATGAATTTGACCTCCGAGGAGTCATAACGTTGACCGATTAATTCCAAATTTTGAGTAGTAATTACGTACATTGCAATAAGTTTACCATGTTTCATAACAATTCACCGACAAGTGCGTGGTGTACGTAAGCTTATTGTTAAAAATACATATTAACCTGAATTTTTAACTATGACCTCAAAGCACCACGTTTTCAGACTGCAAACTCTCCAAAAATTATCAACATTAATCCCATCCCATCAAGTGTCACCTTATGCCTGCCAGGAATCCTTGAATTTTAACAAAACAATGGGCGTACAAAACACATGCCACTCTAATGTTCATAGAGGCTCATTAAAAATGCACCAATGTTGTGGAACCGACACAAATTCAAATTTATAATCTCAAGTAGTTAGGATTGCAAGGATATTCAAAAAAAATTTTAAAAATGCCAAACCCGAAGAAATGTTATCGCCTGCAGAAATTAGAGACCTGGCTAGTATTTTGCCACCACCGGTCAATATTGTCTATACGCTGAAAAAACGGTCACTGCAACATATTGCAGGATTTATGTGTTTGCAAGCATTGTTTTCATGAATTGAAGATCTGCTACGTCTTTGTTGCTCTGTTGTCTGCCACGTTATTGTTTAGCAGTTTTCAACAAACAAAGTTATATTTGGGTAATATAAACATATGTTCATTTTAACCTATTAATCATTGTGTCTCCAATATGTTATATTGATTAGCAAACACAATGTGTTTGGACACTAGTAAACTATATTTGCAACAAGCTACAAACACATTATATTTCTATCCAAATAACAAAAACATACAGATTTTTCAGAATGCAGTTGTAAGTAAAATTTTGTTGCCGTCTGTTGTCCAATATGCTGCGGTTGTCGTCATTGCTATAATGGTAAGCTTGCCTGATTGTTTTACACAAACACGCTGCGTCAGTGGCTACCATATCGAGCAATTAGTCACGAGCAAATATGAAACGCATTTCCCAATCGTGGTAAAAGTGTAGGCTCCCATCAGTAAGGCCATAAAAGACATAGCGCTGAGAGGCTCTCCTCTAATCCTGTCAAGGTACGTAAAATAAAATTAGACTTTTGAATAAGTTTTTCAATTTCCTGTGATCAAAGTGTTCCACACCACTGTGCCACCTTATTACACCTAACTTTATGCCTTGCAACTAGATATTATGGTCCAAAGCTATTGCTCATATTACTGTCGCTGCTAATGCTCCTTCCTGCCAATGTTGAGGAGGCATCATCTGTATTCAGCCATTTAACCGCTTCTGGCATAATTATACCATGGGGGTATAGACCGAGAGCACCAAGAACACCATCATTGGCAATATGGCACGTAACCTTAGTTGCTCATATTGTAGTCGTCGCTGTTGTTGTTGTTGTTGCCGTTGAAGTTACTGGGTTACTAGTACAAGGGTTTCATGTATCCCAAAAGGAGAACATACATACGTTCTATTTCCCCTCATCGTGTTGGTTCATAATTTAAAAGTTTTAAGTTTTCTCTGTTTTTGCATAAAGTATAAAAAAAAATTCCCTTACATTGCAAAATAGGGGTGATTTATGCAAGAGCCACAAGAATTTATGCCTGAATATGGAAAATGTTAAAGAACCAAGGATAATTCCTTAAGAGGCAAATGTGTTCTATGAAGTGTCTGTATCAAGTGTGGACTGGGAAATGGCAGATGGTGACGGTACTCTAGTCATGTGAAGTTCCAAATTGGCAATGCATTTTGGTGGTTACATTGTAACGTTTTTAGAATGTCTAATGGTGTTTTTTGGACCACGCGGAAAAGGCTCACATTGTTTCATAGTAGCCAATCAAATTTGGTCGTTATCGAGTTTTCTAGCCCACTAGCATAACATTTATTAGTGACTCACAACCAAAAAGAAACTGCACTGTCAAACAATAATTGTTTAAATATTGACTTTAACTACGAACTTTGGGCAGATGGGCGGCTGAAAATGGGCTAGGTGTAAGACCGAGCTGGTCCTTTTTAACTGAAGTTACAAAATACGCATCATTTTAAATGGTTTTGAAATTACGCTTGCCAATTACGTGGTTACCAATTACGTGGGAAAGGGCGAAAAGGGCGACGATAGTCCTTCTTACTGAAAAACCTGTCCTTTTTTATTGTTTGGATGCAAATATAAACTGTTTGTAGCTTGAGGCAAATATAGTGTACTTGTGTCCAAGCACATTATGTTTGCTACTAAATGATTAACACGCTATAATATATGTTATTGTGACCCAAATGTGGCTTTGTTTGTTGAAACCTGCTGAAACCCCAAACATGCCGTACAACAGAGAAACAAAAAAATACCAGATAGTCAATTCATGAAAACAATGTTTGCAAACTTATACATGGCTCCCGCAATATGTTTCCTGGGACGTATTTTCCAGAGTTTATACTCCTGCAAGACGGCTATAGGTTGTAAATGGGGACTTTTTCCGAGGACTGTGTACTGGATCTACATAGCGTAGTTGAGAACGATCGTGCGGTGGCAGGTGCTTGCGAAACCCACCTATTGTGCACAACTGACAACGCGCTGAAAAAACGGCCACAGCAACATATTGGCCCAACAACATGTATATGTTTGCAAGCATGGTTTTCTTGAATTAAAGAGCTGCTGCTGCTTTGTTTCTTGGTTTTCTGTCTGTTTTCTGTTGTGTTTCCAGCAGTTTTCAACAAACAAAGCCACATTTGGGTCACAAAAATATATAGTTTAACCTGTTAATCATTCTCATACATGTAATATTGAATAACACAAACAATGTGTTTCGATACAAGTATACTATATTTGCGTCAAGCTGCAAACAGGTTCTATTTGTATCCAAACAGCAAAAAAAGATAGAGTTTTGGCTGTGTATGATTCAGCGAACGGCGACGATGTGCATCACGGGTGATCTGTGCACCACTCCCAGTGATGCACTGAATGTTATACTTGTTATATAAAGGGTTTTTCAATAAGAGCGCTACAAAAGTTTTTTTAAATAAAACAATACCGGTTTTAGATACCAATGAAATTCTTTATTCCTGTGAAAGTACGTTCGATGCCATTATGTATGGAACTCGCTTTCTTTTGCATGGCCACCACGGGCACGCTTGCAGAAGCCCAGACACTGAACCCAATTTTTGACGGTTTTCAAGCATAAATCGGCCGATACTGCTGCAATTTCACGTTCGATATTCGTACGAAGTTTATCAATCGTCGCTGGCTTGTTGGCATATACCATAGACTTGACGTAGCCCCACAGGAAATAATCTAACGGCGTCAAATCGCACGACCGAGGCGGCCAATCGACTGGGCCATTTCGAGAAATAATACGTTCACCAAACTTGGTTTCCAATAAATTGATTGTGGCATTCGCTGTGTGGCTTGTGGCGCCATCCTGTTGGAACCACATGTCCTCCAAGTCCATATTATCCAATTGGGGCAAAAAATATTCGGTTATCATTGAACGGTAGCGATTTGCATTCACAGTAATGTGCCGGTCTTGATCATCACGGAAGAAGTACGGCCCAATGACGCCGTCGGCCCATGAAGAGCACCAAACCGTAATTTTTTCGGGATGCAATGATGACTCATGGATTACGTGTGGATTGCTGTCTGACCAATAACGCATATTTTGCTTATTGACGAAGCCATTCAGCCAGAAATTAGCCTCATCGGACGTAGCGCTCTTAAAGTTGAGGCCAGCGACTCCAAATTTCGGTAGTAAATTTTAATAATTTCGACTCGTTGTTGGCTCTTATAGCTTTCCATGATGAAATGGCAAACCTTACTGACGAGAAATGTCAAAAGAGCGGGAAAAAATATGGCGTCGTTTGCTGTCCCTATCGTTTTACTTTTGTAGCGTCTCTGTTGAAAACCCCGTTACTTGTTGCGCCAGACACTATAGATAGGCAGATTTTTGGTACTAAGCAAGCTCAAACTTTGAAATTTCGCATAAGTTTATTCATTAAATTATAGCGAAAATTCCCAACTTTCAAGGACTTGGCGCGACATCAAAACATTTTTACAAATTTATTCTTTATTATTCCCATATTAGGGATCCCAAACTACATGTCTTTCACTTGTTTTCTTTTCTGAATTTACCTTCACCATAATGTGCATTTCTACACGGAAAGTTCGAATTTGAATGATCGGGCTACGGGGTTTACTATACGGATCTAGGTTTATCCCACTCTTGTAGATTACCTAATCGTTGTTGCATGAATCTGGTTGAAATTTGGCTATTTGAGTAGTGACCGACGTGGGGGATAAAAGTTCAGCAGTCTTTGTGGTTAATGTCTTCTCGGACAGTCAGGCGTTCATAAAGTCCTTGGAATCAGTATTCTTGTATTCCACATCTTCCCAAAACTACCCCAGATCTCTTAATGAGATGGCCCATTAGTATGATATTCATCTTATGTGAGTTCCACGGCACAAGGATATTCCGGGGAACTGCAGAGCGGAAGAGTAGGCTAGACTAGGAACTACCTTACAGGTTTCATAGGAAATGAAGCGGCTTTCCATGCCCCTAGTAATGTTTAAGCATATTCTGCAAGAAGGCTCCTAAATGATGATGCTGGAGAGATGGACGAGGGACACACATTGTTTGCTCACCAGACAAATCTGCCCCACAGTGAAAAGCAGAAGATCCATGAAGCTTCTGTCTTTAGCCAGGCCCAAGGTGCAATGGGTAGTGTGCAATGGGTAGTGTGCGCGCCTCTTGTACAGGAGATCCTGGGTTCGATCCCTGCTCCCAACCACCTTAAAATTTCTTTTTCATGGCTTTTTTCTTTCTTATAGCCATGAAAAAGCGTCTCAGAATACCATTCGGAATCGGTGTAAAACTGTAGGTCCCAATCAGTGAGTGAAAACTGGAAAGCGCACAGCTCAGTGATTGTGAGAAGTTCTCCCCGGTCCCTTCATGGGATGTAATGGGAACCATTTTTTTAAGGTATTAATGCTTGTTTCAATTTGACAGGACACTGTCTGATTGATAGATATACGAGTACAACGAGACTAAATGTCAGGGCAAACGACAAATGAATGTAGAGGCTGCAAGGATGAGAAAGAGTAATAATCCACTAAGCATCTACTTTGTACGTGTCCAGCACTAACCGGCAGGAGGTTGTCTATTATGAGATACTACCTATTTCAGGAACTGCGAGAATTATATCACATTGAAGTAGCCAAGATCTTGAGCTGCTTGGAGCAATCTAAATGGTTCTACGGCGGGGCTAGCGATTAATGTCGGTAGTCCGTGCTGTACCTATAGACTAGTGTATTCAAAACCGAAACCGGTTAACCGAATTCAGGCCGGTGAACTGGTTAACCGCATTCAGGCCGGTAAACTGGTTAACCGGGTTTCGAAGAACCGGTTTCACCAGTTATTTCAAGTTGATAAAGCGGTTTTTTGGTTTTTACACAACTGATATAACAACGCAGAATTACAAGCCTAAAGACTTTTTCATAACTCACTATGGATACCTCCATCAGATAGACACAAAAGAGTTCGGAAACGAATTATTTAGCCGATAATTTGCTGAAATAGGCTGTCCAAGGCAATAGAAGTCATATCATTAATCACAGCTACGTAAAAAACGACACCCTACACAGAGACTTCCGACTAAATACAGTTCAACAGGAGATCAACAGAATCAACGAACATTATAGTATGAGGCTGTCTTCACATACTAACATCTTGGCACGCAGACTTCTAGAAGTAGCTACACATGACAGAAGATTAAGAAGATTTAAACTTACGCACCTAGTAAGCACTCGGTGAAATGTACACTACCCCAAGTGAGGACCAGCAGTGGTTGTTTCTCTTCAGGCTAAGACTGATATGAATTTTAAATTTGTTTGAATATTTTATACAAGTTGCCTATTGTCAAATATCTGATAGATTGCAAAACAAAGAAGGAGGATAAACAAAAAAAAATTAATGACAACACAGGTAGAGACAGATTACACTGTGCGATACCAAAAAAAATTATGGGGTTCTGTCAACGGTTTCTGGTAGAAAGGTCTAAAAAAAATATACGTGCATCGGCGTTTTGCCAGATCTGATCAGAATTTTTTTTAATGCGGGTCAAAGTTTCCGCCCCTCGAAACTTTCCTGCAACATATCGGCATGCAAAATTGTGTGTTCCTTACTTCTGAGGTACAAAATATGTTCAGAAGTTTTATAGAAAACATTCAGATAAACATTTTTGGGGAACAAATTAACCCTCTAACTGTCACGTCTAACCATAATTTTTACTCATTTTTTGAAAACTCGCAAAAAACTTCTCCAAAATGACGGGGGGCGTGGTCAAAATGTTATACAAAAACTATCGCAATAAAATTTCGATATATATATATCCGAACACTCCAAAACTCACATCTTAGCCCAAGTGCTAGACAATAAGCAAAACCTAACTGCCTTCTAAGGGTTAATAATCAATTTTGTCATTTTGCTGTTCCCATTAAAAATTGTCCACATAATATAATGAATTTTGTCATATTTCATCTTTTATCTAGCACTTTCGCTTCGCTGAATGCGCTGAAGATCGCTTTGCTGAAGATGGGAATTTTTACCGAAATATCATCTATTCCGATGAAGCTCATTTTCACCTCGGGGGCTACATTAACAAATAAAATTGTTCCATTTGGTGCTCGGAAACCCCACACGTCGCCAAGGAGAAGCGGATGCAATCACAACGGGTGAATATTTGGTGCGGTTACCGTTACCGTCAAAGGCGAGAGATACCGTGCCATGCTCAGCGATTGTTTGTTCTCGGAAGTTGAAGAGGATAACGTGGACGATGTATGGTTTCAACAGGACTGCGCTACGTGCCACACAGACAACGTCACAATCGATGTTTTGTGCACTGTGTTCGAAAACCGCATAATCGGTCGAAACTCGGCAGTCCATTGGCAGCCCATCAGCTGCGATTTGAATCCATTATAATATTGTCTAGTCTCTAGACCGCCATGAATGATAAGTCTTACCCAAACAATGCGAGTCCTTTGAGGCCTGAAAACACGAAATAGAGGTCCAAACAATCGAAAATGTACTGAAAATTGGGTTGATCGACTGAGGTACTGTAAAGCAAGTCATGGAAGCCATTTGAACGATGTTGTTTTTCATTCATACATATACATATCGCACCCTATCTGCAAAATCGTCATAACTCAAAATTTAAAGATTTTAATTTTTTGCTTAAAAACAATAAACAAGGACAATTTCTATCTCCTGTAAAAATCTGGCGTCAGTTTGTCTTCAATTTCTTCAAAAACCCAGTATAAACATGTCTAGTATGGCAAAAGCCGGTTCTGCCAAAATCGGAATATTCGAAGCAACCGAAAACCGCAACTTTTGGAAAACCGGTTTTTGAGTACACTACTGTGGACTAATAAGTCTAGGTGAGCCGTTCATTGACGGTCACTAACACGGAACCTAAACTAAGGGTTTTTCAACAGAGACGCTACAAAAGTAAATCGATAGGGACAGCAAACGACGCCATATTTTTCCCCGCTCTTTTGAAATTTCTCTTCAGTAAGGTTTGCTATTTCATCATGGAAAGATATACGAGCCAACAACGAGTCGAAATTATTAAAATTTACTACCGAAATTTGGAGTCAGTGGCCTCAACTTTAAGAGCGCTACGTCCAATTTATGGTCGTCATAAACGTCCTACCAGATCAACAATTGAGCATCTAGTGGAAAAATTTGAATCCACAGGCACAGTACAAAAAGTTCCCGTGCCAGTGAGACAAAGAAGTGCCCGTAGTTTCGACAATTTTGCTGCCGCTGAGCCTTCAGTTCAAGAAAGCCCAAATGTGTCTCTCACACGTCGTACTCAAGCGTTGGGCATCTCTGTGACGTCGTTGTGGCGAATTTTGCGAAAAGATCTTGGCCTACATCCTTACAAGATCAAACTGAAGCCTCTTGACCACCATAAGCGTCGTACGTTCGTGAATTGGGCTGAGCAACAACTTGAAAATGATTCGGATTTTCATCGGAAAATCATCTTCAGCGATGAGGCTCATTTCTTGCTGAATGGCTTCGTCAATAAGCAAAATATGCGTTATTGGTCAGACAGCAATCCACACACAATCCATGAGTCATCATTGCATCCCGAAAAAAATTACGGTTTGGTGCGGTTTATGGGCCGGCGGCGTCATTGGGCCGTACTTCATCCGTGATGATCAAGACCGGCACATTACTGTGAATGCGAATCGCTACCGTTCAATGATAACCGAATATTTTTGGCCCCAATTGGACAATATGGACTTGGAGGACATGTGGTTCCAACAGGACGGCACAGCGAATGCCACAATCAATTTATTGGAAACCAAGTTTGGTGAACGTGTTATCTCACGAAATGGCCCAGTCGATTGACCGCCTCGGTCGTGCGATTTGACGCCGTTAGATTATTTCCTGTGGGGCTACGTCAAGTCTATGGTCTATGCCAACAAGCCAGCGACGATTGATGAACTTGCAGCTGTATCGGCCGATTTATGCATGAAACCCGTCGAAAATTGGGTTCAGCGTCTGGACTTCTGCAAGCGTGCCCGTGGTGGCCATGCAAAAAAAATCGAGTTCCATGCATAATGGCATCGAACGTGCTTTCACAGGAATAAAGAATTTCATTGGTATCTAAAACCGGTTTTGTTTTATGTAAAAAAAATTTTTGTAACGCTCTTATTGAAAACCCCGTTACCCTGATATGTTTGAATTTTTGAAATTTGTTGTTAGAAAATGTAAACAAAAATATTGTAATTATTGTTTCTGCATTAAAACGCCCTATTTTGCAGAAAAGTTCCACATTTATCAGCGTGCAGTATCAAATGTCAACTGTTTGAGTCCTTCAAGGCCGGTTGTTTGAGATGTACTAGAATCATATTTCTATAAAGAAGTCTAGGATCTAAATCGACGGCCACAACACATGTACATATGTATGTTGGGACTCTAATGGTTGGGACTTTAAAAACAGGAAAATGAATCATCGCTAAACCACCGTCGGTGATGCAATGGTTAGAGTGCGCGCCTCTTCTACATGAGAACCCTGCTCTGACCACCTTAAAATTTCTTTCGGCGGCGGTCACCTCGCATAGTGACGGCGACATTATCGAGTATTTAGCCATGAAAAAGCTTCTCAAAATACCGTTCGGAATCGGTGTAAAACTATAGAGCCCAATCAATCAGTGTGTGAAAACTGGAAAGCGCACGGCTCTGTGATTGTGAGAAACTCTCCCGTGTCCCTTCATGGGAAACAATTTATTTATTTATTTATAAATTAATAGACATAAATTTCAAAACTAAGTGGTGACACTGTCCAAGAGGTTAACCAAGAGGTTGTGTTATCCTCCTAATTCGGTTACGGCTAATTCGGCTGACTCACCCGAATTTTCCTTCGAGTTCTTCTGGCATAACTTTTTCAATTTCTGTTCAGTTTAACCATTTTGTCTCCAGCGATCCATATAGCGAAGATATACATCCCTCCTTGCTTTATCAAATTTGAGTTTTTCAACTTTGACATTGGAGGAACTAAAGCTACATAAATCATGTGGCCTGTTTCGTACTATCTCCAGCGATAACCCATATTTATGACATTGGGCAAATTGATAAAAAAAAACAGCATTTGAACATTTAAATCCCAAGCAACCCCAATTTCGTGTGGATCAACCACCGTATAACTTTCACAAAAGTTCCAATTTGACATTTATGTTAACTGTGCACAATTTAAACTCAGTTCCTTGTGGGTTATTTATAATCTCCCCCAAGCAAAACCAACAAAAAAATTAACTTTTAATTTTAAACATTTAAATCCCAATACTTGACAATGCAAAAATCGCGTGGTGCGTGAATTATTTAAAACGGATGAAAAACTTTACATTTGAACAAATTTCCACACAACTTTTTTCAATGCGATTTGGTTTTAGCTGCAGAAGGAGGATGTGTGTTACATACCCAGACAACAACAGAAACTTTGTAGACATCAACAAGCAACATCTACGAGTATTTCCTGTTTCCGCCGCAGTTCTTCTGTGGCTGTTTCTTTTCTTTTTCCATTTCATATCTCGTATGAAAAACAACCATTACCCAACCCGCAACATCCGTATCTCGAGAGTTCGGTGTGAAACGAATGAATTTAATAAATCTTTGCACTTAATGTGTTAAAAACTGTCATCGATTTTCCAACACTCTGCTGCTCCAGCTCCTTCTTTTGTTTTTCAAAACTTTGAACTACAATTTGGTGGTGTGGGTGTTATGTGTTGGGTTTGTGGTGGAGTTTCAAAAATAAATAATTAAAATGGGGTGAATTTCATTTCAAAGCGATTCATAGAGTATCTGGTGATACAAATAAGAAGAAGAAGAAGTTAATCGGCTTAGTCGGCATTCAATTACCCATCCTAAACACATTAGGATAATTTGAAGCTGTTTGGTGCGACATGTAGTATCAATGCTTTTGCATGTAAGTGGCTATAACATGTTGATTTTTGCTCTTGCTGAAAAGTAGACCCACATAAATGGGATATTTTAATTTGCAATAATTGCAATTTGCTTATTCAACCTAAACTGAATTCAAATATATTGTTTGCTTTTGCTATTGTAATTTGCTGTATGAAATTCGGAAGCACTTAATTTTAAGGGAATTTAAAACTACTGCTGTGAAGTCGGAATCTGGAATATTTGCCTGCACGCTGAAAAATAAGGGCTCCTGCAATATATTGCAGGAAGCATGTACATGTTTACAAGCCATGTTATCGTGAACTAGAGATCTGCGGCTTTTTGTTCCTTCGTTGTGACAGACCGCAGTCCTGTCAGCAGTTTTCAACAAACAAATCCACATTTGGGTAACAAATACATCTATTATAACCTATTTATCATTGTGTGTTATTTTGAATAGCAAACACAATGTGTTTGTCGGAGTTGGAGTCGTAAAAATGTAGGCAGCTCCGACTCCTATTTATGCATTTCCATCAAAAGTTACAATTTTCGAAAAGAGTAATTTGTTGACCTATTTTTTAGGTTAATATTAATTTTTACACCGTATATGGCACATCTAAATCCATTTGCCGTGGGTTTCTTCATGCTGATAAATTTTTAATTTGTTGTTATTTGGATGCAAATATAACGTTTTTGTAGATTGTCGCAAATAAATATAGTATACTTGTGTGCAAAGAAATTGTGTTTGCTATTCAATATAACGTGTTTGAGACAGCTGAAAACAAAACCGTGACAGACAATATTGAACAATCAAGCACAAGATCATATATATTTATGTTTCCTGCAATATGCTGCTGGGGTCGTCTTTTTCAGCGTCTTGGTTTCTCATGCGGACAATGATCTGTCTATGGCTGTCATATCTCGCAACAACGCCGATATATTGCTAAATTCTCGGTGTCGTTATAAATGTTCAATCTCACAACTAAATTATACTTGTAACTACAGGGTGGCGCACCAATTGTGCTACAATAAAAAATTTTAATAACTAATGTAAAAAAAAATAAATCTCCAATAAAAAAAATTGAATTTTGAAAAATATCAAGTGAAGTTTGAAATTTATATTTGAAATTTGAAATACATCAGTTGAAATTTAAAAATTGTATTTGAAATTTGAAAGACGTGTATTGAAATTTAAAAAACATTAATTGAATTTTAAAACACATCAATTGAAGTTTGAAAGACATCAATTGAAATTTAGAACACATCAATTGAAATGTAAAACACATCAATTGAAATCTAAAACATCAACTGTAATTTGAAACACATCAATTGAAATATAAAAGACATGAATTGAAATTTAAAAGACATCAATTGAGATTTAAAATTCGTCACTGTAAAAAATTATTAACCGATTTTAACAGATTAACAGATTTTTAAAAATTCAATTGGTGTCGTTTAAATTTCAATTGATGTCTTTCAAATTTCAATTGATGTATATGACACTTCAATTGATATGATTTAAATTTCAATTGGTGTATTTTAAATTTCAAGTGATTTTTTCAAATTTCAATTTGAAATGGTGTAGTCTCTTAAGCAATGTATTTCATTTAATTTTTCTTTAGGGTATAGAAATTTCAATTTAATTTTACAGAACTAATTGATTTTGAAAATGATATACCGTAAATGACCTCCATGCTCATCCACGCAGATGCGACACCTGATCAGAAAATTATTCATTGCGGTTGAAGTCGGGATCGGCTCAATTATTGTTTCAATGGATTGCTTCAATTCAGTTAAATTCCTTGGTTTCGATTCAACTTGCTTGACATAACCTCATAAAAATAGTCTGGTGCTGTCAGATCAGGTGACATTGCAGGTCAGCGGAAAGTGGAGTTTCTGAATATTAATTTGGTTGGTATTTTTCGTAGGAGGTCCGCCATAACCAGTCTGGCTATGTGTGTAGTTGCTCCATCTTGCTGGAACCAAATGCTGTTGAAACGGATACGTTTTCGACGCAGTTCTGTGTAAAGAAACTCCTTCAACATCTTTAAACAGCGGACCCCATTGGCAGATACTGTTACACCGATTTCTTCAAACAATTATGACCCCACAATGCACCTTAATGAAACTGCGCGCCACACAGTGGCTCGTTCTGGGTGCAGTTCCAACTCATGGAGTATTTAGATTCACTCCATATACAGCAATTTTGCTTATTTACATCAGGGTTCGTATTTCGTGGGTAATGGGTTACACTGGGTTTTTTTTTTGCCGTGGGGAATGGGTAGTGTTATTTTACCCATAACCCACAGGGTATGGGGAAAATAATGGGTAGATACCCATAACAATGTCGAATTATCCATCACGATTACTCTTTACACATGGCTAATGGGCAAGCGGCCTTTCCATCGCCGTGGGTAATTGGTTACCCAGGGTAACCTATCATCCCCATTTGTGATCGAAAATATGAAAAAATTTGAAGAAAACTTTCTATCTCGGAAAGGGAGCGTCCAATCGAAAAATAACCAATTTTTATGGAATTCTAAGGGGGTTTCATAAAGTGAACCAATTCGTATAGAAGAATTTTTTTTAAATCGCCAAAAGAAGAAAGTTACTGAAATACACAATTGGCTATAACTTGGAAACGGTGTGTCCAATCGCAAAAAAAAATAAATTTTTACCTCCATAACCAATAAATGTCTTTAATGCGGCATCACTTGTTTTTTAAAAAAAATTGTGACACACCTGGCCGTTTTAGCGATTTTTTTTTCGAAAAATTTTAGATTTAGCGATTGTTTTACAGAATGGCTAAAGCCTCCTGTGGAGGTATAAAATTTATTAGTTTTGCCATTGAACGCACCATTTCCGATTTATAGCCATTTTTATATCTCAGCGATTTTCCTATTTTGGGGATTTTTTAAAAAAAATCTTCCACACGAATTGGACCATTCTATAAAAGAAAAGCACTTGAAACCCTCAAAAATTAGTTATTTTTCCGAAGCTCCGTTTCCTAGATATTGAACTTTTTCTAATTTTTTCATATTTTCGATAAAAAAAAAATGGGGATGGGTAACCCATTACCCACGGCGTTGGGTAGCTTACCCATTGGCCGTCTGTAATGGTAATTCCCCATCGTCGTGGGTAACTACCCATTATTCCCCCCACTAGCCTGTGGGTAATGGGTAATTGCAATGAGAAAATTCGGCGTTGCCGTGGGTAGCAACCCATTATTTTCCCCTTTACCCAGTGGGTAAACATTCTTTACAAATTCACCACGACGATGTGTATGGGTTACACATGAAGGGTAAATATGAACTCTTGTTTACATTGCCATTTAGATCAAAATGGGCCTTATCAGACATAAACAAGCTGTTTTTCAAGTTGTTGGCTTCTTCGCCATTTAAATCATTTGTTGGCAAAATTCCAGCGAGCAGGCAAATCCAGTGGATTTAAGTTGCTTGTAATTTGGACTTTGTACGGAAACAAGTTTAAGTTTTCGCTAATCATCAAAATTATCGCATTTGTGGCTCCGAAAATACATTAGTGATTATTGGGAGACGAGTGCAGCAACAACATGTCACTATTAGGTGTGAAGTTTGGGCTGGAGCCTGTACCGAACTATGTATATTTATACGAAAATGCTGCTAGTCGGAAAATAATAGTTGATGGTGCTCTGTCACGACATGATAATCTAGCTGGGTTGTTCCTAAATTGCATAATAATACGAATAAGAGCGACATGTGGTTTCAACAAGACGGTGACACATGCCATACATCCCGAGAACAATTCAATGGCAATTCAATCTTGGGTGCATTTTGTGATTAATAGTCATTAATGCTATAATTTTAATATTAACTGTAAAGCAAATTATACTAGACACCTAATTAAATGGACCATGTATGTATTCTTGTAGCAAAATTGAACCCTCCCTCTAATTAAAGAAAAAGATATAAATGACTTCAAACCTCCAGTTTATAACTAGGAGTTGGGTGCCGGGATTTCCCGCCCGGCAATTGAGGTGAATTTGTTGTTATCGGCTTCCTGTGAAATTACCTTCGGAATTCCCTCGAATTATTATACTAATTTCAATTCTGTGTCAAAGTAAATAAAGTATATTTCGCATTTCATATTCCATTTTTACCATTCGTGTCATCTCATTCAAACTCAAAGGATTTCATATGATAATATTTTTTATTCCAACAAAGACTACATAATTATGAAATAGATGGCGCTTTAAATCAAATTACAATTTGAAACTCAGGGCGAGTTTCACACTAGTCATTTAAAAGCTCACAGGCATTTTTCATATTAAATGACATTTAAATGACAAGCGTCGGGCATTTAAACCAGAGCGGGCAAACAAACGAAACGTTTAACGAAACATTCGCGCTAGCTAAGAAACTATTCAAATGTTTTGTATTGGTTATTGTCGACAGAGAAAACGAAATCACTAACTTTATATTGCCGAAGAGCCCAAACAAAACGATTGCAATATCGCTCTCCCGATAGCTTTACTGCCTTGAAACGTTTGGGAACAAAACACATACAAAAGAATCGAATGTGTAATGATCAGCATTCAGTTCGACTTAAACTTTCAAACAATGAGAAGCAAAATGATGCTTTCAAAAAATGATGTGTAGCGTTCCTTGTTTTTTGTATCGAGCAATGATAAAACTACATATCTGCAAAAACGGAAAGTGCGATGGAGAAATTTTAAGTAGCCATGCAGGCAATTTAGAAAGGCACTAAAAATGTGTGCACTCTGATAGTTAAAACAACTACTACTTATTTTTTATTAGTATATTTCACTTCATTTTATTACTATATTATATTTTGTAGAAGTATGTAGGTATTTCTTTTTTAGTTTTCATTGTACTCATTCATTTTCTTTTTTACTTAAAAAAAAAAAACGGGCAACAGCAAACGACAAAAACAACGCTGAGAGTAACAAAGAAGGAAACACAAGAAAAACTGCAGAGTGTATCAGTGTTACCACCGGAGGAGTTGGGAAATGTTTAGCAACTTATCAAAAAATATTAAAAACACGCTTGAAATTACACAAAATTTTATTTTTAACCAAAAAACGTTTTTCTATTTAATTCATACTTTGTACATATATATTCTTTATATTAAAAAACAAAATAACGTATTTTTATACATTTAGAAAAATAACATAGTTCAAAATTATATATATATTTATTATATAAATACATAGGAGATCGTATTTCTAATTTTTGCATTTTTACAAATTGTTTTATAAAGAACTTGTATTGCTGTTTATTTTCCATCAGCATTTCAATAGAAGGTTCAAAATTAGCACCTCTATTCTTATCAATACCTTCTTTGGTAAACATTATTGCTGCAATTGTATCTGAAGACAATCTATTTCTAAAGTCTGTGTTAGTTATTTTTAATTTACTAAATACTCTTTCTACAGAGGAATTAGAGAATGGCAATATTAAAAGAAATTTGATAACAATGCTTAAATTTGGAAAAATGTCTTTGCCAACACAATCTTGAATTTTTAAGACTTTTGACCAATAAGTTTCGACATCCAAACTATCATAAAGTTCTAATTTATTATGGTCCAACAAAGCATGTTCACGCCATTCATTATCTAATTGTTGACAATCGATGTCAACAAAAGGAAATCTATTTTTGAAAATATTTAATGATTTTTTTTCAAATGACTGTGCAAATTTTGGGTCTACTATATCTAAAATTTCATAAAACCCATCCTCAAAATTAAATGTTTTTTTAATTTGGACAACAGCCCCAATATAAAAATTTCTAAAGTTATTATACATTTCGACTTGCTCTTCATGTGAATACAATGAAATGGTATTTTCCGCACCTAAGCCAATATACATTTCATTTTGTTGTACAAAAAACGATTTGTTGGTGGGATCAATTGCCCATAAATCATTTTGTTTTAAGATATCAAGTTTTATATAATTGACAAAAATATTTGAAGAATTTTTGTCATTTCTCTTCTTAATTTATATAGCATTGGACGTTCTGATTGAAAAATTAAATTGAAAGATGTCAAAATATTAAGTGCTAAGAATTCTAAATATGCTTTTGTAGATTTTTTGTCCAATGCGAAAAGCATAGATTCGGTTACTTTAGAAGGGTCTTCAAATACCTCTAGCCTAAAAAATTATCTTAAAACTTCGTATTGCTCAGGAACTCGATCAATGCAAGATTTTTACAGGTGATACAATTTTATGAACCTCTTTTTGAAAATAATATTGAAATTCCTGGAGTTTGACTTGTCGCAAATAACTGCGACTGAAGTAAGCTCCAAGATTTCGCAACAAATCTTCTAAATAGGTTGGCATTTTTAAAGTAGATTTAGAAGCCACTAAATGAATCAAATGACAAGAGCACTTTACAAATACAATTGATGGGTTTTCTGATTTTAAGTGACTACAAACAGAGTTATAGTTACCGAACATAACATTTGGTGTGTCCGCGGCAAATCCAATTAAGTTTCCAAATGGGATTCCCAATTAAGTTTCCAAATGGGATGTTTTAAAAGCATGAATATTTCTTTAGCACTTGAAGCTTGACATTCTTTAAAATCAAAAAAAGAATGTTGAATTTTAGAACAGGCATCGTCATAAACAACTGCAACGAATGCAATTTGTTTTTTTACGCTGATATCAGTCGTTTCATCAATTATGATTGAAAAAAACTCCTTTTTAACTTCTCATACAATTCCGAAGAAAAACACGGCCCGAGACCATTTTTTACAATACCTGTCGCTTTCGTTCGATGCATATTTAAATGTTTTAAGGTATCCGAGTCAAGAAGTGATTGCTTTAACGTTGGGATACTGTTGTCAATACATAGGAATGACAGGTTGTTAACAGCTAACATTCCAACAATGTTCAGTTCAGCTCGTTTAGTTTTCTGTTCCAAACTCCTGTTTTTCTTGAAAGCTTCAGGTGTTGTAGCTGTGTGATTTATGGCGTTAGCTGATCTTTTGTGTAGTAATGAAGAAAGGTGTCTAAGCAAAACCTTTTTATGGGCCACCAATTGTTTTTTGCAATATCCTACATCTGTGTCACTTTCTTTTTTCCTTTGCAACCAATTTTAAAGCAAGGCTCGTCCAGCCATTGGTTGCGAAATTTATAATCCATGACCTTTAAAACTGTAAACAAAATACAATAAAATTAAACATTTCTTTAGAACAAATTGTGTTTCGTATTACATTCTCATTTACCATTGTGAAAATATTTTTATTTTTGTATTGTGGGCATTCAGTTTTAAAATTTTTTGTCAAGTTGATGACTGCTGCAGAAAGAGTAATAGAACAAGAATTGATTGGAAAGTACGTGAAACACTTGGAGTTCTCATAGAGAATGAGCAAAAACTTTAATTTTAACAATTTGCATTTCAATTGCAATCTTTATCAATAGTTTTACTCTAACACTTCATTACATCTTTATTTTTTTCACTTGTACCTCTACCTTTTCTTCTCGATTTAATTATCACAAAAATACTCTCAGTTGATGTGTTTCGTACTTTTGGTTCGATGCAAAATGGTAAATGTGCGAAAAACGTGATGAGAAACTCTACCTCAATCGCTGTTTCTCTTTTAACACCAAAGAAAGAAATACAAAAAATAACTGTAAAATAATTTACATGAAAAAATTTGTTCTTTTATTTTCAATGGGTTAGAAAAGGACAGATATATACACACAAGATATCTACCATGTGTTGAAAAGCGAAAAAAACAAAAAAGTGTTGCATAATAATGATAGCTAACAACAGTGTTGTCTATGCATAATTAACAAGACAATTTATATACAATTAGGAAAAATTTATAATTTATACAAAAAATTTATAGTGATATTACACAAAAATTGCACAAAAATTTCACTATCCAAAAAATTTTAAATTGTCCCATTTTTGGATAATTATCCAGAAAGTGGCAACACTTAAGTGGATACAAATTGAGCAGCAAACGTTTCCGAACCATTCCTCTGCTTATATATCGTTCTGATTCCATTTGTCTGCTTGTGAGTATGAGCGCTTTTCGTTTTACGTTCTACGAACTCGAACTTAGCGGGAAATCATTATTTTCTTTGTTACACTTTTTTCGGGTTTCGTTAGCATTTCGCTCTCTGCAAATAACGAAACGAAACAAATCAGAAACGTTCCTTTTCGTTAGTTTGCCCGCTCTGATTTAAACTACATTTAAATGGAGAATTTTCAACTGTGAAACTGGCCATAAGAAAATCAGACTAATAACTATTTTAAGAACTATCCTCCGAGGTTTGTTGTTTATATTTCTAGCCTAATAATGAAAAACAGATACTGATAATTGAAATTGCTTTTATTCCTTCTCAAAATATTCTCAATAAAGATCAGTACACTTTTCTTTTGCATGCCGTTTGGAAATTCCGATTTCTCAGATTTGGGATTCATTCCAACGTGTAATAAACACAATACTTTCCCGGAAAGAAACCACTACTTTCTTTTGGTTATCCAAGAAACCTACACAAATTTTTACATTTTTCTGATAGACAAAAGGCATTGGTATTTTTCTCCAGTCAGCATTCTTTGACAATGTGAAATTTTTTGAATAAATTTTTCAATTTCGTTGTTTGCCAAAAAAATTCGATCGTGGTATTTTATATCGTATTTTTTTGTGTAGACTGAAATGTTCTTACATACACGCCAAAAACGATATAGATTCTACAGCAAAACGAGCTCAGGAGAGCTGATATATAAAAAACGTCGAATCTTCATAGAAGATTTGAAGGGAATTAAAAATCTCTAAGTTTTTATTCCAATCGAAATTTAAATGGCCGTGTATTGGTATATACCATATAAAAAAAATAAGTAAGACAGTTTTCTAGAAGAGGAGTTGACCTTTTCAACGACGTATAATACGTCTATGTACGGTATGAGAGCAAGTGTACGTGTCTCTCGCAAACCTTACACTTTGAGCTGATTTTGCTATTTCAGTAACCTGCCCATATCATCGTTCAGCAGGACAACTACGTTATGACATTGACAAACACTTCACATTTTTACCCAAGTCATTATTTTATGGTCATAAATTGCGTCGAACTTGCCTAATTTTAGCCGTCGTCTTCAAATTCTAACTGCGGCAGCAGTTAACGATTCGTTCATATACATTTTTTCACAACATGCTTACTTAATCAACCAAGTGCATTTGCTGGCCTATGACCGATTGACGAATGAATACACGAATCTAAAACGTGACAGATGCAGGAAATATTCACTTCATCTGTAATATACACCCGCATTTAGGAATATTTATTAATCACTGGCTGAAAAATAATACAAAAATTAAGTTACACACATACAGCTTTCACTGTAAGCAGTCTCTCCTCCTGTATTTAGTAGTTAGTTTGAAAAGAGGGATGCGGTGTTGACTGTTCAGAAGGAGCAATCTAAACTTTCCCATGTTGTGCGCTTTAAGTTTATCCTACTACTTCACTATATCCCTTATAGGAATTCGGTGCTATTTACGAAATTCCTTAGTTTGTTCCAGTCCATACCCACGGTATCGTACTATCCGAAAGATATGTGGATCTAGCTTGTGTGAAGGCCGGGTGGTGGCATAAGATGTGCTCCATCGTCTCATCGTCCTCCATGCATGCCCTGCACTCACTGTTCGCCACTAGTCCAATACGGTACCGGTGGGCCCGTAATCCCGAATGCCCCGTTAAGACTCCCATCATTTTGCTCATTTCGGATTTTCCCAGTTTCAGCAAACCTTTTGTCCTCAATACATCTGGGTCTCTCCATAGGATCTTTGTCATCCTGCCTACTGATTCCCGGTTCCACTGGGCTATATGTGCCGACTCCGCCCATTTACTTAACTCAGCCTTGGTCACCCCAAAGGGTTTCGCTCCATTTAGGCTTACCGTATGGAGTTCCTTTTCTTTCGTTGCCAGGAGATTCGCTCTCTCGTTGCCGAATACTCCGCTGTGCCCCGGCACCCAGATGATGTTGAGTCTGCCGTGCATAGAGTAATCGTTTATCACCTTCTTACAGTCAAGGACGGTTCTAGATTTGGCAGTTTCCGATAATATTGCCTTGATTGTCATTTGGCTATCTGTGAATATATTTGCCTCGGCTGGGATTGTATTATCGCCGAGCCATTTGATACACTCCGTAATCGCCCGAACTTCCGTCTGAAAGTTCGTATTATGATCCGGGAGGCGGAATGGGATTCGGTTGCTGGATTTTCAATGAAGTCCCATTTGGCATTGGGTACAGGGTCCCATTCTGCCAGGCGTCTCTAGTTGGCGTTAAAGTCACGCAGTTCGCCTTAACCCTTATCTCGGGTATAGAGAGTAAATAATGCAACAAACACAGCTGCATTTGTATCCCAATCACAGCTATACTTGGTTCACAAACACATAAGTACTTATATTATAATATATTAATCGATGTGGCTCCAACATGCAATAGCAAACACACTGCGTTTAGACACAAGTATACCATACTTGCGACAGCCGCCAAACACACGTTATATTTGCATCGAAACAACAACAAAATACAGAGTTTCCATCGCGTACCTACAGTGGCGGTCATAAAATTAAGAACGATATTTTCAAAGATTACTTTCTTTTCACAACTTTCTTATTAAGTGTCTCCCCTTTGGCAACATCCGCTATATTCTCACTATAGATCAATGTGTTGTTGGAAGTCTACATATCAACAATAACTTTGGAAAATTTCTCACAATTGCGAAAACGCGAAACGCATTCGAAAATAGTGAAAATTAAATTTATTTTCAACGTAGTTTATTTTGAATTTGAATTGTATGACCGATTTCGTTAGCTTTTAGTTAATGTATGAGAAATTCATACTACAAGCTCAGGAACATTTTTCTAATTGAAAATGGTTGGTTTTTGTTGGAAATGATAGACAATTCAGTTAATGATAGACAATTCAGTTAAGCACACACACTGGCATGACTAGTTTCGAACTCCGTGACAAGTTCATCATCAGATGCCTAAATACTGTGCCTGAATTGATACCACCGGTTGATCATCCATCGTATGTTACAAACTGAATTATGTTATTTTATTAAGTTTTTAATAACTCAATTCAGTATAAATATGAGGCAAACAAAGCCATACTCCAACAGTTCGTAAATTAGTTTAGTGCGCTACTATCAAAAAGATAAACATTCAATGTCAGCCATAGCAAAATAATTTTGTTGTAAAAAAAATGGGTTTGGGGCTATGATATTATTTCAAAATACGGGAAGTTGTGAGACCCCTAAAAGAATTCAAATGCCAAGGAACCCCACTCCATATGACGATAGACTTATTTGTAGAGTTAGTAAAGCCAACCCGTTTTTGACTTCAACCGAAATTAATGCTATGGCAACGCTAGAAATCTCGTAAAATATTTTACCAAGAACCATTAAAAGTAGATTACAAGACGCTGGTCTGCATGGGTACATTACACCAAAAAAGCCCCTCGTCACAAGCAAAAATATTGCAAAACGTTTGAAATTTCCAAAGGAGCACCTGCAAAAACCGACTAATTTTTTGAAGAAAATACTTTGGAGCGACGGATCAAAGTATAATTGGTTTGGTTCGGATGGAAAAGCTTTCCTAAGACGACCACTAAACAAATCGTTGGATCTGAGATACACCATCAAGACCATTTACCACGGAGGAGGAAATGTGATGTTATGGGGTGCAGTTAGTTGGTATGGCGTTGGTCCTATACACCACATAGATAATCGGATGGATCAACACCAATCTACAAATTTCGTGAAAAATGTAGTAGAACCATTTCCGGTTAAATATACAGGGTGATTCAGGAAGTTCCGGACAAATTTCTCCAGCGTATTCCTTGGCTCATTTCATGAAGAAAAGTCCACTAGGACCATGTCGGAAAATGCAAGGGTGCGAAATGGCAGCGGGTTCAAAATTTTCGGATTGGCGGTCAGAGGGTAGTAGGGTAAAGTTGCTAACTTCTGAGCCAGCGGTCGGATTTTTTTAATTTTCGGCTTGTTGGAAAGCAAAAATGTTTGTTTTTGGAAGCGAAATAACAGCACACATTTATTTGTTTTTGTAAATTAACACGTTTAAGATTTTATTTTACTGAAATTTTCGGCAGAAGAATGGTCATAAATTTGGAACGGTAAGACGTCTGGGCTTCGTTTAGGTCATTTTGGAAAGGCTATCTTTCAACAGAAAAAACAACATAAGTTACCTGCCATCTGGCTGAGCAAATTGAGGTTATGTGAATTTGTTTTCCATTTTTTTCCGAAAGCTCTGTATCTCGGCGATTTGACATTTCCTAAGCATACTACCTGAGTTGTGAAGCAATGGTTTATTGTTGCGTATACCAATGTTTTGTACGGACTTAAAATCTATTGAAAACTTATGGATAAATGTCGAACGAGGTTTGCAAACAAAAACCCCAAGAAAAGTGATGAACATTTTCTAAATATTAATGACATTTGGAAATCGATACAATCCTCGCGAGTCTGGATTTTGGTATAAAGTTTACCACGGAGATTAAATATAAATATAAACTATACTTTACGAAGTATTAAGCCTCATTTGTATTATTTTATTTTATTTTTCTGTAAAATTGGGAATAAAATATTGTTTTTTCCGCCGTTTCCAATGGCATGACCATCGTGTTTTAGAGATCCATTAGAAAATGTAGTTTATATCTTATATCTAGTTATCGAAATATTTCTAGAAAGTATAGCAACAAGTGGGTCCTCCAATACTGAATATTTTCTATTTTCATTTCCGTTTCATAGAAATAATTCTGTTATACAATACAAATTCTAAACTGGCATTTCTAATTGTATGACCACAACTGAATATACATTCTGCTGCTCCCCCTTGTTCGAAATGTATGTGAGATTGATATGACGATCGATTTCAGCAGAAGCTTTAACATAAACTCACAAATCTTTAGGCTAACAAAAGCAGAAGCTTAAAAGTCTTCCACATTTAAAATACAGAAGCTATATGTAAATACCTCCACATTGCGCAGGCCAAACCATAGGATATCAAACGTATTTAACAGTGGAATATGCGAGTACTTACCCAGTTACGCTTATAATGTTGTTTCACGATTTAATTAAACTTTAAATATAATACTGATTTTATTTACAATTGCCCATATTGATTTTCTTCTTTTTAATTGATACATTATGTCCCTTATTATATATTTGATTTATACACACAATTGTTGCACTCTAGCACAAATTATTTCATACACATACGTAAACACACGAATTATACACTACACGACAAACAGGAAATAAACTACACGCGACAACAATTTGCAACTAACTCTTTCACCAACGTCCGGTAACTCTTCTTTGAGATTTGTCCTATTTGTTCTCTTCATACGTGATTTACTTCTCTTTTAATTCAGATACACACACGGAGTTTTGTTGTAAACTCAAATGCAAAACGACACGGCCGATATTATTCGCGAAAACCGATCAAACTATGATTTAACGCTTTTAAACGGCAATTAATTTATTTTATTCCGCAATAACTTATTAGCCCGTATCAAATTACTTAATCTTAAGCATTTTCATTAAATTTTTCTGATTTTAAACGGTTTAAAACATTAAATTTAAGAAACGTTTGCAAAATTACGAACACTGCGCTCTAAAATTCTAATTAGACTGAAAGCAATAGAAAAACTACCGTTTAATAAGTAAGAGTTGAAACTAGAAGAGACAAAAAACAACAAACTGTTAGAGAGTTCGAGAGAGAGAAAAGCAAAGTAATCATAGAGAAATAGACCAGAGCATTCTCTTGTTAACGACGAGGTAGTAGCAGTGTTGCCAGTTTAGCACTTTAAATGCAATTCTAGCTTCTTTTTTTAGGCTTCTGCACTTTTTTCCTGGAAAAACATGCTAAATGGTTTTTAGCACTTTTTTGGGGAACGTTTGATAACTTTTGACTTTTCTTGCATAATTTTTTGTCGATAAATTGCATTTTTTCTACAATGTATGGCTGTTTTTCGGAATTGAACTCTGAAATAATGATTATTTTCCACCAGGAATTATAACGTATATAGAATTATCACGGGTGTGGATGTTAAATATGGACGTAAGTTGGCATTTAAAAAATCCTTTACTGCAGAAGTATGTTGGTCTAGACTTTTATTAGCAATTTGTTTAAATGTGATGTATCAGATGTAGAACATGACTCTAAATAACAAAAATAAATTTGAATTTTCCTCTAAATAAATTACTGGTCAAAATCGAATAGACGGTTTATTTTAATACGTTTAAGAAACGGAAACAGCTTTCATTAAAGCGGTTAACTTGGTATGGAAGGACGTAGTGACCTCACCAATTTTCTCTAGTTAAGTACAAATTTACTGATTAATCAATTTCAGTCTACATGCTGACAGTTCCGACAACGATATGATAGGCTGTTTCCACTACTGTCGCGTCCAAAAATCAATGGACGCGCGTTAAAGCCTATACCAAAGACATAGGCAGTTAGGTATGCGACTTCCGAAAAGTCGCGTTCACTATAAATTCGTTTATTTTTGCAATCGAAACACACCCATACCTATTAATGGCAATACCGCAAATTGCCCATCCCTATTAAAACACCCATACCTATTAATGGCAATACCGCAAATTGCCCATCCGTATTAAAACAGCTGTTTTTCTGCATAAACAAACAATTTGTTGTCAGTCACAGGAAAAGAAAATGGAAAAAAACTGGAGGCAAGTATTTGTTAACTCTTTTAATTTTAGATTTAACTCTTTAAATTTCAACTCTTTGCCATTCATTAACTCCATGATAATCTTCAAACACAAAAATGTTAATCTTTTTGCACCGCAAAAAGAAACAAATAAACATAAACAGCTGTTTGGACGCGAACGTGGACGCAAAATATAGTGGAAACACCATTACAAAATTATCGATAAATCGTTGACGCGGCGTGGACGCGACTGTAGTGGAAACGGCCTATGAGACTGATTGACTTTGCCGCAGCAAAAACTTGGTCGCTAGTGGCATATTCACAAGGCTACTTGGGTATCCCATACTTCAAGAACGAAGAACCAAATTGATCCCTTGGTACCCCTCATCCAGTTTAATGGATGTACGAGTGATCAGAGGAGGTAACATCGATTCTGATAACTCCTGGTAGCAGCAAAGATTCGCACAAGATTAAGTAGCGCTAAAATCGTGGGAAACCGGAAGCAGAGAAAGCTAGACATCGGAAAGCTGCAATTATCAGATGTAGCCAGAGGCTACTCAAGGAATCTCTCGCAACTTTTGGCACAGAGCACAGCCTTCCCGATAATGACCCTGGAACGCAGTGGAAACCCATTTCCGACTCTATAAAAACTGCGGCAACAGACGTACTTGGTTTTGAAAAACCGCTTCGCAACAAACCTTGATACGATGATGACTATTGCATAGCGATTGATTAAAATAACTCTGCACGTATGGCAATGCTTCAGGCAATTGTAACGTGACTGCGACTGAGCGGTATAAGGAAAAAAGAAAGAAGGTAAACCGTCTCTTTAGTCGCAAGAAACAGCAGTAGAGAAAGCGCGAGAGTGAGAAAATTGAGACATACAGAAGGAAGAACGAAGCCCGAAAATTCTACCAAAAAGTCAAAAGCCCTTTCTGTAAAGCCAAGGACGGAATCCTCATTGCAGATATGGATAGCATGTTGGGAATATGGATATATCATTTATCCGCGTTATTGGTACCTGATATATCCAATGACGATTAGAAATAGAGCACAGTTTAGAAAACGACGTCGATTGTCCCTGATAACCAAGCGCAGACAATTTTTTTTTCTGTATGCGGTTTTATGTCAGTTTGTTCGGATCATTTTCACAGTTACAGTCAGAACATCAGTTTAGCAATTAAAATCAGCCAGCAATTTTAAGCCCTGATGAGAACACCTATTTACAATCCCAAACTAAGTTTGGTTAAATAATAGGCAACGACAAAATTTCATTGTTGTCCTTAAAGCTTTAGTGCAGTTACCATGTTGACCAGCCAGCTATACAGACAGACCGGCATGGCTCAACTTCTGACTTCTTCTATGCGATAAAAATTTTTCCGTATCTAATGATATATACTTCCATCCCTATGGGTAAGGGTGTTCGAATATGTATGTTTTACGAAATTGTGTTTTTTTTAATCGAATATAGGCCGTAAAGTGCCGCAGTACTACAATATTTTTAGCCCACTTTTTTGAAAATTGCACTTTTTTGGCATTTTCATTTTTAATTTTTTTTTACAGCTTCTGGCAACTCTGGCTAGTAGGCAATTTCATTGGGTTCGAGTAGCTTTTGTAATTTACTCTTTGGTTTAGAGTTCTATAGTCGATACAAAAAATCGACTTCTCGGTTATTTCAAAAATACGAAAACTCGACTTTTAGATTATTTCAAATGTTGAAAAGTCGATTTTTAAACGAATTTTCGATTATTTCACAAATACGGAAAGTCGACATTTAATCGACTTTTCGATTATTTCAAAAATATGAATAGTGGTACGGGAAAATTGTTTGAAAGGGCGGAAAGCTGTTAGAGATTGTCAGTGGGGGTATAAAGGGGACAAAAGTGGTAATATTTAAAATGCGATACAAGTCATATTGAATGGTAATGAATGCAATAAAAATAGCGTATGTGGGCAAAAAGGTGTAAAACTACAAAGAACTAGAATTTGATTAGGAATTTGGTCAAAATTGTGTATGTAGGAAAAAGCGGGGCAAAAAGGGTACGTAAAATGCGAGAAAAATTGTTTGGAATGATTATGAGTGTGCAAAAATTTTAAATTCGGATAAAAATTAGGCCTAAAAGGTAAAACGTAAAAATGTGAGCAAAACCTCTTGAGATGATTAGGAATGTGTTATAAGCTGTGAATGTGGGTAAAAAAATTATTTTCCATTACATCCCACCAAGGGATTGGGGAGAGCTTCTCACAACCATTGACATGTGCGCGTTCTAGTTTGACACTCACTGATTGGGACCATAGAATAATACATACCGTAGAAGCTTTTATTCGCTCAATAAATTAAACGTCATAGGTACGGTGGAAAGTAAACATTGGATGGTGGAAAATATGGGTTCAGTAATACCAGATAGAGGCAATAGTAAACAACGTTCAACAAAGGAACAACAACCGAATTTCGTGTCTGTGTGGCAAACTAGTTGTGTTAAATACAATACAAATGTATACCAACGATAAAAATCAACAAAAAAGTGCAAAATACTTTTAAATGTTTCAGTTCTACACCAAAACGACAGGAAAAAGTTAAGTGAACATATTTTGTAACTCCACCTGGTGTATGTAAATTTTAAATTTAATTGCTCTCATTTCCACAAACCTACGATGAGAGTGTGAAATGAAACGTCAGATGAGAGAATAAGTTTATCTAGGTATGTATTATTCTATGATTGGGACTTTTACGTTTTACGCCAAAACTTCATAATATGAGAAAAAATGTTTTGGAATTATTGGGAATGAGTTAAAAAGAGTTTATGGGTAAAACGGTCAAAAAGTGGTTACAAAAGTAAAAATTCTAAATGCAAGAAAAATCGTTTGGAATGATTAGAAATGGTTTAAAAATCTTAAATATTTGCAAAGAGGCAAAACCGGTTAAGCTCAAATAATGAGCAAAATCGTTTGGAATGGTAACGAAGGTGATACAAATAGAGTATGTGGGTATATCTATTAGGAGAAATGTATTAAAATAGTGTAAGATGGTAAAATTGAGTAAAAGGGACAAAAACGGTTATAAATGTTAAATGCGGGAGAAATCGTTTGAAATTTTCGCTGAAAAGGGACAAATAGTGGTACAAATTCAAAATGCGAAAAAAATTATTCGGAACAATTTGGAACAATTTTTGACCATTTTCAACAATTTCAACCCAAATAAATTTTCATGTTATTTGAGGTTCTGTAATTTTCCACCTTTATATCTACATACACTATTTTTAACACGTTCCCTATCTTTCCAAACGAATTTTCTCGCATTTTGAAATTGTAAAGTGTTGTAGCGTTTGAAACTCCCTGAAACCAAAAACATGAGAGACAACAAAGAAAGGCGAAATAAAAGGGCGGCAGATTCTTATTTCGTGAATAAAAAACAAATATGTAATGCATTCAATGGAATTAAATGTAAAAAGTGTAGGTTTACATCTTTCGATTTTTATTAATTGTTTATAAATGTAGTTTTGTGATAATAAAATTAATTATAACAAATAATATATCGCACCTGTTCCACAAAAGTGTAACAACTCAAAATTTCTAAATTTTCCTTTTTTGCAAGAAAACAACACACTATGGTCATCTCTACCCACTGTAATGCTACCCACACACGATGCAACATTGTTTGCAACATGTGTTTGAAACCTGGTTTCAATTTTACCACAGACGATGCAACCAAACTTGAAACCATAACTGAAACATCAGTCGGTGAGTTTTTCTGCTGAGCAAACATACGCGGAAGAAAAAAAATATTAATTAATATACTGCTGTTTTTTGACGTAGAATACGTCTTACCTTACGGTATGAGGAGTCATGTCAGGTTTTTATTGTTGTAATCTTTATTTCATTGAATTTGAGGAAACGGCTAGATGAATTTTTTTAAATTTTTTTTTGTAGGTAAATGAAGATGTTATCTTTCGTTTAATATACATTTCATATTGGTTGATATATTTCTAGTATTTTAATTTCTCAAATGAAAATTGTTTAAACACATACACTCAAACATATGTGTGGTGTTTGGTTGAGTGTTTTTGGTTGCTCAACATTGCTTAGGAACATGTATCTAGTAAAAAGTGAAACGAACAGCAAGCTAATGTTGCTTGGCAACATGTCTTTAGTAAAAAGTGAAACAAACAGTAAGCTAACGTAATAAAGCTTTTTTGCGAAAGCTTCAATAAAGCTGTTGTAACACTAATTTTGAATTGTAACGCGTAAAGCTTTCACACAACGCTCGAATGCTAATGCGAAGACTCGATAAGGTAAACCTTTTTTAATATTAGGGCGGCCCTCTCAACATTCGCAGAACTTATTTCAATAAAAATATTAATTAAAATACATAAATTAAATTAAGTTTAAAAAAATTGAACATAATATTTTTTTTTTTAAACGGACTTGAATCAAATGCCGTTGGTAAATATAAAAATTACAGCAGACAGTTGTCCGAGGCCTTCGGCCACGGACTGTCCCTGCAGGCTGTATCAGAGACACGGCCATTAAGTTTAACGTAGAATACGCCATCCGATAAGACAGAAAACATATATAACAATAAATGATAAATAATATAAGCAAATGAATTTATTGTTATATATATTTTCTGTCTTATCGGATGGCGTATTCTACGTTAAACTTAATGGACGTGTCTCTGACACAGCCTGCAGGGACAGTCCGTGGCCGAAGGCCTCGGACAAGTGTCTGCTGCAATTTTTTTAGTTTTATTTTTATAACTATCACATTTTACGTTCCATAATTCTGGTAAATTCTTATATTCATTTATAAAATATCTCCAGTTTTCGTTATTTCTAATTGTCGTCATTTTTGTCTGTCTTCGCTTTCCTTTACTCCGCGAATTATAAAAAAGAACCTTACAGCACGACTGCTCGTAACGAATGATAGAGCAAAAACAGTAAACATCGCCACACACGATGCAACATTGTGTTTGAAACACAGAAAATATCAAAAAATTTTAATATTTTTGCAACCAAAAATGAAACACGATTGTAAACATGAAACATTGTTACACACCATGCAACATGGTTTGAAACATGGCCATGTTTCAAACAATGTTGCATCGTGTGTGGGCACCATAAAAATCATCAATTATTTTGTCTCCTCTTTCGTCAAAAAAACCGTTATGACTCTCTCTTTGTTTTCAGAATAACATTTTTAGACTCAACTAAAGAGTAACATTTTTAGTTGTCTCTAAATGTTTAAGCAAATCGGTTTGTTTTTTATCATATACTTCCTACAACTACTAAGCAAATAAAAAAGCAAACAACGCTTTTATTCTTTTTAATGATAATTTCTTACAATAACATATTTTTTTCTTGAAATATATCATCAATATTAACGGAAACAGTTTTTCGTCTCTACTGAAAATTTTGAAAGTTTGAGTTGTTACACTTTTGTGGAACAGGTGCGATATGTATATTGAAATCAAAAAATAATTCAATTATAATTATTATTATGTTTGCAAAGAAATACGCACATGTTTCCACGTAAGTAGATGGAGGTTTGGGAGGAAACACGCGAATACTTCCAAGTGTATGGATGAAGCACGCATATGTTTCCAGGTAAAGGAATAGATGTTTGTGAGTAAACATGCTAATGTTTGTATTGAAATACAGGTGAGTTTTGGACTTGCAAGCATATGAATGTTTGAAGTGTGTTCCAAACATATACCTGTTTCCTGCAAAATATGCTACAGAGGCCGTTTTTATCAGCGTGTAGCCAAATCAGAAGGAAATTTATTCCGCTCTTTTAAAAGTGTTAATTTTGGAATCTCTTTGCCAGATATATTCGACTTTTGTTATTGCCTGTCCAAATAATGTCAAATATTCTCAATCGGGGTTAGGTACGGTGTTTAGAGAAGGTTGTTCAGCACCTTTGGGGTCATATATAATACCAATTCATTAGCTAATCCTGATGTATTTTCCACCTGATTATCTTGCTGCAATGCCCAACTATCGAGCAAGCCTAATTTAGCGACATTGGGTGCAACATTTTTCTGAAAAAACGTTACATATGGTTAGGTATTCATTGCTGTTCATGATCTCCAACGCCCAATGCTGGAAAACACCTCACACCCCAACGAAGCCTCCACCATGCAGGACTGTATGTTGGAGATTTTGGTTATCGAAGTCCTCATTTTGCCTACAAATATCTCAAATTTACTTCCTTTCGAAAAACGATTTCCATTTCTGCACGTCCAATTTGAAGATTTTTTAACAACTTTATCTGACAACTCTGTTTTAGACGCAACATTAATTGCGCTTATATTTACATTCGATCCCAAAACTTCAAACAAACTTTGAATGAAATGCTTAACGAACAAGATCTGTATTTAGCTTTAAGCTGTTTATTATACTTATACATAAATGTATGCAGCTTTTTTGACCAGTGTTACCATGTTGCCATAATTTGTGCCATTTTGGCATATTTTTTTTGGTTTTGACACTTGCTTTTCGAAAAATTATGCCAAGGCACAATTGACACAATTAACTAAAATTGTTTTCAAATTTAGTGCAATTTTTTAGCACAATGATTTTGCAAATGTCAAAATCTTTTGTACTGAAAGTTTCTCCCTTCAATTTATCTGAAAATTATACAACATATTTATCGGTATATAAGGTACAGTATCACATTTCTAGGTTCCTACACATAGAAGGTTATTTGCGCCGCAGAGTACGCTTCAAAAAATAGTGCACCTTTTATTTGACTTGCGCTCACCATTTTGCGAAAATTTCGTGAACAAAATCAATTACAGGGTTGTACGAAACCAATTGTTTGGGACAAAGCATTTGAAATTCCGACTACTTTGGCTAAGCAAGTAACTCCGCAGGTGTAAACTCGCCATTTTATTTCATGAAATATGGGAAATGGGTTGACGATTTCAAAAATTCGGTATATACATAGGTAAATTATTCCTTATGAAATTATTATTAGGGATCTCAAAATGCTTTCCTGAACTCAGGCGTGAAAAACCCGCTGTAAAAGGTTTTTTTTCCTGAAATAAGAATATAGAAGATTATTAACAATCTTCAAAGTATTCGTTTTGGACCGTACAGTGCCTGCAATATCTAGATGTGATTGTTGTAAAATGGTCTAAATTCGATGGAAGCTCTTCTCGAAGCTCCAGATATAAACTCCAGAGAAAAATCACCGGGTTCATTATAAGAGAAATATCAGACACAGAAAATTTCGAAGTTGAGACGATTTGATCACTGTTGTCTAGCATAACTGGAACGGATTCCGAAAAAAATTATCCGAAACTTGGAAAACTCTATTCTACGATGATTGCAAGAAATTGTTAAAAACCATGGATTTTTAAATACCATGGATCTATCATGGATAATAAATTAATTTTTTAAGTTTAATTTATTCTTTGGAGCTAAAACCACAATTAGTTTGGCTTTCCTTGTTGTAGAAATTCTTAAAATAATTAAAGTTAGTATTTTGCGTAAAATTAAGATACTGGCTATAACAAATTAAAACCTAAAGCCGGAATCACAATGCAAGCAACATTTTCAATAGGCGTTCACAATGTAAGCAACAGTTTACTTCGAATCGAGATGTTTGATCTAACAGGTGATACCAGTATTACGGCCAATATATCAAAGCAGCAATAAAATATATTTTGTTTTCGTGTCAAAGTTAACACAAATGTATGTCAAGAATAAAAGTAAGCCAGAAATTACAAAAACCAACCACATTTGAATTTGATTGTTCATGTAATGAACAGAAGAAAAACCAAATAAGTTAAGTTGTTCTTATAACACAAACTCTATTAGTTGCATCATGATTCAAATGTCATAAATATCACACCCAGGTTTGTATTTTGAATATTAAAAAATGTTAATGTACTTAAACATATTTGCTATTAAAAGATTCTACAGATAAAGTTACGTTTTATAATGCATCGTTTAATACAAGTCTTTTCAATTTTCATTGATGTTTTTAAGTTTAAAAATGAAATTCGAAGTACAGCGCCATCTACCGCTTAATAGTATATTATTTATTCGAACAAATATGTTGCTGGAGTAGAAATAGACCAACTTCAGCGACAAATTAGAGTTACATTTTTGTAAAAAAAAAAAAACGAAAAGGCATTATGTGGAATTCTGTGCATTGTGAATGCGGCTTTAGGCGACAAATTTGAGTTAAATTTTTGTAAAAAAAAAAATCCAATGAGTGTTCGAACTCACGGGCGATGTGTTAACAACTTTTTGTTACACGGTACCTGTACGATTTCTATGAACACATTAGTAAATGTTACATTGGAAAATAAAAAACAGCGTTCAATCATATGATGACGTTACATTTAAATAAAAATCACAACCACACATATTAAAATATACTCCATTGCTTATGGAAACGATGAGTACTTGTGTGAGGGGTCGGGGAGTACCTAAAAGAAACACTGTTAAGAGAATGCAAAGATCGAAAAGTGTGAGAAAACAATTATAAATAGAAATAAAAACAACAACACCAACAACAACTACTACTACTACTGATACGTTGGTGATTTATTTGTGCTTGCTGTGTCGTGGAGTGTTTGTGTGGGAGGGGGGTGTAGGGGTGGGGGGGTACCTAAAAGAAAAACTGTTAAGGGAATGCAAAGAGTGGAGAGTGTGAGTGTAAATTTTCATGGTGGAGGGTATATAAGCTTCGGCCCGGCCGAACTTATCACCGTTTCTACTTGTTTTTGTATACACCGGGCAATGCTGAACATCAAATGACTCGGTTTGTTTGGCCATAGCAACAACAACGAAACAACCAAACACACAACATCACACATACTTTGTCCGAAGTAGCTAACGTATACGTGTGTCACATAACCACATGTTTGCCTTATCAACAGCAACGAAACAGCCAAACACACAACATCACACATAATTTGTACGAAGTAGCTGACATATTAGTGTGTCACCATAACGTCGACTGCGTGGCTATGCTTTATATCTCCGTTCAACAACAGCCACAGACACATGTACATACATACATTATTATGTTAATACATACGCTATAGACACAATTTCGTTTGCCTCACCGCTGCCACACCACTCTTTCATTGCTCTCTTGCTCGCCCATTTTTGTTTAACACGTCATTATTCTCTTTCGCAGTCGCAGAAAATCTGGTTTTAGCAGCAGCATAAAATCTTGACTTTGATAGATTGAGTCCCTATACGCCGCTATAGATGTTAACACATCAAAAACGAAAAGACAATATGTGAAATTGTGTGTGTGAGAACGAGTTGACATGAGAAACGAAACTGTCGCTTGCATTATGAATGCGGCTTAGTAATACGGTTAACGTCTAACAGCTGTTTAAAGGCGAGATAACCAACAATTTCTTTGAAGATCTGTATGTATTTTGGACTCAGAATTATAAAAGGGACTAAGAACCCAATATTTGCATAATGGTTTTGCAAACGGCACAATTTTTGAGGACAGTTGGCACAATTTTTTAGTCGGTCTCTGGCAACACTGGTTTTGGCAGGTTTCTTTAAAATCAATTATGCTATATTATTTATTAAATAAAAAGCAAACAAAATCGTACGGTTACCCTACTTAAAATGCAACAGTAGACTACTGCACATGCTTTTGTACACTTTTTACTTTTAATCGTCCAATTTCGTTCCAATTGGTAAACTTCTCCAAGGCCAACAAACATCTTCGAAATGGAATTCAGCTACGAAGTAGCTGTCAAATTTGTTATGACAATAGTTTACCATTCCTCATTCTTCTTGATTTGCAGGTTCAACTGGTAGGTACTGCATTGAAAAAGGTGTCTGAGAATGATATGACGCTCGATTACAGCAAAAGCTTTAACATAAACTCAAAAATCTTAAAACTAACAAAAGCTGAAGCTTAAAAGTCTTCCACATTTAAAAAAAACAAAAGCTAACTGTAAACACCTACACATTGCGCAGGCCAAACCATAGGATGTCAAACGTAATTAACAGCGGAATATGCGAGTACTTACCCAGTTACGCTTAAAATGTTGTTTAACTGCAACCATTGGAACAACAGAGATGACCGACTTAATTCAAGCTTAAAGATAAGAGATTTTTTTTTAAAAATTGCCCATATTGATTTTCTTCTTATTAACGGATACATTATACCCCTTTTATATTTTCTTAATACACACAATAATACACACAATTATTGTGTGTGTAATACACACAATTTACAATTCAGCTTTCAACAACGTCCGGTAACTTTTATTGAAGCTTTTTCTCATTTTTTCTCTTCGAACGTGATTTACTTCTCTTTAAACTCAGATACACACACGGAGTCTTGTGGTGAACTGAAATGCAAAACGACACGGCCGATATTACTCGCGAATACCGATCAAACTACGATTTTACGCTTTTAAACAAAATTTAATTTATTGTATTCCTCAATAACTAATTAGCCAGTATCAAATTCTTTGATCTTATGCATTTTTGATTAAATTTCATTGATTTCAAACGGTTTAAAATATTATATTTAAGAAACATTTGCAAAATTGCGCGCACTTTGCCCCAAATTTCTAATTAGACTGAAAGGAATAGCAAAACTACCGTTTGATAAAGAAATGAAACCGGATAGAGATGAAACTAGAAGAGACAAAAAACAACAAATTGTTTGCATTGTTGCCAGAGGCTATGAAAAAAAAAACCTGGAAAAAGGGCAATTTGCAAAAAAAAGTGCTAAAACTGAAACAATCAAAAATTGTAGCACTGCGGGCATTTAACGCTAAATTTTCGATAAAAAAATCAAAATTTCGAAGGCCAAACGCATTCGAGCACCCTCACTCACAGGGATGGGGGCATATGTCATTTGATACGGGCAAGAGTAACGCATAGAATCAGTCATATTAGATGGACCAAATTCGTTTTGGACTTTTTAAGACTTTTGAGTCATGCCCGTCTGTGTCTGACTAGTTTGGTCAACACGGTAACTGCCGTAAACCTCTTCAACGATCACAGTGAAACTTTGACATTGGCAATTATTTAACCAAACTTAGTTAGGGATGGAAAATGGGTGTTGTGACCACACTTCTTCTGGTACATCCCATACAAATCGATATATTTAGTATTTAGTGTATGTGATTAGCTTCAAATCAGATATTGCATAATAATCTGTAAAGGTCACTACGCGGTCACTACGCCCACCTATACAAAATCTGGGCGGCCGTCCGGATTATCTATATGATAACTCGTGTAAAATACTTCCAACCTTAGTGAAATTTGCATTAGCCTGCAACCGCCACTCACTCACTAAAACAATGATGATTTTGCTACACTTATTTATGTGCCGCCCATACAAAATATGGGCGGCTTTCGGGATGACCGACACGATATCTGCCGCAAACCAAAATCGATCTTAGTGAAATTTGGTACTAGGCAATATTTTTCAAAAGCTTGAAAAATACAACTTTTAAATTCATATGTAAAAATAATAATTTAGATTAAGTGGCACATTTTTGTATAAAATTTCATATACAAAAATCATACTTAAATTTGAAAGGTGTTTCTTTTCAAGACTAAACTTAAAAAGCCGTATTCAAATTTAAAATACTCAACCATATAAACTCAAAAGCCGTTAATCAAGCAACCGTTTTAATAAAAGCTGTTTTCGTTGTTTTAAATTCATTAAAGTAATTAGGCGGTTGGAATCGTCTGTTCTGTTTTGACCAGTAGGTACAAAATTTGATGCAAAATTCACAAACCACCAATTTTTTATTGGTTTTTAGAGTCATGTTATCCGTGCATCAAAATTAATGAAATAAATAAGAAGTCTGGACGAACATAATGTTGCAGTAACGGATTTTTTAAATGTCAACGAATGTACAAATTTAACATCGATACGCGTGATAATTCTATATATGTTACAATCCCCGGGGTGGAAATAAGTATTATTTCAGAGTTCAGTTCCGAAAAACAGTACGTCGCTCCTGTAGTTCTCAAATCGAAAAAGTTTTCATATGGAATATGTGAATTGAAACAAAAAAGCTGTGAAGCGGAACAGAAAAAATCGCTTTTCTACAACATTTGTTTTCTGTCAGGTACCGTTTTTTTCGCGCTTAATGGAAAAATTCGAGAAAAAATGTTTCTAAAAAGTATGAAGTCGAAAAATTTTTAATTTTAAATTAAATTAAATTTTAAATTAAATCTGTGCGAGATTTTGATATTGTTTCTACAAAAATGCTTTAACGAAATTAAGAATTAATATTTTAAATGGTGACGACATGAATTATACCATTTTCTAATGTACTTCAATTAATTTGTCATACATATTACAGAAAAATCCAAAAAGCAAAAGAAAATATAGTTGAATATACATATGCATGCATGGAGGACGATGAGACGTTGGAGCACTTCTTATGCCACTGCCCGGCCTTCACACAAGCTAGATCCAGATATCTTTCGGATAGTACGATACCGGACATGACCAAACTTATGGGTATGGACTGGAATAAACTAAGGAATTTCGTGAATAGCACCGAATTCCTATAAGGGACATAGTGAAGTGAAGTAGTAGGATAATCTTAGAGCGCACAACAGGTCGAACTTAGCGGCTTAAGTGTATGTCTTTACTGACATGGGAAGGTTTAGAGTGCTCCTTCTGAACACTCAACACCACGCCCCTCTTTTCGAACTAACTAACTAACTAACATATCGATGGTGTTGCGTAAAAAGGGCCAATCTGCTATTTCCAATTGTCTCTAAGATTTTCATAGATTATACCGTAGCAAAAAAATAATGGCTATAGAAAGTTATGGTTGGGCTCTTCAAGCAATATAAATGTCCACTTATTTCGCTGCAGATAGACCCAAACAGTTTCGTCCTTTTGACTTGTCGTGACAAGCTAAACAAAACCAGACTGACTCCCGTAAAAAAATGCAGATTGGCCCTTTTTACGCAACACCATCGATATGTCAACTAATTTAGAATTTGCAAGAGACAATTTGGAGGGTTAAATTCCAACACAAATTGTAAGGATCAGTGGGAATCTCTTAAAACAGCTTGCATTTGTTGGTCTTTTTCGCACTAGCTTATTTTGTTTGTTTATATTTTTGTATTACTCGACAGCTTTCTTGGAATATTCCAGTAAAAACGCAAAGACAAAAACGTCATCAGTGTTGCTTGCCTCTTTTCGCACTGATATTCAGAAGCACTTGTTACTCACAAATCGAGAAACGATGGAATTTTAACGTAGAATACGTTATACGGTAAGGTAGGGGTGTTGATCTGGAGCACAAAATTTTGAGAAAATGTTTGTCACTTTCATTATAAGTTTTTAATACTTTATGCATGCATTGAAGAAAATTCAAGTATGGTCGTAACATATTCAATATGTCTTCTTTTGATTTGTATTTAAATAATCATATTGCTACATATAATTTTTTTGATTCTATAAGTAAATCAAAATTTAACTCCTTCAAATTTTGTATTAATTTTCGTATGCTTTGTATTTTATGTATAATAAATTCGTGTGTAAGAGCAGTACGATTATCTGTGTGTTCATCACAGAACCAGTGTGAGAAAGAGAAGAAGTATAATGACAATGCATGTTTTATGTGAACATTACAGAACCAGTGTTGCCACATTCAGTATTTACACTCGTTTTCAAAAGTGCATCGAATTGATATAAAGTGTAACCAAATTTTGTTAAAAACTATCCTAAATTTTTAACATAAAAATTAAAGATAAATCGTAATTTAACATGCATGGCAACCACAAATATATTATATTTAATTCATATATTTTAATTGCAAAATGACTAACGTATTCTACGTCTGACCTATGCACCCGTGTTATCTAACACGGGCTTCATATTTTTTTGTTTCAAGCTTAATGTGAAAACTTTTTCGATTCGAGAACTACAAAAACGAGGTACAGACTAACATGATAAAAAAATGCTATTCATTGACAAAAAATGCTACAAATTGAGCCAGAAGTCAAAAGTTTGCAAAAGTTGCCACAAAAAATGCTAAAATGCATTTAGCATGTTTTTTCAAAAAAAAAATGCAGAAGCCAAAAAACAGATCTAGAATTGCACTTAAAGTGCTAAACTGGCAACACTGATTGTTTGAGAGTTCGAGAGAGATAAAAGCAAAGTAATCGAAAGAAATCGCAAACTACCGTTTTGATAAATAAATGAAACCCGAAAGAGTTGAAACTAGACGAGACAAAAAATAACAAATTTTTTGAGAGTTCGAGAGAGAGAAAAGCAAAGTAATAGAAAGAAATGGCAAAACTACCGTTTGACAATGAAATGAAACCGGTAAGAGTTGAAGTTAGAAGAGACAAAAAACAACAAATTGTTTGAGAGTTCGAGAGAGATAAAAGCAAAGTAATAGAAAGAAATAGCAAAACTACCATTTGATAATGAAATGAAACCGGAAAGAGTTGAAATTAAAAGAGACTAAAAGCAACAAATTGTTTGAGAGTTCGAGAGAGATAAAAGCAAAGTACAGTAGAAACTCGATTCTTGCACGTAATGAAAACCCGGCTCGGTGCAAGTTTCGAGGTTGTCACAAGCACCGAATAATAATTTCCCATACAAAATAAAAGGCACATACATCTGTTTATGACACCGCACCTCTCAATAGTCAGCTTAAAACTGATTCAAATTACAACATTTCATCAGCAGCATAAAACGACGGGGATTTCCCGAAAAGTATTCAGTCTAAGAAAACGTAAACAAAGCAGCAGAGTAAAACAAAAATGTTGCAAGTATCGAGTTAAAAATTGTCGGATGTCGCAAGTACTGAGTGCGTAATGAAAAATATTTCTATGTTGCAAGAATCGAGGTGTGCAAGTATCAAGTATGTGCAAGAATCGAGTTACTACTGTAATAGAAAGAAATAGTAAAACTACCATTTGACAATGAAATGAAACCGGAAAGAGTTGAAACTAGAAGAGACAAAAAACAACAAATTGTTTCAGAGTTCGAGAGAGATAAAAGCAAAGTAATAGAAAGAAATCGCAAAACTACCGTTTTGATACATAAATGAAACCGGAAAGAGTTGAAACTAGAAGAGACAAAAAACAACAAATTGTTTGAGAGAGAAAAAAAGCAAAGTAATAGATCATACAAGGGCTGCCAGTTCGCAATTTGTATCGTTATTTTGAAGATTTTTGTGTTCAAAATAAGTTTTGTAAAGATTTGACTCTCCATGTCACCAAATGACGATATATTGCATTACAATTGCAATATTTAAGGAATATCTATAATATTTTTCCAATAAAGAATATCAAGAAGAAAGAAAATGTAATGAGTACGATCTGATAGCGCTATGACAACAAGTAACAACACGAGGGTGTTAAATTGAGGGGGCGGGGGGCTTTCGTTTTTAGCTCCATGAAATGTAGTCGTTTTGAGAAATGAAAAAAAAAGTTGACAGATGCAAAGCTGATAACGCCCACGTTAGGCTATTCGAGGGATATGTCAACATTTTCATTTGATGACAGTGCAGACTTGAGAAGAACGATTTGGAGAAAGTATTTTGACAGGTCTTTTAGATATCTAAAATTTTTTGATTTTCCTTAGTAAAACATGCGAACAAGGTTGCATTTGAAATGAAACAAAGAAAATGGTAACAGCAACTTTTATTTCGTCTCCTTTTTGCAAATGCTTAATCGTGGTACACTGTTTCCTTTTTTCTCTATTCTATTTTTATTTTATAACTGTTGTATTTTGGTTGTCCTTTTGCAGACACATGTGTTTGCATTCTCAACAACTGATGCTTTCAATCGAACACAGGAGATCGATTACGATTTATTTCAAATGAAAGAAAGTTGCATTCCATTTCTCTCTTCGCGAATCGTTCTGTTTGCACTGATCGGTCTAGTCTTCGCAATTATCATTATTGAAATTAACTCATTTGGAAATTTATTAAATCGGTAATGCTGGAAAATAGTACGTTTCGGAATATTTTTAAAGCTGCATAATAGTGTAGCAATTTTAATCCAATGAATTTGAATTTGGTGGAACATAAGGCTACGGGGGTTAAAATCAAATCAAAATGGAATTTTGTTTATTTACGTCATTTTCGAAATTTTTTTTTCACTTTTAATCTGTAGCTTGGACTTTTGTGATAGCAAACCGTTCAGAGCTTTTAGTTTTTGAGAAATATTTCTTTCAACAAAATCATCATCAGCGATGAGACTCCGATGAGACTCCTTTTCAACTTGATGCCTTCGTTAATGGTCGAAATTATCGCGTTTTTGGTTTAGAAAATAACCAAGTTAGTGTCGAGCAACAAAGGCATCATCAAAGTGTCAGGATTGAGTGTAGATTTTGGTGTGGCGACATCATCGATATACTCTTTTTCAAAGATGCGTCAGGTTGGGCAATTAAGAGTTACAGGGGATTTGTTGATCGTAAATTGCATGGTATGGATCTGAACGGCAGGTGGTGTCATCAAGATGGTACTACATGTCATACATCCCGAGAAATAATACAATTGCATTCACTCTTACGTGAGTTTTGAGCCACCCTTTATAACTAACACAACACAACAATTTTTTACTGTATAAATTGTCATTACTTAACAAGAGTAAATTTCGTCACTAATAATAACTGAAAGGAAAAATGGTTTCCCATTACATCGCATGAGCTGTGCGCGTTCTAGTTTAACATTCACTTTATTGCGACCTACAGGTTTACACCGGTTCCGAACGGTATTTTGGAGAAGCATTTTGGAATTGGTATACTATTTTAAAATACATATTCTCTAAAAAATTTGCATTAGCTTTAACTGCCAGTTCAAAGTCTAAGCAACAGCTTAAATGTTAAAAAAAAAACTTCTCGAACATTACATAAAAAAAACAGCAGACAGGACTGTCCCTGCAAGCTGTATCAGAGACACGGCCATTAAGTTTAACGTAGAATACGCCATCCGATAAGACAGAAAACATACATACATATATAACAATAAATGATAAATAACATAAGCAAGTGAATTAGTTTTTTCATATATTTTTTATAATTATATGTATATCCATGTTAAACTCAAATTCACATTTAACAATTTGTTTCACTTAAATACATAAGTAAATATACGAAATTTCAATATTTCATCAATCAAAACAACAGCCGAAGGTTTGTGTCCACACTGAATCAGCAGCATAGTTTGTGTTCACGCTACAAACTCAAACACTCAACCAAACACCACACATATGTTTGAGTGTATGTGTTTAAACAATTTTAATTTGAGAAATTTAAATATTAGGAAGATATCAACCAATATGAAATGTATATCAAACGAAAGATAACATCTTCATTTACCTACAAAAAAAATTTTAAAAAAAGTTATCTCGCCGTTTCCTCATAATCAATGAAATAAAGATTACAACAATAACAATCTGACATGACTCCCTATACCGTAAGGTAAGACGTATTCTACGCCAAAACAACATTGCGTTTTGCAGATTTTTTAAAAATTCGCATCCTTATTATCGAACCAGTTTCTATGCATCAATAGTGCTAATAATATTCCAACAAAACTCAACCATTTTTCAATTAGACGTTGTAAGCTTTTAGTATGAATTTCTCATACATTAACTAAGAAGTAACGAAATCATAAAATTCATAAACTTCAAATTGAATAATTCAAAATAAAATCATAAAATTCAAGTTGGAAAATAATAATTGAAAGGACTAGACAAAAATACAAGTTAATCTCATAATAGAAAATCAGTGCAAATAGTACGATAAGCGAACAGAGAAATGGAATGAAAACTCTCTTTCATTTGAAATCATTCTGATTTCGATTAGCACTTTCATTTTTGGAGAATGCAAACACATCTGTTTGCAGAGTGACACACAGAATACAACAGCTACAAAATAAAAACAAAATAAAGACAAAAGAGTTGTGAGCACAGATAAAGCAGTTGAACAAAAGCGACGAAATAAAAGTTGTTGTTACCATTTTGTTTGTTTTTATTTGTAGCCTGATCTAAATTTGTATTGCGGAAAATAAGAAAATAGAGAAATCTAACAGATCTGTACACATATGTTGTGCACATCGTTGTCCTCAAGCTTACACAACTCAATTCGCTCTCATCAACCGAAAATTTGGACATATTTAACGTTTTCTCTCAGTTTTTACATCTTTTTACACACTATTTTCAACACACTCCAAATCAATTCAAAGGATTTCTCTCGCATTTAACATCTATAACCGTTTTTACCTTTTTTACCTTCATACACTATTTTAATACATTCATTTTTCGTTATTTTCCCACATACTCTATTTGTATCACCTCTCTTACAATTCCAAACAATTTTGCTCGTTATTTCAACTTTACCGTTTCTGTCTCAATTCAAACATTTACAATTTTTAAAACATTTCTAATCTTTTCAATCGATTTGTCTTGCATTTTGAAGTTTAACTTTATTAAAAATGTTAAACTCTAACTCTAAACTCTTTTAACTTATGCCCAATCTTTCCAACAGTTTTTTTTCCGCATATTTTGAAATGTTGCCTCTTTTTACCCACATTCACAACTCATTCCTAACCATCTGAAGAGGTTTTTCTCGCATTTTTACGTTTTACCCTTTTCGGCCCTCTTTTTACCAGTATTCACAATTTTGGTCACATTCCTAATCATTCCAAACAATTTTTTTTTCATTTTGAAATCTTACCCTTTTTGCCCCGCTTTTAACCCACATACACAATTGCTTACCAAATTCCTAATCATTTCAAACTTATTTTCTAGTTCTTTGTAGTTTTCTCTTTCAATATGGCTTTTATCGCATTTTAAATAGCTATTGCCACTTTTGTTTCCTTTTTACCCACATTGACAATTTCTAACACCCTTTCAAACAATTTTCCCGTATCATCAAATTTCACACATTGTTGCCCCCTTTTCTGTAATCTCATACCATATTTCCCATACATTTTAAAATCTTCGAAAATTTAAATTCGGCTCTAGCTAAAAATACAAGGTTTAAATCTTCAAAGTATTAACAATTAAACACCTCTACCGATTTAAATTTTTCGGGCGAATTGATAATGTTGGCTCTCCTTACTGTGATTTCTAATATGTATGTATTTTAGTACCTGAAAAATCAACTATTCATACCATAGACTAATACTTATAGTAGATCTAATAGTTCTCCCACCAAACTTATGACATTTGGCCTGGTGTGATATTTACGTTTGATGTTGAAAAGAATTGCTTTACTAATAACAGATAGAGGCAATGGTTCAAAACAACGAACAAAATAACAACAACGGCATTTCGTTTTGTGTGCTAAAATTATTGTGTTAAATACAACACAAATGTATGCTAACAATAACAGTCAATAAAAAAGTTTAAAACACATTTAAGTTTCACAGTTTTTCACCAAAATGGCATGAAAAATTAAAGCAAGAAGTTATTGTCATTCCACCTGGTGTATATCACTTTTCGTCAAACATCTCTCTATCACACCGACCGCATCACGAAGAGTGTGAAAGGAAACGTCAGATGAGCCAAATATTCTCTCTAGTCTGATATTACTCTATGGTATTAACAATTAAACACCTCTACCGATTTAAATTTTTCGGGCGAATCGATAATGTTGGCTCTCCTTACTGTGATTTCTAATATGTACTTATGTATTTCTAGTACCTGAAAAATCAACTATTCATACACATGCTTTAAATAATCGAAAAGTACAATTGAAATAGTTGAAAAGTCAACTTCTTATACTTAACATAGTCGGCCTTTTCATATATGTACTTACATATGTATACATACATTGGTATTTGAAGTAATCGAAATGTCGACTTCTCATACATTTGAAATAATCGAAAAGTCGACTATTCATATTTTTTAAATAATCGAAAAGTCGACTTTTTGCATCGAATATAGAACCCTAAACCAAAGAGTAAATTACAAAAGTAACTCGAACTCGATGACATGGCCTAGTACCTCGTCGTCATCAATGATTATTACTCTGCTTTTCTCTCTCTCGAACTCTCCCAAACAACGATTTGCTATTTCATTTCATTGTCAAACGGTTGTTTTGCTTTCCTTTCCTTTCAGTCTAATTAGAAGTTTGGGCAAAGTGCGCGCAATTCAGCGAATGTTTCTTAAATTTAATGTTTTAAACCGTTTAAAATCAGTGAAACTTAATGAAAAGTGCATAAGATCAAATAATTTGATGCCGGCTAAGAAGTTATTGAGGAATAAAATAAATTAATTGTCGTTTAAAAACGTTAAATCGTAGTTTGATCGGTAATCGCGAGTAATTTCGGCCGTGTTGTTTTGCATTTTAGTCTACAACAAAACTCCGTGTGTGTATCTGAAGTTAAAGAGAAGTAAACCACGTTTGATGAGAAAATATAAGGAAAAGATTAAAGAAGAGTAACCGGACGTTGTTGAAAGAGTAGTGAGTTACAAATTGTTTTCGCGTGTAGTTTATTTCCTGTTCTTAGTGTAGTGCATAATTCGTGTGTTTATATACCTATGTGTATGTAATAAGTTCTGCCAGAGTGAAATAATTGTGTGTATTAAGAAAATATAAAAAGGGTATAATGTATCAGTTAATAAGAAGAAAATCAACATGGGCAATTGTAAAAAATCAGTGTTATATTTAAAGTTTAATTAAATCGGGCAGCTCTGATATGTCCATGGTGGCAGTTAAACAACATTTTAAGCTTCACTGGGTAAGTACTCGCATTTTCCGCTGTTAAATATGTTTGATATCCTACACAGAAAAAAATATTGGACTGTAAATTTCAATTAAAAATATAATAGATTTTTTTTAAAAAATTTTATTAATAAATTAATAGAATCAATTAAATTTTTAATCATATTTACAATTCATTTTTGAGTTTACAACAGAACTAGGACTTGGCAAGGCGCAAATCTACGGAGCTAAAATTGTTTAATTTTTGAGTGCATTATCGAATTTTTGCTGTGCATCTTTCTAAATTAATATAAATATGCATGCCGCGTTCTTAACAGCGCTGTTAGGAGGCAATAAATGTGGCGGCTGAGTCACCAGCCGTCGTCGTCACTTTTCGTACGGCTCTAGTCTTTGATATACAACACTGTTGTAATTTGTAATTCGTTTATTGTTGTTTGAAAGATTTTGTTTTGTGAACTTAAACAATAATAGTGTTAAATTGCCTTGTTTCGTGATTAAAACTGCGTTTTTTTGGAATTGTCTTTAATTGGCAAGTGTTTTTATTTTATTTTATTGGAAATGAGTGCTTGCGTTGAGTGTTTTGTTTGCAATGGAAAATGTGACTGCCCCAAAACATTTGTTATGCCTTGAAAATACACAATTTGCCGCCTTATGCCACATACAATTGTTTACACGAAAATTGTTTTCAAAAATTTCACCTAAAAAGAAACTTTAAGACTCACCTTCTTAGACATTTTGAACGTGTAAAACAAAAATTGGATAAAAGAAATACATTTCTCCAACAAAGCTGTGAATATGCAGAAGAGAAGGAATGCGACAATGGAGTGACTGTTGCTGCGGCAGGAGCAGATAAATTGAATGTGTCTCCAGAACCACCGGATGTACCTATTTTTTTATTAAATCGTTTAAACATTAAGCGCTTTATTCAAAAAAGTTGTGAGAGATTTGAGGGACGGTTTTTGTATGACAATCTGTCTCTCAAACCCCTCATATCTTTTTATGAATAAAACCGTAATTGTTTAATATATAATAATAGTTTAAGAAAACCGGACATTAGTTCTGATTATGAATCCAAATTCTAAAAAATTAAATTTTTTATAGATACAACATGTGTATCTGCGAAACCTTGAATAAAATCGCTTTAAAAATCGAACATTTTAGTTTTTTTTTTTAGCATCGTCGCCGAGGGTGGGGGTTTTAAGCTGAAAAAAGCAATAACGGTTTTAATTGATTCAATTAAAAATTTAATCAAAAACCGCGAAAAAATCAATAATTTTTTTAATTAACTTGATTACATACTTAATCAATATTTTTGAAAAAAATCAATAAATGTTTTAATCAAATTTACAAATTTTTTAATTGAAATTTTTTTTGACAAATTTACAAATATCTTTAATTAATATTATCATTATCGTGATTACACCAAAATCAATTAATAAATTAATCAAATAAACAAATTTTTTAATTGAAATAGATTTTGAATTTTTTCTGTGTAGGTGTTGGCCTGCGCAATATGTATGTAGGTGTTTACAGTTAGCTTCTCATTTTTTAAATGTGGTAGGCTTTTAAGCTTCAACGTATGATTTTTGAGTTCAAGTCAAAGCTTTTGCTGAAATCGATCGTCATATCAATCCCAGATATATTTCGATCAACAATTTGAACGATTTCATACGATTTGAAACGCCACTTTAGAAGTGTTGTATAACAGAATTATTTCTATAAAACGAAAACTAAAATATCCAGTATTGTAAGACTCACTTGCTGCTATACTTTCTACAAATATTTCGATAACTAGCTATAATTATTCCTGAGAAGTGGAAACTACATACAGTGAACTCTCAGTAGTATAAACTTCCACTATAGTGAATTATCCACTAATGTGAACACTTATTTCTTAATATGAACTCTCTAAATAGTGAACAAATTTTAATGGCTCTAAATAGTGAACAACAGTCCAGACAATTTTTTTTTTTGTTTATTTTTAAAATTTGGGAATACCCAGATTGCTAACAAACGAACACAATAGGTTTTCTTTATTGACAGTCAGTAATTAGTTGTCTTTCGTCACGCATAGAGGCACACTTGTACTTAATTTCATCATTTATATGTATGTACATGTTTAGTAAGAAAGACGCCTAAGGACAAGCGAAATTTTTTAAACCATAAAGGAAAATGGGAAATTCTGCAACTTTTACAAAAAGGATCGAGTGTTACAGCATTAGGTAAAAAGTATAATTTTGGGAAATCAACAATTTGTTCCATAAAATATATGAAGGATAAAATTTCAAAGTGTGCTAATAACACTTTCTATGGACCTGGAAAACGTAGAACATTGCGAACTTCAGCGCTTCCAAAAATGGAACAAGTTGTTTATTCGTATGCGGAATAAAAGCCTGCCGATAAGTGCTGAAAAAAAAGGCTAAACAACTTCAGTCTAATATCTATGAAAACGGACATGGCTTCAATGCCAGTGATGGATGGCTGCAAAAATTCAAGCAAAGGTACGGAGTTTGACTTGGTACTTTCAGCACAACCTCAGTGCTTTCAGCACAACCTCAGTTGGTAGATCCATTTAAAATAAAGTTGGAGACCAAAATAGAAGCACTCGGTTTATCCAACGATCAGCTATACAATGCTGATGAGGCTGGCTTATTTTGGAAACTTCTTTCTCTCAAAAAACGTTTGTAACGTCATTGGATAAAAACGCTCCATGTGCAACGATGGAGAAGCAACGAGTATCATTTCTATAAAATCAAACTTCTTGTTATAGAAAAATTTAAAAACCCTCGCAACTTTAAACATTTCATCTGCCCCGTACACTACAAAAACTCAAAGTCTTCTTCAGTTTTTAAAGATTGGTTTCACTACTTTATTGCTGAGGTAAACATATCAAGTGCGTCCAATTGAACGTGTTCAAATTTTTATTTTCCCACTAAGGTTACAGATTTTTGGATTAAAAGTGGATATGTACTAAAAAACTCCTTAAGTTTCGAATAAATTATATGTTGTTTTACTGATGCTACCCCAGAATGATGCTATACATTTCTGCAATCGAAAATGTGAACAAATTCGATAAAGTGAACAACCTTGGTTTTTATTAGTTCACATTGCCGCGAGTTAACTGTATTCTAATAGATCTTTAAAAGTCGATGGTCATGCAAATAGAAACGACGACAAAAACAATATCATGTTCCCAATTTTACAGGAAAATATAGTAAAATAATACATATAATGCTTAATACTGCGTAAAGTATCACAGGGAAAAAATTAGTTGGAAATCAATTCAGGCATTGGAAATTCCATGTTAAAGTCTATATTTTGCTCAGAATTTGTAATTGTCAAACATCAGAATTATTTGTCGATGTTATTGATAGATTAAAAATAGGCCTTACTAAATACAAGTTCCTACTACCGAACTTTAGTTGTATTAACCAATTTGAGTATTTCTAAAATCTCATTCATCTGAAATGGAAGATACAACTAAAAAAAAGTACAATATTAGAATTCGTGTTCAAATATTAGTCACTATAATCATAATTTAGTTTCTGTCACAAAAACACTTGTTACAAAGTTATGTATTCGATTTTTCACAAGAGACTTTGCTGTTAAAGAGAAACTACATACAGGTGAATGTTACACGAGGAAAAACTATTATTTTAAACAGAAAGTAATAATACAAGTTGTGAAACGACAATAAAGTGTATAGATATCAGCCAACGAAGAATACATATTATCATAAATTTAGGTGAAGTGAGACTTTTATTGTACTGATTTAACTTAAACATACATGTAATAGCCAGGGTAACCTATCTCCATTTTTGGTCGAAAATATGAAAAATTTAGAAGGACTGTCTATATTTGTTTTTCGTTTGGACGCTCCGAAATTTTTTTATATTTTCGATAAAAAAAATGGACACGAAATACGAACCGTGATTATAAATAGTAATAATTTTGTTTATATTTAAATATAAAATACAAAATTTTAATAAAAAATATTTTTTTTTTACTTTTTTTCTATAAAATTCATAATGGGTTAAAGCATCACCAAATCGTTGTGACAGTAGAGTGGCATTTTTTTGTATGAAAATTTTTTTTTCTTTCTACTCAAGGATTGCCGGGCCGCATATTATGCCACTTGATGAAAAAATGTTATGCTATAAATTTGGGGAAAATTGGACAATGTTAACACGTCGCGCCCGAAGGTCAAAGTTCAAAAATTTTGAAATTATGTTTTTCTAAGTGACAGATTGTTGCAATATACTTATTTTTCGGCAGATTTTTGCGAAACTTGGTGGGTTTGCAACACAGAAGTTACTTTGAATCTGGTAAAAATTTAGGCAACATGGGGCAACGTTAACACGTAGCGCCTTTAGGTCAAAGTTTCTTTTTTTTTATTTTTTTATTTTTTATTTTTTTTTTATTTTTACCAGATAAACAACAAGTTCATAGTTACAATTCTACGAAGTTTGTGGTAAAAATCTGGTAAAAAATGAGTATGTTGCTCGAAGCTGACTATTGGAAATACATAATTCATCAATTTTTGAACTTTGACCTTGAGGAGGTAAGTGTTAACGTCGCCCAATTTTGTCCTAATTTTTACCAGATTAAGAGGAACTTCACTGTTACATTTGTACCGAGTTTCATAAAAATCCGAATAAAAATTAGTATGTTTCTGCAAGTTGTCTATTGGAAATAGATAAATTAAAACTGTTTCAACTTTGACCTAAAGGCGCTACGTGTTAACGTTGCCCCATGTTGCCTAAATTTTTACCAGATACAAAGTAACTTCTGTGTTGCAAACCCACCAAGTTTCGCAAAAATCTGCCGAAAAATAAGTATATTGCAACAATCTGTCACTTAGAAAAACATAATTTCAAAATTTTTGAACTTTGACCTTCGGGCGCGACGTGTTAACATTGTCCAATTTTCCCCAAATTTATAGCATAACATTTTTTCATCAAGTGGCATAATATGCGGCCCGGCAATCCTTGAATTTCAAAAGTAAGGGAAAAAATGCCACTCTATGGTGACAGCCATCAAACTCAAGTAATTAGTTGAGCATACCAATATATTATTTGGTACAACCGAATAAGTTTTTACATTTTTCGTTCATCCAACTAATAGAATATTCACCACTACAGGATAATTTGATTGCTAGAACTAAAACTTGATTGACAGATCACATTTATTTCTTGTTGCTGTGCCTTCAACTAAATATTTCAACTAAATATTCTTGCAACCAAAACTGAATTACAAATCAATTGATATGCACAACATTTGGTGATACTGAATACAATTATTGGTTATCACAACTGAATAATGTGATAGTCCAAGGAACCGCCAAATTTTAGTTGGCTGTGAATATACTTGTGACAACGAATCTCTTCTCTTTGTGTATATTTTATGACATCAGGCAATCTCCGTGGTAAACTTTATACCAAAATCCAGACTCGCAAGGATGGTATCGATATCAAAATGTACTTAATATTTAGAAAATGTTCGTCACTTTTTCTTTCTGTTTTTCTTTGCAAACCTCGTTCGGCATTTATTCATAAGTTTTTAATTGATTTTAAGTCCGTACTGTGTGTTGGCCAGACCATCAAAACATTGGTATACGCATACAGAAACCATTGCTTCACAACTCGGGAAGTATGGTTAAAATCGTTGTCTGACTAGAAAGTATATGTAAGCTTCACATTTTCAAACGGAAATGGTTCCGAAACATTTTCCAGAAAATTGATATATTGGTGTTGGTCCATTCAATTATCTATGCGGTGTATAGTAGGACCAACGCCATACCAACTAACATCACATTTCCTTCTCCGTGTTAAATGGTATTGATGGTGTATTTAGGCTCAGACGAACCAAACATATTAAACTATGATTCGTCCCTCCCGAGTATTTTTCCCAAAAATTAAGCGGTTTTTGGAAGTGCTCCTTTGCAAAGTTCTAACGTTTTGCAATATTTTTTCTTCAGACGTGCGGCTTTTTTTTGGTGCAATGCCTCTATGTAGACCAGCGTCCTGTAATCTACGTTTAATGCTTCTAAGTGAAATATTCTACAAGATTTGTAAAGTTGCAATAGCATTCATTTCGGTTGAAGTCAAAAAGGTTTGGCTTTACTAACTATACAAATAACTCTACATATACTGAAAGGCCTATAATTCCAACAACAACAACAGACAGCTTTTTTCCACCACGTTCTTTTTTTCCTTGGAATTATAGGCCTTTCAGTATATGTTGACACTATATACGATTGATGATCAACCGATGGTACCAATTCAGGCACAGTAGTAAGGCATCTGATGATGAACTTGTCACGGAGTTCGAAACTAGTCATGCCAGTGAGTGTGCTTAACTGAATTGTCTATTATTCTTCCTAATTGTATGACCGCCACTGTATGTACACGCTGAAAAATATGTCTTTTGTTGTTGTTTGGGTGCAAATATAACGTGAGTTTGGCGCTTGTCGCAAGTATAGTATACTTGTGTCCAAACACAGTGTGTTGCCATGACTGAAAGATAATAAGGTTGCGCATTGCGTAGGTCCGTTATGTTTGAATGAATTCTCTCACTCACTCTGTGACGTCTTGTTAGCTAAAATTTGTTTTGCATACTATGCTAATTTGATGGCACGCCTGCCTTTTTAAACATTTTCTTGAAAATATTATAAAAAAAATTGTAGTTCTGTCTATAAAATCTGTCCTGAATAAAATAGTCTGCAAAAACCATTAAATTCCTGAACATTTTACTCTAACAAATTCATATATCTTTAAATGTATTAAAAATTGTAGTTTTTCAAGAGTCATCATATTTTTTCTAAACTTTTTTTTTTATTTTTAAGAAACGTTTCACTGCTATTTACAACAATTTCTTCTGAGTTTATAGTTTTTGCCGAATCTTCATACATATTTCACAATTTACTAATGCATACTCGCTAACGTGACGTAGATGCGCAGAGAGAGAACAGTGTTTACGCATCATTGGCGTAATCTTATTATTTCTCTCATTCATGGTGTGTTGCTATTCAAAATCACATGTTGGAGACACGATGATTAATATGTTATAATATACATATGTGTGTGTTTGTGACCCAAGTATAGTTGCTTTTGGGTCACAAATTGTTGTACTATTTACTCTCTATTTAGAGCAAGATAATAAAAGAGATACAGGAGAGGTTATCGCCAGTCAATGATGTGTGTGTGTAACTGCATTGTTCCAGTATTTTTCAGCAAGTGATTCAGAAAATTCTTGAATGCGTGTGTAAATTGCAAATGAAGTGAATATTTCTTACATCTGCCACGTTTTAAATTCATGTATTCAGTCGTCAGTCGGACAGAGGATAGCAAATGCGCTTTGATGATTATGTAAACATTCTGCGGAAAAAAATTTTATTACACGCACAACAATCTGTTATTTTAGTAGTTTAGTTTTTTGTTTTGGTGATTGCTAATTAATATTACATGTTGCAGAGACAATGATTAAAATGTTATAATATATGTGTTTGTGATCCAAATATTTTTGCTTATGATACAAATACAGCTGTGTGTATTGCTCTCTCGAGAGCAAGAGAATAAAAGAGGGCAATGAGAGATTATTCACAGTCTTTCTTGGGAGTGTGTAACTGTAGAGGGCGGATCAATAAGTCCGTGACTTTTCGAACTTCCCTCGCAGTTATATGAAATGCAACGCTGATCCCATCAAGTACCCACTGTTAATAGACTACTGTCCAATTTTGAGCAAGTTCCGTTATTTACTTTGCGTTTAACAGCTGTTCAAAACTTACAACCTCTTGTATTTTTTTAAAAATGGAAAAAAGTGAATTTCGAGATCTCATTGAACATTAGTTTTTGCGAAAACAAAACCGTCAATCAAACCAAGGAAAAACTTGATAAATACTATGGGGAATCTGCACCATCGATTTCAGTTGGGAAAAAAGTGGTTTGCTGACTTTCGTTGTGGTCGCACAAGCACAAATGACGCTGAACGTTCGAACGTGTTGGCCGATCGAAGAGTAAAAGTGCGTGAGATTGTTGATGCCATAGACATTTTATATGGCAGCGTAGTTTCGATTTTAAATGATCCGTTTGGTTTAAGAAAGCTCTCTGCAAGATGGGTGACGCGTTTTCTCTCAATTGACGTACGAGTGCACACGTGTGTAATCTCAATGGCAAAATCTATTAATTGGGCTACAAATTGGTACCTCATCCGCCATATTCTCCGGATTTACCCCCCAGTGACTATTTCCTATTTCCAAACCTAAAGAATTGGCTCGGTGGAAAGAGATTTAGCTCCAACGGTAAATTGGAAAAACGTTAGGCTAAGTGTATTGTTCTAAAAGGAGATTATGTTGAAAATTATTTTTTTTTGCAACAAAAACTGTTTTTCATTTTAAAAGTCACGGACTTATTGATCCGCCCTCTATTTTTGCGATATTCTTGTAGTCAGTGATTCATAACTATTCCTGAATGTGTGTGTAAATTGGAGATGAATAGAATGTTTCTTATTTTGGTCAAACGTATTGCGTTTTAGTTTCATGCATTCAGTCGTCAGTGGTTATCGGATGCAGGATATCAAATGCGCCTGTACGGCATGCAAATGTTTCCCAGTAAAAGCTTACATGTTTGCCAGTAAACATTATATTGTTCGCATTTGAGTTTGGGACTTTCAAACATTGACTATTTGGAGTGTTATCCAAACATGAGAATAAGTCACAGAGACCGTTTTTTCAGCGTGTGAGGAATCGTCAACCGCTTGAGGTTTGTCAAGAACTGCACACAGTTCAAAACGTTTTTTGTCTCTAGTGAAAAATGTACATTTGCAACTTTTTCACGAGAAGACTTGAGTGATTTGCTACAAAATATATATGTAAATGTTATTCCTTAAATACATATATTTGCAATTTATTGTGATTTGAGAACGAACATCCCCAAGTCAACACATGACTTAATTTGACCCTAAAAATCCTCAAAATTACGAGAAATTGTTAAACCTAACGGCCCTTGAATGATCTATTACTTTCAGGGGTTTCTCATAAACCACGCGAAATGCACTATTTTTAACATATTCCCAATAATTTTAGAGAATTTTTCTCACATATAACATCTGTAATCGTGTTTGCCACATTTACTCCACGTTTCCGTGATACACTATTGTTATAACGGGTTTTTCAACAGAGACGCTACACAAGTAAATCGATAGCGACTTCAAACGACGCCATATTTTTTCCCGCTCTTTTGACATTTCTCTTCAGTAAGGTTTGCCATTTCATCATGGAAAGATATACGAGCCCACAACGAGTCGAAATTATTAAAATCTACTACCGAAATTTGGAGTCAGTGGCCTCAACTTTAAGAGCGCTACGTCCAATTTACCAGATCCAGATCAACAATTGAGCGTCTAGTGGAAAAATTTGAATCCACAGACACAGTACAAAATGTCCCCGTGCCAGTGAGACAAATAAGTGCCCGTAGTGTCGAGAATATTGCTGCCGCTGAGGCTTCAGTTCTAGAAAGCCCAAATGTGTCTCTCACACGTCGTTATCAAGCGTTGGGCATCTCTGTGACGTCGTTGTGGCGAATTTTGCGAAAAGATCTTGGCCTACATCATAACAAGATCAAATTCACGCAAGAACTGAAGCCGCTTGATCACCATAAGTGTCGTATGTTCGTGTATTGGGCTGAGCAACAACTTGAAAATGATTCGGATTTTCATCGAAAAATCATCTTCAGCGATGAGGCTCATTTCTGGCTGATTGGCTTCGTCAATAAGCAAAATATGCGATATTAGTCAGACAGCAATCCACACGTAACCCATGAGTCATCATTGCATCCCGAAAGAATTACGGTTTGGTGCGGTTTATGGGCCGGCGGCGTCATTGGGCCGTACTTCTTCCGTGATGATCAAGACCGGCACATTACTGTGAATGCGAATCGCTACCGTTCAAAGATAACCGAATATTTTTGGGCCCAATTGGATAATATGGACTTGGAGGACATGTGGTTCCAACAGGACGGCGCCATAAGCCTCACAGCGAATGCCACAATCAATTTATTGGAAACCAAGTTTGGTGAACGTGTTATCTCACGAAATGGCCCAGTCGATTGGCCGCCTCGGTCGTGCGATTTGACGCCGTTAGATTATTTCCTGTGGGGCTACGTCAAGTGTATGGTCTATGCCAACTAGCCAGCGATGATTGATGAACTTCGTACGAATATCGAACGTGAAATTGCAGCAGTATCGGCCGATTTATGCTTGAAAACCGTCGAAAATTGGGTTCAGCGTCTGGACTTCTGCAAGCGTGTCCGTGATGGCCAGGCAAAAGAAATCGAGTTCCGTACATAATGGCATCGAACGTACTTTCACAGGAATATAGAATTTCATTGGTATCTAAAACCGGTTTTGTTTTATTTAAAAAAAAACTTTTGTAGCGCTCTTATTGAATAACCCGTTACATTCCTTCATAATTTTACCCCATGTACTATATGTATGTGTATCACCCCTCTTACTATTCTAAATGGTTTTGCTCGATATTTGAGCTTTACCTTTTTTGCCCCTTTCATTTCAATCAAATCAAATTTTCTTGCATTTTGAAGTTATAATTTTCTAAAACTATTTTTGACCCTTTTACCCATGAACTCTTTTTAACTCATTCCCAATCATTCCAAAAGTTTTTTTCCGCATATTTTGAAATGTTGCCCACATTCACAACTTATATAAGACTTTCCTAATCATCATCTCAAAACGTTTTTCTCGCATTTTTACGTTTCACGCTTTTCGGCCCACTTTTTACCCGTATTTAAAATTTTTGTCACATTCCGAATAATCCTAAACAATTTTTCTCTCATTTTGAAATCTTAAGCGGGGAAATAGGCCGCTTTTGACCCACATACACAATTTTTTACCAAATTCCTAATCATTTCAAACTAATTTTCTAGTTCTTTGCAGTTTTACCCTTTTTTGCCCACAGGCACTATATTTATTGCATTCATAACCATTCAATATGACTTTTATCGCACTTTAAATATTACCACTTTTGTCCGCTTTTTACCCACATTGACAATTTCTAACACCTTCCCACCCTTTCAATTAATTTTCCCGTACCATAAAATTTTACAATTTGTTGCCCCCTTTTGTATTATTTCATAAATATTTCCCACATATTTAATAATTAAGTATTTTAAAATCTTCGAAAATTTAAATTATGCTCCCGAGCTAACAATACAAGGATTAAATCTTCAAAGTATTACAAATTAAACACCTTTACCGCTTTAAATTTTTCGGGCGAATCGATAATGTTGGCTCTCCTTACTCTGATTTCTAATATGTTTGTATTTCTAATAATCGAAAAATCGACTATTCACACACATGCTTTAAATAATCGAAAAGTACAGTGGAAATAGTTGAAAAATCGACTTCTTATACTTGAAATAGTCGACTTTTCATATACATATTTCACATTTGTGAAATAATCGAAAACTCGATTAAACGTCGCCTTTTCATACATTTGAAATAATCGAAAAGTCGACTATTCATATTTTTAAGTAATCGAAAAGTCGACTTTATCGACTATAGAACCCTAAACCACAGAGTAAATTACAAAAGCAAATCGAACTCGATGAAATGGCCATATACCTCGTCGTCATCAAGACAACATGAAGAGATGAATAGCTGCTCTTGTCTATTTCTCAATGATTATTTTGATTTTCTCTCTCTCGAACTCTCCCAAACAACTCTTTGCTGTTTCATTTCATTGTCAAACGGTTGTTTTGCTATTCCTTTCAGTCTAATTAGAATTTTGGGGCACAGTGCGCGTAATTTTGCAGATGTTTCTTAAATCTAATACTTTAAACCGTTTAAAATTAGTGAAAGTTAATGAAAAATGTATAAGATCAAATAATTTGATACCGGCTAAGACGTTATTGAGGAATAAAATAAATTAATTGTCGTTTAAAAGCGTTAAATTGTAGTTTGATCGGTATTCGCGAGTAGCATCGGCCGTGTCGTTTTGCATTTCAGTCTACAACAAAACTCCGTGTGTGTCGCTGAGTTACAAGAGAAATAAATCACTGTTGAAGAGCAACGATAAGAAAAAGCTTAAGAAGAGTAACAGGACGTTGTTGAAAGAGTGAGTTGCAAATTGTTTCGCGAATAGTTTATTTCCTGTTCTTCGTGTAGTGCATAATTCGTGTGTTTATACATGGGTATGTAATAAGTTCTGCCAGAGTGAAATAATTGTGTGTATTAAGAAAATATATAAGCGGTATAATGTATCAGTTAATAAGAAGAAAATCAACATGGGCAATTGTAAAAAATCAGTGTTATATTTAAAGTTGAATTAAATTGGGCAGCTCTGCTATATCCTTGGTGGCAGTTAAACAACATCTTTAGCGTAACCTAGGTAAGTACTCGCACATGTTTATTCGTCTGGCCTGCGAGATGTTTAGGTGTTTACAGTTAGCTTTTGTTTTTTTTTTAAATGTGGGAGACTTTTAAGCTTAAGCTTTTGTTAACCTAACGATTTTTAAGTTTATGTTAAAGCTTTTGCTGAAATCAAGCGTCATATCAATCTCAGAAACATTTCTCAATATAGTACCAATTAGGGCATCTATTGTCCTAACAAATTTAACTCTACTTCGTAGCTGAATTACATTTCTAAGAAGTATATTTGCCTTCGAGAAGTTTTCCAATTGGAAGTAGGAGAACTGTACTATTTTTTTTTGTTTTTTGTTATTTTAGAAATAATATAAGTATACTTATAATTGCTTTAAAAAAACCGTCGAAACAGCTACAAAAATTTATGTATATAATAAAAGGCTTAAAGCTAAACGCAAATCTTGTCCGTGAAGCGTGTACTTATGTGGAAAAACTCACCTCAAAAACCTTGGCAGCATTGCCAGCACCGAGTAGTATTAATAAGTGTTTGCAACAGCTGGTTTATGTACTAACAAAGCCCGTGGAATACGTGGAAGCATGTGGAGAATGAGAGAAATCTTTGACTTTAATAATTTACGTGTTAATTGATTGCACTTCATTACATTTTGTTTATTTTCACAGAATATCCCTTTTTTATCGATTTAATTGGCAAAATGTTCTCCCATTTGATGTGTTTTGTGCTGGTGGTTTGTTACGCGGCTGTAAAAGTATGAAAATCGCACAGCGCAACCCGAACTCTTCCAGTCACCTCTCACCGTTTCTTCTTCGAAAGCATTTTCTCTATAAGTTCTCCAAGTACCTACTTGATCAGCTCTCTCATGGGTACCCCTGATAGCCAGATAGCACTAAGAAACCCCTGCTTTCGTTAAATTGACTTTCGATGCCGACACTTATGGCCAGTTTCACAGTTGAAAATTCTCCATTGAAATGTACTTTAAATGCCCGATGCTTCTCATTTAAATGCCACTTTTATATGAAAATTTTCTGTGAGCTTTTAAATTGAGCTTTTAAATGACAAATGTGAAACTCGGCCTTATGGTTTTTCGATATGTACATTTTATTCAAAGTTGGTTTGAAGTTTTGTGATCGAATGTAAATAACAGAGCGAGTAATGTTGCGTCTAAAAGAGAGTGCCCAGATAAACTTGTTACAAAATCTTCAAATTGGAGATGCAGAAATGGAAATCGACACCAAAATCGTCAACATAAGTAGAAGCTGCAATTTCTGCACCAACTTTCGAAATTTGTGCGAAAAAATAAATAGTAAACCAAAGCCAATGCATGAATATAAAAGATTATACTTGTATGTCTAAAATGCAGGTCAAAATTGTGGGAACGCATCTCAACCTGGATAACAAAAATAGTAGTGGTTTTTGCGAAATGCTTCAAACGCACGTTATATTCGAATCCCAGATTATCCAACATACAACAAGACTCACTTCATTTTCAATTTCAACACGCATTCAGAAAATTTATGGACCACTGTCTGAAAGAATAGTGCAAATATACAGCAACACACTTACAACTTTAATTTTGAATAATCTCTCGTTGTCCCTCCTTTATTATCTTGCTCTCGACTGAGCAGAAACAGTGCAGCAAACATAGCTGTATTTGTATCCCACAAAAAGTTATATTTGGATGACAAACACATGTATTATAACATATTTATCATTGTGACCCCAACATGTAATATTAAACAGCAAACACAACGTGTATACAAGTATACTACATTTGCGATAAGCTGCAGACACACTTTACATTTGCATCCAAACGACAACATAAGACAGATTTTTCGGCATGCATTACATTCATTAAAATTGACTGGTTGGTGCGGTTTACACGCTGGAGGCATCATCGCTCCTTATTCCTTTCGAAATGAAAGCAAGTTCGCTTAACTCGGCAAATCTAGCAGTGTCGCAAAAACAAGCCATCTGCTAAGCGAGTATCCAACTTTTTGGCGAGTTCGCGTAACCCAGTACTCGGTGAGTTTGAAACTAAAATTTACTCATAAATTTTCACTTCACTTTTGCACTTTTTCAGCTTTCTTCCGCTTCCACTATGACTGGTCCCGGCAAGTCCACAAGACTGAATGGAATGCACACATTATAGGGATAAACAATTGTCAAATTAACGAGAATTGTTTCAACACATATACTAGTGCGAAAACATTCAACACAATACTTTACTGAAAACATCAATAATTCCCACTTCTTGTCTATGTAGGCTTTTGTTGAAAGTCCATGCATAGATGTTGTTGTTTCAAAATAGAAACAATACACGCTGAAAAATCTGTATTTTTGTTGTTGTTTGGGTTCATATATAATGTGTCTTTGGAGCTTGTCACAAATATAAAATACTTGTGTCCAAACACATTGTGTTTGCTATTCAATATTGCATGTTTGAGACACATGGATTAATATATTTTAATATATGTGTTTGCGACCCAAATATATCTCTTTTTATGGTATAAATACAGCTGTGTTTGTTGCACTGTTTATGGTCCCTCTTGAGAGCAAGAGAAAAATAGAGGGACAACGAGAGCGTCTAACTTGTAAGTGTGTATCTGTATTTTTGCTTTATTCTCTCAGATAGTGATTCCTAAATATACTTGAATGCGCCTGTAAATTGCATTTGAAGTCAGAGTTTCTTATTTTCGTGTATTCCGTCGTCAATGTTTCATCGGACAGAGGATATCAAAAGCGCTTGATCAGTGAAAAAAGTGTAAACGAATGGGATGTGATGTTGCTTTGGTTTTTCACTATGTGTTTCATATACATATGTATATGTTTGTGTGCTATCAAAGTGATAAACGATTTTGAGGAAAGAAATTGGAAAGGGCAACAACGTGCAGCCCTTTGTATGTCCGAGCCTTTACTGAGAAAATCCGAAAGGTGGACCATTTGTTAAATTAGTATTGTAAAAAACACAAATAATTTATCTACTCTAGGCTTGCATGAACTAGATTTGTATTTAAATATTTTGTTTGTGTACCAACTCATAGTGCTACGAGGGCGGATCAACAAGTCCGTGACTTTTTGAATGAAAAACAGTTTTTTTTGCACAAAAAAATAATTTTTCAACATAATCTCCTTTTAGCTCAATACACTTAGTCCAATGTTTGTCCAATTTTTGTATCACTTCCAAAAAATACGATTTTTGGAGGTCCATAAAATAGCCAATTGTTTGATTAATAATTTCATCGTTGGAGCTAAATTTCTTTCCACCGAGCCACTTCTTTAGGTTTGGAAATAGGAAATAGTCTCTGGGGTATAAATTCGGAGAATATGACGGATGAGGTACCAATTCATAGGCCAAAATAAACAACTCCAAACAATCAATTGACTTTATTACACGATTGAGTTTATGGTAAATTGAGAGCAACCGCGGCACCCTTCTTGCAGACAGCTTTCTTTAACCCAACTGATCATTTAAAATCGAAATCACACTGCCAGATGAAATGCCTGTGGCAGCAACAATCTCACACACTTTTACTCTTCGATCGGCCAACACCATATCGTAGATTTTTTCGACATTTTCGGGTGTATTGACCTCAACAAGCTGTCCAGAACATTCAGCGTCATTTGTACTTGTGCCACCTCAAGGAAAGAATCAATTTTTTACCATTGAAATCGATGGTGCAGATTCCCCATAGTATTTATCAAGTTTTTCCTTGGTTTGATTGACGGTTTTGTTTTCGCAAAAACTAATGTTCAATGAGATCTCGAAATTCACTTTTTCCCATTTTTAAAAAAATGCACGAGGTTGTATGTTTTGAACAGCTGTTAAACGCAAAGTAAATGACGGAACTTGCTCAAAATTTGGCAGTAGTCTATTAATAGGTGGTACTTGATGGGAGCAGTGTTGCATTTCATATAACTACGAGGGAAGTACGAAAAGTCGCTGACTTTTTGATCCGGCATTAATTAAAGCTTAGCTGAAACCTTCTGAAAACAAAATCGTGAAAGACAACACACAAAGGAGAAGCAAAAGATCAGAAGATTCTCATTTCATGAAAACATAAAACAAATAATGCATTCAATGGAAGTAAATGTAAAAATAACAATTTTAAATCTTCTAATTTTTTGTATTTATTATTTAAAAGTGTGGATATATATTGATAAAATTAATTATAATAAATAATACATATATATTGAATTGATTTTTGATGCGTTTCCAAATATTATTGTGTTATGCATATGTTTCCACGTAAAAGCATACATGTTTGCCAGTAAACAAGATACAGTTTACATTTAAATACAAGTGAGTTTGGGGCTTGCAAATATATGAATGTTTCAAATGTGTTCCAAACATAAAATGGTCCCTGCAGAATTTGTTGGCAGAATATGTTAGAGAGCCCGATATTTTTCAGCGTGCGATTGCCATCATATTGACGTTACAGTAACCCAACCATCTGCGAGTTCCTTCCGATTTTAGTGCTATTTTATTGATCTTTAAAAGTTTATGCAATTTCACTTCCTCTTAAGATAACTACTACTATCTATTTAAAATTATTTATAGTAGAAAATATGATTTTATGACTGGAGAACGTAAAAAAAAAACTATACATAACTATATTAATAGTTGCGAATGTTTTCAAAATGATTGAAAATTTCATTTCAATTTAGGGTGTGAAATACAACTAACTACCGCAATATCAACTACTGAGCATTATTGCAATTTATTAATTTGTTGATAACAAATTCGTTCCCTACACTACTCATTCACATTTTTAGTGTAGCGCTTACAAAAGTCGTTTACTACATACGAATGAAAATAATTTCACGATTTTGTGCAGTTTCTTTCTCTCACCACAGTCAACTTATACTTATGTTCTCGGTGTAACCCGCATGTACATACATATATCTCAAAGTATCAACATAAGATTAAGCAAAGATTATTGGTGCTACAACAATTGAAACTTTTTCCATGTCCTCCAAATAGCTCCTCACATCTCACATACATCGGAAAATACTACTTGCATTAAACAAATTGCTACTGTCGACTTTGGTTCGACTGGGAAGCACTTGATGGTTTGGCGTGGGGAGAACTACAAAACTTTGGCGTTAGGAAATTTTCCCAATTTGATAAATTGTGATTTGAACAGTTTTTATTTTGTTTTTCTACAAATATGTTTTTCTCTCTTATAATTGTATTTGTAAGGTGGTGGAAGCGATCGAAATGCAAGCAAGACAGTAACAGGACGAAATTGGGGAGGAAAATAACCATAAACTTTGAGAAAAGTTCAAATTTGTATTTCCAAGGTATTAGTTATAGAAAACGGGAGAAGCAGACCAATTGCTCAGTTATTTGTAGGAGGGGTACAGACTGAAATGGATTGCAATACCTTTCATTAATTGCAACTTTTCAACGAGGTTATATGTTAACTGAAATGAATTGGACAGGGTAATGGAGACTGGACTTGATACTCGTGGAACTTTATAGTTTTATCGAATTTAGCACTTAGATCTTTACAATGTTAACACAAAATATTTTCAATAAATCCGAAGTTAAAATATCTATGCTATGTAGATATTTAGGTGTAAAGCAATTTAGATTATTATGATATTTTTAAATAAATTTCATCACTGTTTTCTTACACTGTTGTATTAATGTTCACAATATTAATTTGACTTTCATTGTCCGTTCACAACCTGTTTGCGAGAAATCTTTTTCTTAAAATTCTTCAGGTTCTAATGAGGTCGTCTTCGAATTCTTTTCGTCCTTGTTCACTCTCATCGATTTTACTGGCATGACGTACTCAATCACTTTATATTTCCGGTTATGAATCAAAGAAAGGACTTCATATTTTAAATTGTGTATTACTTGTATTACTTATATAAATAATTAATGCAAAAAATTAAACGATTTAAATGATTTTTACATTTACTTGCATTGAATGCATTATTTGTTTTGTTTCGAATCTGCTACTTTGTAGTTTCTCCTTTCTTTGTTTTCTCTCACGTTTTGGTCTTCGGAAGGTTTCAACTATGCGTTGGTTATCACTATGCGTTGGTACACGATCAATATACTTATATGCAAATCTAGTGCATGCAAGACAAGCGTGTATTAATTACATGTGTTGTTTTTATTAAATTTCACAAATGGTCCGCTATTTCGATTTACTCACTAGAGGCTCGGGCCGAAAAAGGGATTCACGTTGTTTCTCTCTCCAGTTTCTTTCCTCAAAATCGGTTCGCACATTGGTAGTACACATACATATAGCGTTTGTTTATTCTTTTTTCACTAATCAAGGGCTTTCGATATTTTCTCTCCGATGAACCGTTGACGACTGAATACATGGAATTAAAACGCAATAAATCACGCACATTCCGGAATATTTATGAATCACTCACTGAAAGAATAATGGGAAAATACAGATGAAACTTACAAGATATACACACTCGTTGCCCCTCTTTCATTCTCTTGCTCTCGAGAGGTCATAAACAGTGCAACAAACACGGCTGTATTTGTAGCAGAAACACATAAATTTGGGCCGCAAACACATATGTTATAAAATATAAATCATTGTGTCTCAGACATGTAAAATTGAATAGTAAACACAATTTGTTTAGACACAAGCAAATAATATTTGAAACACGCTACAAACACGTTATATTGGCATCCAAACAACAAGCTATACAGACTTTATAGCGTGTACGAAAAGTGAGACGCTCTGACAAACGAACCACGTGCTGTCACAAACAATTCGTTGCAACAGAATGTATTAAGCGACAAAATGGAAATTGTTCAGGAACCAAAAAAAAAAACTTCCTGTCAAGTAGCTGATTAGTTTACTTTATCGATTATTACCATTTCATTTGCTTAATAACTCATGACATGATTATGCAAGGGAATTTCTCTGTACATCGAAATGTGGAGCTTGGCATACATTTTGAGAATATAGAAAAGAGTCATTGTGGCCAAATATGTCGCTTAATATATTCTGCCGGGAACGTGTCGACATATTACAGCATATTAGTCAATATGTCTAAATAAAAATAAATGGTTTCCCATTACATCCCAGTGAGCTGGACGCGTTTTAGTTTTACACTCACTGATTGGAACCTACAGTTTTACACCGGTTCCGAACGGTATCTTTGAGAAACTTTTTCATGGCTAAATACTCGATAGTGTCGCCGTCACTAAGCGCCGTCACCGTCGAAGGAACTGTAAGGTGGTATGAGCAGGGGTCGAACTCAAGTACTCATGTACAAGGGCCGTATCTACAACAAGTAATATTGAATAGAAAACATAATGTGTTTGGACACAAGTATATTATATTTGCGACAAGCTCCAAACACATGTTATATTTGCATCCAAACAACAAAAAGCGACAGATTTTTCAGCGTGTAGTATTTTTTTAAGGCGAAATTAAATTCTAAATTTTACATGAACCACACTTTAGTTTTCCATCACATACCATGAAGGCATAGGCTTACACACTCTGATTGTGACCTGCAGTTTTCACCGGTTCCGAGTTGTATTTTGACAAGCTTTTTCATGACTACCTACTCGGTAGTCGATCTCAAAATTCAAAAAGACTGAATTAAACATAAACGATGTTTATAAAAGGCATAGTTTACCATAAAAACTGAACCCGGTTATTAACCGGTTTCTACACCTCGGTTTAACCGAAAACCGGTTTCGCCAAAATCGGAATATTCGAAAAAACCGAAAACCGACATTTAAATTTTTGAATACACTAATTGACATGTTTTTTTAATACGATACTATCATTATTCTGTAATCTATTGTTCATGTTTCATTTATGTATGTATGTACACAAAGGAAAGGCTCTATTTGATTCAACCATTTTTTTTTGCTTTAAAGTTTAGTTGTCTAAAATGTCGTTTGTGTGAAATGATATTTTTCTTTGCGTGTAGCACTAACGGCAGACATAAGGCAGCAAGCAAATAGCCTAAACTTGAAGTTATATGTGTTGCCTATCACAACAGATATTTGGTAGGAACAAAACGATTTGGAATCCCTCTTTCTGAATGGCCAGCTTAAAATCTTTCAGCGATATTGCAATTTAAAGACTTAAATCGCCTTATACAGTTCCCATGCAAATTCAATGCAAAGATTTATTTACTTAAATGTTTCAAATGACTTCCATTCCAAACCGAAATGACAGAGGAAAATAAATCCTGAATAAAAAATCTTCAAATTTCAAAGATATCAAACATTAGTTGCCTTTTTTGTGTTGATTGCAAATTGTTTACACATTCTTATCGTTTTTATTTGCCTCTTCTCCTTGCTGAAGGTAAGGAGGTTCTGGAATAGAAAAAACACAGAAAACGAAGATTCAGAGGAATGAAAACAAACTTTGAGCAATTAATGAAAATGCGTACAACTCCACCCATTAGACATTCCCCCGGCCTGATTTAAAAGATGTTTTCCTTACCGTTTTTTGTATTTATTCTTCGTTTATTTTTTTTGCCTACGAGTATAAGTATTCTCCCACTTCTTCTTCGTGTTCACGTTGTTGACATTAGCATTTCAAGTCTTCTTTAAGTTTTACAAACATTTCACATGTTTTATTTTTCTGCGTCTCCTCGACGTCCTAGTCCTTGCCAACGTCCTTGTCATCATCATCATCATCATCATTTTCATCTTTTGCTTCAATTCGTACTTTTGTAGGTCCTTTTTCCTCCATTTTTTTCAGTTCATTTCAGTTTGTGCGTTCATTCGTTTACTGATGATGCCGTTCTTTTTCGACTTTACAAACATTTTTCTCTTTTAATTTATTTGATTAAATGCATTTGAATTATACGGCAGGGGCAGGCAGTTGGATGGACCAGCAAACGGAAAGCAGAAAGGAGAAGTTGAGAAGACTGTTCAAATATTTGCATAAATTCTGCAGATGAGAGATCCTTTGCTCTCCATGCAACTACTCCAAAGAAAGATAGAAAGGATTTTTCATCTTCTTTTGATTTAAGTGCTTAAGGATATTTGAATTGAATTTTAATTGGGTCATTTATGTTATCAAATGTACCGTAAAAGTTATGTTAATAACCTCAGCAAATCCTTATTGGGAAAATGTTCTAATAGAGACATAAAGGATTATTTACTACACACTCCATGGTATTGACACTGCCTGTATTGAAGGTAATTGGTTGGAATTTCCAAAGTAAGGAATATTGTTTGTACAAGATAACAATTGGATAATCAGTACGAGTGGTATCACAAAGTCTTGGTCGAATGAATATGAGGGTATAATATTTGACAGATGTTCTCTTAAGGAACATAAAAATAAATGTAATTCAGCCATAGCTTTCTTACTGCTCCGATTTGAATGCTGATGGAGCTGAAATTCTGCAGAGGGGTAAGGTACTGTTGGAACCAATTAATGTACCAATATTTTTGTGTTCTACCAAATATACACTTATAGTCACATCGAAAAATCGTTACTGGACTATAATATTTTTGTAAGGAACTACACTGAAAGAAAAACTTTAAGTAGCGGGGAGGTAACATGTTAGTCAGTGTGTTGATATTGAGCGTGTTTTTTATTCCCTGCTAAACTAATTTTTCGACCACTTTGTATGGGGAGCTAAGCGATATTAAGCGATTTTAAGCGGCTCCCCATACAAAGTCGTCGAAAAATTAATTTAGCAGGGAATAAAAAAACAGGCTCATTGATGCTATTTTAATGCAGTTTAGTTGATGCTGCAAGGAACTAAATCATACTCAATTTTGACCGTTCACGTTGTGTGGCTGCAACAACCTTATCTTCTTTGCAGCAACGAAAACATTAGCTATGAATTTTGGAAAAGCAAATACTAAAACTACACCATTTACACTTGTAATTTAAAAAATTTCAATTTAATTTTGGAAACTATTAAGTAGAATAAATTATGTTCCTTAGCGCTACGATTCAGCACAAAAATTACCACGATGGTAGAGTCTCCGACTAGAAAACGGCAGCTGGCGAAGGGCCTGGCATCAAATTTCACCAAATCAAACTTTGTTTTTATTATTATTATTTTGTTTGCAGCGATTTGCAATGTGTCGATTAAATTTGTAGTCATTTTAAAAAAAAAGTTACCATATGACAAGTACAAGGAACGAACATTTGTTGCCAAATTTTTCGAATCAAATAGTATTCGCCTGAAAGTATACCATACAAATTACGGGGTTGTGTAGTGAGGGTATAAATCAGTGATGCCCAAATTTTGAATTTCAATTACACGCGTGATGCTGTTTCTGCGCTGCCGACACATGTATAGTATACGATTCTTCGTGTGATTTCGATCGTGGGCGGTCGGCTCTTGCTTTGTTTACATTTTTCAATGCAAATCAAATCAGTCGTTGGTCAGCATTTGTTAGAGGAAGGGATAAATTTGCAGTGGATAAGGACTTTTTTACCTACCTCCGATTTGAAAAAGTCTCCAACTCCTTTTGGTCCAATAATGAGAGTACTTTCGGATTTGGCTCACCAAATTTTATGCGAGAGGTTTTTAAATACAACACGTTGCAAAATAAGTAAGGTAGAAGCAGAAAGACTGTGAAATATTAAAGCCAATTATTGAAAACCTGATTGGACCTTATCAATGTGGTTTTAGACTAGGCAAGTCCACGACTGACCAAATATTCACGCTACGCCTAATTCTGGAAAAGACCCACGAAAAGAAAATCGATACATACCACCTTTTTGTCGATTACAAAGCTGCTTTCGATAGCCCCATAATGGGAAAACTGTACGAATCTATGTCTGAACTTGGTATTCCGGCAAAACTGAACCGCCTCTGTAGAAAGACGCTGATCAACACCAAATCAGCAGTGAAACTGGGGAAAGACTTCACTGAACCATTCTGTACCAAGCGAGGACTTACACAAGGCGACACACTTTCGTGCAATCTCTTCAACAGCTTAATGGAGATAATAATGAGAAAGGCTGCAGTAAATACGAACAAGACCATTAACACGAAAACCCATATATTGCTGGCGTATGCTGGCGACATAGACATCATTGGGCAAACTTTGCGAGAGGTTACTGCAGTATTTTCAAGAATCGAAAATGAATCAGCGAAGGTGGGACTTGATGTTAATGAGGGCAAGACAAAATTAATGGTGTCAACGACTAGACAAACCTATCGACTTGGCCTGCACTTGAACGTTGACAACCGATTGAATTTTGAAGTGGTAGATGAATTTGTCTACCTTGCATCCGCCGTGAACAAGGACAACAACGTCATCCTGTAGATAGATAGGAGAAGTGTGCTTGCAAATATATACTATTTTGGACTCAACAAGCAGTTTAGGAACAAAGCCCTCTCTCGTTGATTAACCCCTTTTAATAGTACAGCTTTGGGGGTACTGCTTTGCAGGTAGAGGGTTTGAATAAGTATGGTATGAAAGGTATGCAAACATTGTAAGCATATTAAGGTAGATTAAGATAGTTCTAGAAATATTATTAAATGTATAGAAAACAGTGTGTTGAAAGATTAATGTTAGGTTTAAGTTATTTTTCCGTCAGATGTCCAGTACTCAATAAAACCAAGATTTTGAAAATGAAATGAAAAAATGCCCTCTCTCGACGGACAAAAGTCCAGCTATTTCAGCCTCTCATGTTACCTGTCTTGACATATGGCTCCGAAACTTGGGTCATATCGCAAGCGGATGAAAAACACCTGCGGGTTTTCGAGAGAAAAATTGTGGTCCTATTAGAGAAAACGCCGAGTACCGACGTCGCTGGGCGAATCAAATTAGTCCAATTGCGTTGGCTAGGCCATGTTATCAGAATGGATGAAGATGAGCCAGCGCGAAAGGTTTTCGATAACGTACCCGATGAAAGCAGTAAAAGAGGATGACCAAGACTCCGCTGGAAAAACCAGACAGAAGAATCCCTCCGTATCCTTGGTGTAACCAACTGGCGAGAAAAGGCGAAGGATAGAGCCAGTTGGAAGAATATGTTGAAATTTGTTTAATTTGTTTGTTTAATTAATATGTGTAAGACGCCTGACCTCACGAGGTTGTACAATAGTCAATAAAAGTACAGAAGCAGTAGGAATTGCAGGAATTTTGTGTTTATATCATGGGCCGACCTTGTCAAACTCAGCTGATCGAAATTACCAAAATGTATTTGTTCTATTATTTTTTGTGTGATATGAGTGAAATATATGTGTGCCTGACTGAGGTTATCTAAAACTTTCACCATATTTACACCGAAAGATTAACAAGCCGCAGATTAAATAAATTTTTTTTAATATGTTAATCTTTTTGTGTAAATACAGATTTATTAAATTATTCTATAAAAACTACTCTTACGTCGAAAAAAGTACTTTCGAAAGAACACAAAAAGTCCCCTCGAAAATTATCTAATATCATCACTGGTCACGTTGCATAATTGTTTAAAAATACATCAAATTTAACTTCGGTTTATTCTGCTCCACACACAAGCGCAATAGTTATATGTGTGTGGGCATCACTGGTGTAAATAATTAATTATTAAGTTTTCGGCAACAATTTTTTTTTTTACAAACAGTTTTCCAAAAACATCGATTACTTTTAACATCAATGTTTTACTGACATCGATGTATTGTATCGATGTTTTTCTGTCAGACTGTGATTGTGACCAGTGCTGTAAAAATTGTACTATCTTGTATTTTTGTCTTTGAGATAATCTTTTATATAATTTTGTTTCAGCAATATAAGTACATAAATAAAATAACTCTAGTATTATTCAATTTTTATATTTTTTCGCCTTTATATCATGGAATATGGTAACTTATTTGTTGATAACATCAACAAAAACCAACATCTGTTAAAAACAGAGATGTTTTCAAAAAAAAAAAGTCTTCAACAAATGTTTATTTATTTTTTTTAACAGTATAAATTGATTTTTTTTTAACAGTATTAATAATTTTTTGTAATTTTTGGCCTTAATATCATCAAATAGGGTGATTTATTTGTTGATAACACATATTTAAAAGAGAATATCAGCAAAAGCAAAATTTCCGTAAAAACGTCGATGTTTCGTCGATATTTTCGAACATCGATGTTTTTTACCGATGTTTTATCGACATCGATGCCTTTTACAACATCGATGTTTTAAGGTCGATGTCGCAGCACTAATTTGCCAGCCGCGCATCGAAGACATTGAACTTGGACGAACAATAATAGAATTAATGGCAGATAATCTTGTTCTTTTGACAAATATTCCAGTATGCCGAAAATCCGCGAGTGGATTGGGGAGAGCTTCTCACAACTAGTGAGCTCTGCGCTTTCTAGTTATACACTCACTGATTGTAGGATACACTTTTACACCGGTTCCGAACGGTATTTCGAGAAGCACTTTCATGTCTAAATACTCGATAGTGTCGCCATCACTAAACGCGGTGTGCGCTGCCGAAAAAAATGTAAGGTGGTCAGAGCAGAGATCGAACCCACGTTCTCATGTACAAGAGCCGCGCACACTACCATTGCAACACAAACGGTTTAAGTATTGGCCGCCTGTAGACTGGCACGTACCTAAATTATTATTTCTTTAATAGGTGATTTTTGAATGTAGCGCTATTTTTCAACCTAAACATCAGGCTGTGCCCGCCCCGAAGTACAATTCTGCGTACGGTACTGTCTGTACACACTTCCGGATTACTCATTCACTGTGCTGAGTGTACAGGGTGATTCAATTGTAATGCAGATCTTTGAAGCAACTATTTATGATATGTTTAGGTTTCTTTTCTGACAATTGGTACTACAGGCTTTGAATAACTGAGTCATGGACCGATACTCAATTGAGAATCGCGTAACAGTGATCGAAACGTTTTATAAATATGGTCGTTGTGCCAGAACTGCATTTGACGTATTGCATGTTTTTCGGTCAACCGGGCCTCTGAGTCAACAATCAACCGTTTGGTGCATAAATTCGTACAAACTGGGTCAATGCAACTGCCGTGCAACAGCCGTTCGCCTTCGTAAAAGTCGTTCGGCTGAAAAATTGATGCTGTGGTAGACCAACTGTTGACCAGGCCGCGACAAGTTTAGTTCGTCGTCGTGCACAGCAATTGAACCTTTCCTACATCACCGTTTAGAGGATTTAGGAAAAATTCCTATTTTTGCACGCCGAAAAAATGCAATTGCCACAGGAACTGAAGCCTGGAGACTATTTGCAGTGCCGTATATTGAAGCGTGACGAAAAACTCGACTCGCAATCCGAACTCGCTCGTTTTAAACTCGAAATCCGATTTAAAAAGATTCAAATTCGTAAAAACTATTTTTATCAAAGATTTTTATTTTCCGGCTGTACATTTTACTTCATAGCGCCCGATCTCGAGCGAGCCGAACATTTTTTGGGAGCGAGCGGAAAGCAAGCGAAAAAGACGGATCTTCAATTGCAAAAAAATTACGTAAAACAGACTGTGGCCACTTTCATTCAAAATGTTGACTATGACGGTTGATGAAGACAAACTCAGGTCGCCAAAACTATGAATATGGAAAATATGTTTCTTTCGACGAAAATAACAAAATTTGCTAAACGAAATTTGTCAAGGAATATAAGTGTAATTTATCATCATGAGATTCAGGATCATAGAATCTAATTATCACATTTTTAATCATCATTATCAGCACTTGTTTCTCAGTGCCCTCAATATAAATGCTTCATTCTTAAATAAGCAGACAGAAATTATACAGCACACTGTAAGAGCTGGTAGGGATGAAAACAACTTAAAGATTTAGGCTCGCGATCCGATGTTTCCGCGATCGCTCTCGAGCGAGTCGGAGATATATTACGTCCTTCAATTTTTAAAGTCTCTGGCTATTTCTGCCTGTTAAAATCGTGAGCGAGTTATATTTTCAGATCTTTAAATTTTAAACTCGCACGCGAGTTTTACTTTATAAAATCGCGACTAGGGTGAAGTGAAATCGTGAACGAGTTGAAAATTGTCTTCGCTCGTGATTTATGAATTGGCGAGCGAGCAGAAAAAGAGAGCTCTCCCTCCATACTATGGTATATTTATCAATTGGATGCTGGCGATTTAAAAAAAATCACCATGATCGATAGCAAATCTGCCGCATTTGGGGTACTGAAAATCCACATGTCATGCAAGAATATATAAACTCTGAAAAATCTGTCTTTTTTGTTTGTTTGGATGCAAATATAACGTGTTTGTAGCTTGTCGCAAATATTTTATGCTTGTTCCCAAACACATTGTGTTTGCTATTCAATATAACATGTTTGAGACACAATGATTAATAGGCCATTATTTATATTTTTAAAAACAAAAACGAGGCAGATAGGAAAGAGACAACAACGCAGGAAGGCTTGAATTCATGAAAACAATGCTTGCAAACATGTACCTGTTTCCTGCAATATGTTGCTGGGTCGATTATTTTTCAGCGAGTATACACCCACAACGAGTCCGTACCATACTTCTCCGAAAATGATAAACGTTACCGTCACATCTAAAAAATCTTGGTTTCAACAGCACGTTGCCACTTCCCACACAGCCCAGAAAACAATGACCCTGTTGCGAACGAAGTTTCCAGGATGCATTAGTCTCACGAAACAAAGAGGTCAAATGACTGCCGAGATCTAGTGATTTGACACCTCTGGATTTCTTTCTTTGGGGCTACGAAAAAGTATCCTATAAGCCCGAGACGTGTCCAGAGCTGAAGAACGAAACATACGCATGCATTATAAATGATACACAGCCCGACTTAGGCCAAAAAGTCATGGACACTTTTGATACGCCCATCATATGTTGCCAGAGGAGTCGTGGTGGACATTGAACGGATGTTGTGTTTCATGCCTAAAACATAAATAGACAAAAAAAAATCATTGCGAAAAATTTTGTTGTTCTTATAAAAGAAAATCTAGGGTCTTATAAAATCAACCTATATAATTATGGCAAAATTTCCAAACTCCAAAATTTAAATATTAGGGACTTCGATCAATTGCCATCTAAGTAGCTCATTTATTTGAGTCCAAGTCCTGGATTACGATAAAATGGGAAATGCCTCATTACACTGGAGTAATAAACTCAGTGTATATTCACTTCCCATGGTAATAATTAGTAAAAGTTATGAGTTCCCGCCGTCGGTGATGTAATGGTAAGTGTGCGCGCCTCTTGTACATGAGAGCCTGGGTTCGATCCTTGCCCTGACTACCTTACATTTCTCTCGGCGTCGGTCACCTCGTATAGTGACGGCGACACTATCGAGTATTTAGCCTTGTAAAAGATTTTCAAAAGTTCGAAACCGTTCGGAACCGGTCTAAAACTGCAGGCCCCAAGCAGTGAGTATACAACAGCTCGCTGATTGTGAGAAGCTCTTCCCAATTCCTTCACTATTTATTTATTTATGAGTTACCGTTTTGTGGATACGAAAGCAATATAGTATCAGGCTACGGCATAAGTTTTTAAATCGAGAATTCTTTTCACTGAGATTGTCTTAAATTGTACTTATATATGAATGTTATGGGAAAGATCATGCTAAAACCACAAATACAAAGGGCCGTCTAAATTCAATAACCCAGCGGCGGAAGTCATGACCTGGAAGGCAAGAAATCATGACCAAAGAGGACTTCATTAAAATTCGGAAAGCCTTCCCTACACATTACCTCCTTATTTCTTTTTAACATTGCGTGACATTGGGTGGCAAGGCGTTCCTTGCCCATTGCCTAAAGAAGGCCTTAGAAGGCACGCAAAGAGGAAGGCCTTAGAAGGCATTTACTTTAATTTATTTTTGTTAAACAAAGTAAAATTAAAACAATTTATTTTATCACAAAATCATAATCCCCTTCTACATATTTATTTATAAGCATGTATGTATCTATCTTAGAAAGTTTTACCACGCCCAACTTCAAATTGAAAATCTTAAACATACCTTGAAAAATATTAAATAAAGAATATAATTTTAAAATTTGTATGAAATTTTCCAACTAAATTACGGTTAAAAAGAATCGGGAAAGAAATTTCGCAAATTGTAAAAATCTTGTTCTTGGTTAGAGCTGATGAAAAAATGCATGCATTTCGCAGGCCTTATTTTAGGAAGGCATTACAAGACAACCACTCCGCATGCCTTACTTGTGGAAGGCCTTGCGACTTCCGCCACTGGGAAAACTCGTAACAAATTCCTAGTTATCCTCCAGTATACCAAATTATATTGAGTAAATTTTATTTTCAGATTGTTTTAAATTGAATACGGATTTGGACGGATGGAAATGCGCTCTATCGGAGTGGATGACTTTTTTGTTTGAAAAATTGCCATGGACTTCTCTTTGCTCCATTACCGATTGGACGAATTGCCGGCGCTTTATATGGTCCGCTGGTTTGAGCTTCTGAGTAAGCTGAATTTTGTATGCATGGAAGTGGAGGTCGTTTGTTAAAATTCGCTTCGCAGTGGTTCGCGAAATTTTCAGTTGTTGAGAACGATGCCGAATTGATTGATTTCGGCGACACTAACGTTTACAGCACCAATATTTTCAAGACACCGAGCGGTACGGTGACGCACTGGAGTCTTATTGTTCAGAACCGACCCAATTTCTTCTCCACTCTTCGAATGGTTGACAGATTAGATGCACTGTCTCGTCTGAAAATTCTTCGAAGTTTGTGTGTATTTGCACAATTATATCGTGCTGTTCTTTCCTAAAGCGCTCCATTTTTAATATTCGGAATAAGCATATGTGGCAGCTGCTAAATTTTTAAAGATTTTTTAAAGATGAAGTTTTTTTTATTTTATATGTTCACAATTTTTGTTCTTTATGACAAGAGCTACAACTTTCCCTCAGAGAGTAAATCAAAATTCCGAACTGTTTGCAAGATATGAGCCTGACCAAATGATCAGTTTTTTGCAAAAATCCCACCGAGGCCCCAAATCTTTGCGGGCCCATAAAAAAAGTGCATGACTTTAGGCAAAACTGGGAGACACGGGTATTTTTTTGGTCTTTTATCACGTAGTGGTGTCCGTATTTGGTTATATTTTTTCGTGTTGCACTGTATTACTTGTATGTGTGTATTTGAATATTACCTCTCAAAAGATTTAATTCCATGGGACATGAAAAAACCATAGTTATCCTCCAGTATACAAAATTATATTGAGAAAATTTTATTTTCAGATTATTTTAAATTGAATACGGATTTAATTGCCACGTCTCTTCCAGTATCTGCTGTAATAAGTGGTTGGTAAACTAACCAACTTGATTAATATATTATATTTATAAAATTAATTAATTTATACTAAGAATGCCCAAGATCTATTCCTATGCAAATACCTGTGTAGGTCAACGTTCCTAATTCTATGGGCGCAGTACTGTAAATTTAACATGCTAGTTGTTTCCAAACTATGCCCATACTCTCATCATATGTTCATATCGGAGTTTGTAGATTTCAATAATGAAATTTCCTTTCACATCATTGAATATGTCAGAAAAAAAAGTAACATTCATACAGTTAATTTCCGTTCAGGCAACAATGATAACAACATCAACAGCAATGTCATAAATAGCAAAAAATCGCAACATGTAGCAACATTGTGTGGCTGACTGCCACAGAAAAAGTTTCCGTTGCCTGTTTGTGTCATAAATGATAGACATACACAGTATAAATACAACACATGATGATGTGTATTGAAATCGTTTACATTTTACATGTTTTCCCCTCGAGGACTTTTTATATGCTGGCGAGCAACATAGATGAGCGAGAGAGAGACAGAGAGAGAGAGAAATTAAGGAAATTGAGGCACACCCACTTTACTGATATGTCATTTCCTTTTCGAAATTGGTCTGGCACAAAGATGCATTGATGCATGTGAGAACTGTTTGGCGGTGGAGGGAGCGAGAAACATTTTGGCGAATTCTATCGGAAATAAAAATGAAACATGAACGTAACTGAAAACATTTTCAATTAAATGTTTCCATTCACAATTACCTTTTTTTTTAATATCAAATATGACAGATAAAAATGCTGTTGCAACCATCTCAATTGCTTAACTAAATTTAAGGTAAATATTAAATACCTTGTTTGTTACAGAATTCTGTGTTTATGACAGATGACAACACAAGTCAAAAAAACAAAATTTTTCAGGAAAGCTTTTTAGGACTTAATTCTGTTTGTACGCTTTGGAAATGTCTGTTAGGCTGATAAAAATAGATAAATTGATAAAAATTTAAATTATTTTTATAAATATTTTTAGTTCTTAAATATTGTTATACATAGAAATCATAATCTCGAAACGGCAAATATCGACATCCACTCTTAATCCGATGATTTGTACCTTTATTGATTATTTTACAACCTCATGGGGTGAGATGTCTTACACATATTAATTAAACAAACAAATTTTAACACATTTCTCCGACTGGTTCTATCCTTCGCCTTTTCCCGCCAGTTGGCACTCGCCGCTTTCCTTAACAGGGCCATATATAGGGTGTTTGTCCTGGGCAATGGCTTTTCGGAAACCTCCGTTAGCTAGCTAGAGTGAGACGGCGAAACAAATGAGCGGAAAATCAGGTTTAGTAGGTGACTGATGTCACTGAAGTTCATCAAACAATCGGGCATATTCTTTTGTCCTTAGAAGGCGGATGAGCCAAACATACGGGCCAACGGAGGATAGAAACTAAAAGAAGAAAATCCAGTTTTGACATATTGCATCCTGGTCAGCGTCTCATCCATAATGGGCGGCTGAAATCAAATATCCTGGCAGTAGGTAAAATGCAAAAACCCGGTGGACTGGGTTTGCCTCCCGCCATCGTTCATAATGGCACTGAATATTCAAAAACGAAAAAGAAAACATAAACACCCCCTATTTCTTGACGACCCGCGCAAACGTTATAAGGACCACGATTTACGGATATGCACTTGGAATGTATGAACTCTATATAGATCCGGTGCAAGTATCCAACTGGCAGATGTCCTCAAAAGACATGGCTGTACAAGAAAATGAAACTGCGACATATACTACAGTTGCCATGAGAAAAACATGAATTTGGCAAAAGACTGCGACATCTAGACTCTAGGTGCAATCCTGTGAGTGAACGTATAGCCACAATCCGAATAAAAGCGAACTATTTTTATATTTCTCTAATTTGTGTGCATGCCCCAACAGAAAGATGATGATGCCAAAGACATATTCTATGAGCTCGTAGAGGAAACGTATGACCGCAGCCCTGGCAATGACATTAAGATTGTGCTAGGAGATTTTAATGCTAAAGTAGGTAGGGAGAATGTGTTTCATCCACCTATTGGCAAGTTTAGTCTATTGATTTGCCGCGGCAAAAAACAAGGTCATTAGTGGTACAAGATTCCAGCATAAATACATCCACAAGGCTACTTGGGTATCCCCTGATCAAAGAACGAAAAACCAAATTGATCACGTGGTAATTGATGGAAGGCACTCATCCAGTGTAATGGACGTACGAGTGATCCGAGGAGCTAACATCGATTGTGATCTCTACCTGGTAGCAGAAAATGTTCGCACAAGATTAAGTAGTGGAATGCACGTAGTAAAGCAGTGGAAACCCATTCCCGACTCTATAAAAACTGCCTCAACAAACGTTCTTGGTTTCGAAAAACCGCTACGCAATAAACCATGGTACGATGAAGAGTGTCGCCTTGCAAATGATGTAAAGAACGCTGCACGTATGGCAATGCTTCAGTCAATTGAAAGGCGAGCTGCAACTGAGCGGTATAGGGAGACAAGAAAAGAGGTGAACCGTACCTTTAGGCGTAAGAAACGTCGGTGGAGAAAGCGCGAGAGTGAGAAAATTGAGACATACAGAAGGAAGAACGAAGCCCGAAAATTCTACCAAAAAGTCAAAACCGGAACTAATGGACATGGTTCAGGGCCCCCTTCTATAAAGACAAGGACGGAAATCTCATCGCAGATGTGCAGAGCATGTCGGGAATATGGAGAGATCATTTCAACGCTCTACTAGTACCTGAGATATCCAATGACAATCGATCACAATATGGACGACGACGTCGAATGCCCCCATCCTAACCAAGACGAGGCCAGAACAGCTATTGCCCAGCTTAAGGACAACAAAGCCGCAGGAGCCGATGGATTACCGGCGGAGCTGTTTAAGGCTGGCGGCGATGAGCTGATAAGGTGCACGCATCAGCTCATTAGCAAAATTTGGTTAGATGAATGCATGCCCGCCGATTGGAGTCTCAGTGTACTATGTCCCATATTTAACAAAGGTGACCCGAGTATCTGTCCCAACTACCGTGGAATAACCTTTAACCCATAGCATATAAGGTTCTATCAAGTGTAATATGCGAAAGACTAAAACCAATTATCGCTGACCTGATTGGACTACACCAGTGTTTCTATAGGCCTGGAAATTCGACAACTGACCAGATTTTCACGCTACGCTAAATCCTTAGAAGACACACGAAGAACAAATCGACATCTATCATCTATTTATCGATTATAAAGCGGCCTTCGATAGTCCGATCCGGGAGAAACTCTATGAAGCAATGTCTGGGCTTGGTATTCCTGCAAAACTCATACGCCTTTGCAGGATGACCTTGACGAACACCAAATCCGCAGTGAAAGTTGGTAAGGATCTCACCGAACCTTTCGAAACTAAGCGAGGCCTCAGGCAAGGCGACACCCTATCGTTCGATCTCTTTAACAGCTAAATGGAGATCATTATGAGAATAAAATATAATAAAACCATCAGCAGCAAAAGTCACAATATAACGCGATTGCGGATTAAAATAACTCGATTGCGCTGGCTAGGCCATGTCAGTAGAATGGATGAAGACGAACCAGAACGAAGGGTTTTCGAAACCAAACACGAAAGAAGACGAAAAATAGGAAGACTCCGCTGGAGGGACCAGATCAGGAGAAATAAAGCAAAAGATCGAACTGGTTGACGAAATATGTTATCTTCGTTTTGTAAGGTCCCTGACCCCCCGGGGTTGTCCGAGACCGGATAAGTAAGTAAGTATATATAGGGTGTCTCTGTAAGAATGCACTTTTTCCTATTAAAATAAAAACAGGTAGTTTTGAGAGAGCTGTAATTTTGTTATTGAGTTGTAAAGAAGACATGTTCCGATTACGTATGGATTGAAATAATGGCCCCCATGGCTCTGATGACAGGCCATTACTCTTTTCATGAAATCTTCCATTACTTTTTACAGAGATGTGGTTGACTGTCACAGATGACGCGTTGCATCTCGGAATTGCTTCTGGTTTATTCGCATAAACCCGTGGTGGCAAGTTGACATCAGAAATTCTGGCTAAAAATATGTTCTGGAAATCGTTGCTGGAATAAATCGATTGTTTAATGCGCGGTGTGGCACGTGGCGACTCCTTGCCGAAACAACATGTCCTCCAGATCCATGCCGTCCAGTTGAGGCAATAAGAACCCCGTTGTCATGTTCCTGAAACAAATGCCGCTCACAGTTACTGCAATTACTGCCTCATCTTCAAAACAGTAAGGCCCAATCACGCCGCCGGACCAAATCCGCACCAGACAGTTGCTCGTTGTGGGTACATCTGTTTCTCGTGGATTGCATGAGGATTTTCTCAGACCCAAATTCGACAATTTTGTGTATTCACGAAGCCACTCAGATGGAAATGGGCTTCATCAGAGAGGATGACTTTTTAGTTTGAAAAATTGGCATTGACTTCACTTTGCTCCATTACCGATTGAACGAATTCGCTTCGTAGTGGTTCGTGAAATTTGAAGTTGTTGAGAACGATGCCGAATTGATTGATTTCGGCGACCCTCTCGTTTACAGCACCAATATTTTCAAGAGACCAAGCGATACGATGACGCACTGGAGTCATATTGTTCAGAACCGACCCAGTTTCTTCACCCCTCTTCGAATGGTTGACATATTAGATGCACTGTTTCGACTGAAAATTCTTCGAAATTTTCGAGCGTTTTCGCAATTATAACGCGCTCCATTTTTAATAATCGGAATTACCATATGTGGCAGCTGCTAATTTTTTAAAGATTTTTTAAATATGAAGTTTTTTTGATTTTATGTGTTCACAATTTTTGTTCTTTATGAAAAGAGCTACAACTTTCCCGCAGAGAGTAAATCAAAATTCCGAACGGTTTGCAAGATATGAGCCTGACAAAATGATCCCTTTTTGCAAAAATGACACCGAGGCTCACAAATCTTTGGGGCCTGTAACGTGGTTTTATCTTCGGCTGAGGTAGTCTCAGTCGTCTCTAGGGTCGTAGTAAGGACCCACAAAACCTTACAAAATTATACAGTGAATTTCTCCCTGACTAGGACAATAATAAGATCGTCGTTTTATTTTCTTTGATTCACAGAGTTCATATATTAAATTTTAACGAAAACGATTTAAAGCTCCTTTTGATGGATAGATTCGGGTTACAGGTACGGTGCTGGTAGATGACGGGTAATTACGGGGTGATGTCTAATCGGTGGATTCGGGTTGTTTGCTCGGGCCGTTGAATGAGAACTCGGCATTCGTTTAGTCGGTAAGTGTTGCCGCTGTTCGGGTTCGGCTGCGGGTACAGGGTTCGGGATTATTAAGTCGGTGGTTACAGGTATTCTGGTTACTGGTACAGTGATATATTGTAGTGTATTCCCGCTTTGTTATCGATGTCCGGCTAGCTCCGCTGTAATAGAGATTAATGACATAGGTAATGAAGTCGGGTTAGTAGAGTAAGAATAGTAGTGGAAACAAAGGTGCAGTACTCATGATGAGTAAAGCCTTCGTAACAACAAAAATGCAGTGCCCACGAGGAGCAACGTCTTCGCAATAACCAGGGTGCAGTACCCACGAGGGGTAAAGCCGTGGTAATAACCAGGGTGCAATACTCACGAAGAGTAAAGCCGAGGTAATAACCAGGGTGCAGTACTCACGAAAGTAAAGCCGTGGTAATAACCAGGGTGCAGTACCCACGAGGGGTAAAGCCGTGGTAATAACCAGGGTTCGGTACTCACGAAGAGTAAAGCCGAGGTAATAACCAGGGTGCAGTACTCACGAAGAGTAAAGCCGAGGTAATAACCAGGGTGCAGTACCCACGAGGGGTAAAGCGGTGGTAATAACAAAGGTGCAGTACTCACGAAGAGTAAAGCCTTCGTAACAACACAGATGCAGTGCCCACGAGGAGCAACGTCTTCGTAATAACCAGGGTGCAGTACCCACGAGGGTAAAGCCGTGGTAATAACCAGGGTGCAGTACTCACGAAGAGTAAAGCCGAGGTAATAACCAGGGTGCAGTACCCACGAGGGGTAAAGCGGTGGTAATAACAAAGGTGCAGTACTCACGAAGAGTAAAGCCTTCGTAACAACAAAGATGCAGTGCCCACGAGGAGCAACGTCTTCGCAATAACCAGGGTGCAGTACCCACGAGGGGTAAAGCCGTGGTAGTAACCAGGGTGCAATACTCACGAAGAGTAAAGCCGAGGTAATAACCAGGGCGCAGTACTCACGAAAGTAAAGCCGAGGTAATAACCACGGTGCAGTACCCACGAGGCGTAAAGCCGTGATAATAACCAGGGTGCGGTACTCACGAAGAGTAATGCCTTCGTACAGTTCTGAAAAGAACTATTAGGATCGGGTATAATGTCCTCGACTTGGCAAGAAAGTGATGCACATCGGAACTCCAATTCCAGTGCAAACCGGTATGCCATCGGCTGTCTTTCATTAGAGATGGCAAATGTTGTACGGGTGTACTATTTGTGGGCACGGTTGGAAGTATTCGTATAAATGTACTATTCGCGGGTGTCGTACATACTAGTCCATTATATTATCGTATTCGTGGCTATAGATTGTACTCAATGTACGGCCGAAAAGTTTTCGTCACGTTACAGGCCCATAAAAAGAAGTGCATGACTTTGGGCAAAGCTAGGAGACACGGGTCTTTTTTTTTTGGTCTTTTATCACGTAGTGTTGCCCGTATATGGTTATATTTTGTCGTTTTGCACTGTGTTACTTGTTTGGGGGTATTTGCATATCACCTCTCAAAAGAAATTTAATTCCATGGGACACGAAAAAACCATCAGACTTAAGATAACATCAGAAAATTTGTTGTTGGTCCCTGGGGAAATATCGTTGGGTTACAGTTTAGCGACTTATTGCTGTGCATAACGATTAATGCTTTAATTTTAAATAGTTCAAACAACTAACTGTAAACTCAAAAGGTGTATTCAATTTTTCTTCCTCATTTTTATTTTCTAATTACCACATTTGTTATCTATTCATTCCGATCCTTCAGTAACAGGACAACATTGTAAATAAAACTTTGTTAATGTTTTTTCGTTTTGTTTTGCTACAATAACAACATCAAACGCTTAGAATATTATAGATTGTAACAAATTTAAATTAAATTTTAAATGGATTTTAATTGATTATTTGGACAATTACCCCAAACATTTGCAAATGTTAACGGAGCCAAAGGGATAAAGGGTAAATCTGAATACAAAGAGAGAAAAAAATTGATTGACATTATTTGTAATTAAATGTTCAAATTAATTGTAGTGAAAAAACCGCGAAATTTGTCTTTATTCCGGTAGTTGTGGTCATGCCAACCCTCACAAAAAAAGTTGCAATCAACATTTTAATGTTGCCTGTGCTTATTTCATTCATTTGCCAATTAAGCCCCATTTAAAGAGCGCTACAGGAAGCACTAAAGCGGTACTAATGGCAAGTACATTCCATTTGCGTAATAACAGCAACAAGAAGGAATGGCAAAAACTATGAATCAATTTTGCATTTTACTCTGCTAAACTATAGAATAATCGACTATTTTGTAAGAAGTGAAATAGAAAGTGCATATTAAAAAACCGAAGGATAAAGGACACAATTAAGTTTTGTTGTTCCCATATCTACAAGGTGGGGCAAAAGTTGACATCTGATATTCTTGCCTGTAGATTACATGCGTTTGCCGGTCAACAGATATCAACTGATGTACTGTCTGCACTTTGTTAAGTAACATATTCAAGTATTTCACCAAAATTATCTGTCAGGACCGCCTATTGACACCCAATTTCGTGGCACGTCGTCTTGTAGATACTCCGGGGTCCTCTGCGATATCTTAAGCCACAGCCGCCATATTTTCAGCACACCTGATGACCTGCCAGCATGTGTTGTCCCCTGGTCTTCAAGGCGAGTGGATAAATGTAGCATATGCTGACCATCTGTCAATTGCAGTCCAGTTGAAATACCCTTCCTCATGCAGAAATTTGATCGAGGTAATCAGGATACTCTCTAAGTTTGTCACGGTGAGTGGCCTGGGTGTATATCTGGAGAAAAACAGAGCTCGTTCTTTTTACCAGAAAGCAGAAGGTGACACATATTCAGCCATTGTATCAATGCGGTGGAGAATTGACTTTTTGAATGAAACACAGTTTTTTGCGTCAAAAATAATATATTTTTTAACATAATCTCCTTTTAGCTCAATACACTTAGTCCAACGTTTCTCCAATTTTTGTATCCCTTCCAAAAAAATAGGATTTTTCGAGGTCCATACAATAGCCATTTGTTCGATCAATAATTTCATCGTTGGAGCTAAATCTCTTTCCGCCGAGCCATTTCTTTAGGTTTGGAAATCGGAAATAGTCACTGGGGGCAACTCATAGACTTTTCCAATGAAAGCAAACGCGGCACCCATCTTGCAGACAGCTTTCTTAAACCCATCTGATCATTTAAAATCGAAACCGCACTGCCATATGAAAAGCCTATGGCATCAACATCTCACGCACTTTTACTCTTCGATCGGACAACACCATATTGTGGATTTTTTCGACATTTGCGGGTGTATTGATCTCAATTGGCCGTCCAGGACGTTCAGCGTCATTTGTACTTGTGCGACATCAACGAAAGTCAGTAACCTACCTTTTTACCATTGAAATCGATGGTGCAGAGTCTCCATAGTATTTATCAAGCTTATCTTTGGTTTGATTGACGGTTTTTTGCGTAAAAAATAATGTTTCGAAATTCACTTTTTCCATTTGTAAAAAAATGTACGAGGTTGTACGTTTTGAACAGCTGTTAAACGCAAAGTAAATGACGGAACGTGCTCAAAATTGTACACTAGTCTATTAACAGTTGGTACTTGATGGGACCAAACTAGATGGCAGCGCAGGATTTGGAGTCTAATATAAACAGCTGGTCATAGATCTTGCACAAAGGCTACCACGCCGTTGGAGTGTCTGTCAGACAGAAGTTTTGGTAATCATTGAAGTTCCACTTTGGCTGGGATGAAATTTTATCACCGCCTGGTGAATTAATATCTACTCTGAGAGTCGGGCCTCCATAAAATCTCTTCAATCTGTATGAGATGCGCATCCCTCAATGAGACTGCCAAACATTTCGATATTTATCTTATATGGCTGCCGAGGAGCAGGAACATTCCTCGCAAACGTAGAGTATGGACTATGTGGGTATGCCGGTTTGTGCAAACTAGCTCGTGCTTAAAACTGGAGCTCGCAGACATGAGAATGATAGATGGTCTGAAGGCACAAAATGCAGCATCACCAGCCAGTATGGCCAAGTTGTGACTCGAATCGTATGTAAAACTTGATGTTCATTCCTAGACAAAATGTCTCTATGCTAGTAGCTGTTATTACTATGCACATTCTAATAGGTAGACACACGTCTAGACTTGGAATCTCAGTCCATGATTACTTCCGCAGCTGTGGCGATGAAGAGGACGATGATATGGTCGAGCTTTCCATGTCCTACTGTCCGACCTTTTGTATGAGTAGGTGACAGTATCTAAGATCTTAGTTCGTGTTGTATCTCAGTCCATGATTACTGCCGAAGCTGTGGCGCTGAAGAGGAGGACGTGATCGTCGAGTATTTCTTGTGCCACTGCCCGACCTTTTGTATGAGTTGCTGACAGTATCTAAGATCATACTTCGTGTTGGGTCTATCTCACACAAAATGCAACAGTGTGTTATACATCAACTTAGTTTAAAATAACTCCAAACCTGTAAGAATGTTAGAAGAAAATGGAACATGGAGAGAAAAAGGTTCTGTTCTTGCTGTTGGAATTATATACTCTCGGGTTGAGTTGGTAATGCGATAATTTCGATCGATACCAATTAATATATGCAAATTGCATATAAATTTGGTATACACGCTGACAAGTAGGAAATTTTCTGTGTATTAGATGCAAATAGAACTCAATTATAGTATACTTGCGTCTAAACACATTCTGTTTGCTACTCAATGTTATATGTTGGAGACGCAATGATTAGTAGGTTATGATATACATTTTTGTGACATAAATGGGGCTTTGTTTGTTGAAAACTGCTAAACACAGAAACGTGACTGACAACTAAGATGCAGGAGATCTTCAATTCATGAGAACAATGCTAGCAAACATATACATAGTTACTTCAGTATGTTGCGGGGGCCGTTTTTTTATACGATTGCTGATCTTACCAATGATTCAACTTCAGGCACAGTGGGTAGGCATCTGATGATGACGGCGGAGTTCGAAACTAGTCATGCCAGCGATTGTGCTTTCCTGAATTATCTATTATTCCAACAAAAACCAAACATTTTTTAATTAGAAAAATGGACAATACCTTGATAGCTTCTACATACTGAAAAATCTGTAATTGTTGCTCTTTGTATGAAAATATAACGTGTTTGTAGCTTGTCGCAAATATAGTATACTTGTGGCCAAATACATTCTGTTTGCTTTTCAATATTACATGTTGGAGACACTATGATTAATATTTTGTAAGGCATGTTTCTGTTGGCAAAATGTCGATTTGGTTGTTGACACCTGCTGAAATAAAAACGTGAAAGACAACCGTGAATTAAAATAGCAGCAGATCTTCAATTAATGAAAGCAATGTTTGCACGTAAGTATATGGATGTTTGCAAACATATACATGGCTCTTGCATAATGCTACAGGGGCCGTTTTTCAGCGTGCAGTATTAACTTATCATACATTAACATTCATAAGACATTCATGAAGTTCAGATGAATGATCTTAGGATCTTTTTGCAGAATACTAAGTGGTTTGCCGGGCTTTAATATACGTCTCTTCTTTAGTCGTATCCTAGTATATCGGGATAAGTTATCATATGTCTTGAACGCACTATAAATATCAGGTCTATTCATAGGTCCAACGATAGGGACGGAATGTGACGTACCGTGGTATCACAATGTCCTCATTGCACTAAGTGTGTCAATACTGGCAGCCATTTCTCGCTAACCGAATCGGATAATATTTAATATTATTTATTTATTTATTTACGTATTTCCCTATTAATGCAGACAACTTGCGACTGTACAGCAAATATCGGCAATTTTTGAAACTTAAAAAGGATAAGATATATGTATTAAGCCAGGCGATATCTGCGAACACTGTTTCGATATTGACAACATTTTGATTATTGCCCCTGCCATATTAGGAATCCTTAACCCAGTACTCCAAAAGTGCATAAAACGAGGCGGATCAATAATTCCGTGACTTTTTGAATGAACAACAGTTTTTTTTGGGAAAAAAAAATATTTTTAACATAATCTCCCCTTCCCTTGTAAACAATAGAATTTTTCGAGGTCCATAAAATAGACATTAGTTTGATCAATAATTTCATCGTTGGAGCTAAATCTCTTTCCACCGAGCCATTTTTTAGGTTTTGAAATAGGAAATAGCCACTGGGAGCTAAATCGGGAATTTTGCCATTGAGACTACTCACGGGTGCACCCGTACGTTTATGGTCAATTGAGAGTAAACGCGGCACCCATCTTGCAGACAACTTTCTTAAACCCAACTGATCATTTAAAATCGAAACCACACTGCCATATGAAATGCCTATGGCATCAACAATATCACGAACTTTTACTCTTCGATCGGCCAACACCATGTCGTGGATTTTTTTCGACATTTTCGGGTGTATTGACCTCAATAAGCTGTCCAGAACATTCAGCGTCATTTGTACTTGTGCGACCACAACGAAAGTCAGTAAACCATTTTTTTTTTACCATTGAAATCGATGGTGCAGAGTCCCCATAGTAATTATCAAGCTTTTCCTAGGTTTGATTCCCAGTTTTTTCGCAAAAAATAATGTTTAATGCGCACTCGAAATTCATTTTTTTCCATTTTTAAAAAAATTTACGAGGTTGTATGTTTTGAACAGCTGTTAAGCGCAAAGTAAATGCCGGAACTTGTTCAAAATTTGACAGTAGTCTACTAACAGGCGGTACTTATGGGATCAGTGTTGCATTTCATATAACTACGAGGGAAGTTCGAAAAGTCACGGACTTATTGATCTGCCCTCGTCTGTATTCAAGAATTTTAAGCGACTAGCAAGATCTTCTTACAAGTTGTAGAAGGAAATGTGTATGTCCTTTAACTTCCTCCTCTTTCTGAACATAAACCTCCTTAGAGATCAGAAAAGTCTCATAAATTTGCTTAGAATTATTTATTTACGGATTTTAAATTTTTAAATATTTTAACAATTAATCTCGAATATGAATTCCCTTATTATCGGAATCTTTAGATTTATAGCAGAAGGTTTACTTAAAAGCAATATGTTGTTATCTCACCGTCGGTGGTGGAATGGTTAGTGTGCGCGGCGCTTGTACTTCAGAATGTGGGTTCGATCCCTGTTCTGACCACCTTAGTGACGGCGACACTATAAAGTTCTTAGCCATAAAAAAGATTCTCAAAACACCGTTCGGAACCGGTGTAAATCTGTAGGTCCCAATCAGCGTGGGAAAAACTGCAAAGAGTGCAGCTTACTGATTGTGAGAGGCTCTCTCCCTCCAGTCCCTTCGTGGGATAGTATGGGTAGCATTTATTTATTTTTGATCTTTTAAAATTAATTAAATATATTGAAAATTTATTTGAATTGACGTAATTCGCACCTAAGCGAAGTGTTTGACCAGTTCGTTTATGCCAACTTCAAATTGTCCTTCACACATTTCTAATCAAAAAACTCCACATCTTTTAAATATTTTATTACAAAACCATTAGCATTACAGAAAAGTCACATCAGTTACAGCCAAACTCATAACCTACACATATACATACATATTAGAACGCACAAACCCATGCAAATGCTCAGCTCTTATATAAATTACTTATACATCAATATTCAACATCTACTCACACACACAATTACTTTAAAATCCATCAATCACACAAAATCAGTGTATGTCAGTAAGCTCTGTCTGTCAAACCGAACTGACACTGACATCACATTGTTGGTCAGCCCTCAAACACACATAGTCGGGGAGAGAGAGAGAGAGGCGAGACATTAAATTACAGACATATAGAAGCACTGAGTTGTTCATGCAAATGTAAGTTCTTTTTTATTTGGTTCGTAACAATTTAATCATGTAATGAAAAACCATTGGAAAATCGTTCATGTGTTCATCATTCAATAAAACATTTTGAAGAGCTTTAAAGCCTAATAAATCAGTTGAATAAAAGGACACCAACACTCACATACTACACGCTGAAAAAAAACGGCCCTTGTAAAATTATGTAGGAACAATGTATGTATGTCTGGCACATCCATATACTTATGAGCAAGCAAACATTGTTTTCGAGAATTGAAGATCTGCTACTATTTTGTTTCTTTGCTGTCTGTCACGTTTTTCTTGTCAGCATATTACAACAAACATAACTATATTTAGGCCATACACATATACTATAACATATTAGTCATTGTGTCTCCAACATGTAATATTGAACAGCAAACACTATGTGTTTGGATACATGTATACTGTATTTGCGACAAGCCACAAACACGTTATATTTGCACCCAAACAAGAAAATTTATTTATTTATATTTTACTGGTATTATAGAATATAATTTGTATTTAATGAGCACTGGAAACAACGGCCTTCGGCTCAAACCAAACATCAACAAAAAAATAGATTTTTCAGCGTGTATGGACATACAGATACAAAAGGATTTCCATATTGTCGATTGTACAATTTGTTGGACAGCATGTAAAACACGTCCATAAAGATATTCAATAATAATATGAGAGAAATAGTAATTATCGTAGGGTAAAGTTTGTTAAATGCCAGTGAGTTCGTTTAATATCCCAGTTGGAAATTTCATATAAACATCATCAATGACAAAGAAGTGGCATATCAGAGACCCTGCTGATTTGCCCATCAACTCCCATACAAAAAAACGTCATGACACACTCTAACATTTTCATACATTTGGTTAAAAGTCAGCAACAATCTTCTGCAGTTTGTCAGCAGTGGTGATTACCTTATGACATGTACACAATACGTCTTGAGTAACCATTCATCTGTGGGTCACTTGCTCAAGACATCTTTATATACTTATGATGTTTCGTGTCATCTATTCAGTCATTCTATTTTTATGTATGTAACTGATCAGTTGCATGATATAAGATCTAAACTTATCATATTCTGAAACTGAAACTTATCATATTCTTTTAACAAATTTCAAACATTTTGAAGTAAATTCTGAAAATGTATGGCATATATGTATTTCATAACTACTTATACAATTAAATATAAATTTTTTAGGTTGCAGTTTTTGAAATATTTGAAAATCCTCATACATGATACGGAGTTGAAAAATGATGAAGACTTCCTCTATCAACATTCATCATTGAATTTAGTAAGAGCCAGGCATGACATAGTGCTGACGGTTTTACATAGACTGCCAGGTCCTTCACAATTTATGTCACCTAAGTCAAACGTAGTGACATGTCGAGAAGATGACATGGTCCTAAGAAAATACTACTGACAGTGTCTTCAAGACATAGTTTCCAACTGGAATATCAACGAATTTTCCAACTTTGGATCAGCTTGCCACTATTAGACGCCAAATTTGCACCTAAAAGCACACAATGCGTAGAAAATCTTATCGGTTTTAATTATCCAAACTTTGTGGCTAACATTCGCATCATCCATTTATATGCGTTAAACCGGCATTCCCGATGCCAAATAAAACTCTAATCGAAGTCAGTCTCATTATTATACTGCTTTAAAAATATTTTATGATCTGAATTCAATATCGCGAGCCAAATAAAATTGTATCCAATATGTCAATGTCAAGTATGTTGTTCTCATGAAGAATTTCTGTCTTTTGAAGAAATCCTGCGAAAAAAATACAAAAACTGCCAAAAGGGAAATGCGGCAAGAGCCCATATGTGGAATTCAGCCGAAGACGGTGTGGAATCTTCTTAGTGAAATCAGAACAGCTCCTGACAACTACCATCTGCTAATAGACTATGATAAAATTGTGTGCAATTAGTTTGTGTATCATTTAGTTTGTTTTTGACAGCCAGTGAAAGCAGACACCCTCGTGAATTTCGACGAAATTGGAAATAAGTGAATTCATGTCCCCATCAACCGGCATTTCCTAGCCGTGTAGAATCAATGACAATACACCAGAGACCACGGAACAGTCAACTCACTAGAGCTCCTAGGAAACCCTATTATACCTAGGAAACCCTATTATTTGGAAGGACTGAAAAAATAAGCAAAAGGAGACCTTGTACATAAATAAAACCTCTCTTTACGAAAAAAATATATATTTTATTCAAAAAGTCACAGAGTTGATGAAGTATCCTCGTGATAAGGTGTTTAGGCCATGGTTTGTTAAACTTTGCCTTCTCAAAGACACTTCAACTGACCGGCGACTTTCTAATTTTTAAAATTTATATTTCATGATGTAATAGTCGTCCCATTATAGGATCAGATTCATTTATGAACAGGCTCCGTTGCTGTAAAGGGGTTAAAAGGAAGACGCCCACTGTGATTGATTGCAAGTCTCTGGCGCCATATAATCTAAAATTACACGCAGAAAAACTGTCCTTCTTTTTGTTATTTTATATCGTATTTGTAGCTCGTCGCAAATATAGTAGACTTGTGTCCACAAACACACTGTGTTTGGTTTTAAATATTACACGTAGTAGACACAAGTATTAATAGGTTATAATATATGTTTTTGTGTCCCAAATGTGGCTTTGATTGTTCAAAACTTTCTGAAAACAAAACCGTGACAGGCAATACCGAAACAAAAAAGCTGCAGATTTTCAGTTCATGAAAACAATGCTTACAAACATATACATGGTTCCTGCAATATGTTGCTGTGGCTGTTTTTTTCAGCGTTTACTATTGCTCAGTATTATTATAATCTCCATACATACACAGTAACTAATAACATTGACTTGTTTCCAATTAAGCAGTTGATTGATCACAACTAAAAAATTGAATGATATCTGTGTTGAGTCAAACCAGTAGTTTATCAAAACAGCATGATAACCACAACATTATTATTATTCTCTCAGTATCTCAGTGTCGATATACATGTTTGTCAACGCTAATGTATTGTTGCCTTTGTGTACGCAAAATATACCTATAACACGAAGGAGTTGTGTTTGGTAGCACTGAAAAAGATAAGCTGAATAAAGACTTCATATTTCCCCCTTCCCCCACATGCTGAAAACCCCGTATTTTTTCTTATTCGGGTGCAAATATAATATGTGTTTGGAGGATATCACCAATATAGTATACTTGTGTCTAAACACATTATTTTTGCTGTTGAATGTTACACGTTTGAGACACAATGATTACTATGTTATAATATACATATATGTTTGTTATCTAAATACAGCTTTGTTTGTGATGCAAATACATCTGTGGTTGGTGCACTGTTTGCTGTGCACTGTGCACTGTTTGCTAGCATAATAAAAGACTGACAAAGAGAGATTGTTCTGAGCCTAAATTAATGTTATTATTATTTCATTATTCTTCCAGTCGGTGATTCATAAGTATTCCGGTATACGTATTTAAATGAATTGAGTATTTTTATGTTGACTGATCTTTTGCGTTTTAGGTTCATACATTCAGTCGTCTTTGCAAGCAAACATTCTAATGATGGCATTTAAATATAACTGAGTTGAGGACTGTAAAATGTATGATTATATGGAGTGCGGTTGAAAAGTATACATTGTTCCTGCAGAATATGTTTGAGAGAATATGTTAAAGGGCCGGTTTATTTCAGCGTGGATGTGTACCCATCAACATCGGGTATTGGTAGTGATCGTTTACCTATTACCCAGAGTATATGGGGAAAAGAATAGATAGTTATCAATCACAGTGGGGAATTAAACATCACGATTTTCCATTACGCATGGAGAATGGGTAGGTGGCTTTTTCACGTTATCTACTACGATGGCTCACGGGTTTACCAGGGTAACCCATCGCCTTTTTTGATTGAACATATGAAAAAATTAGAAAAAATCGCCAAAATAAAAAAATTTATACAATTCCGGAGCGTGCAGTCGCATAAATAACAAATTTGTCTAACTCCTTGGGAGTTTTTAACCAATGGATGTCTTTAATAAGGCGTCACTTTTTATTAAAAAAAATTTTTTCGAAAACTAACTTTTTCAAAAAAAATCTGTAAAACACTCATTTGTCTATATCTCGACAAGGAAGAGTCCAATCGAAAAAATACCTACTTTTTGTGGTTTTCTAAGGGGTTTTCATAAAGTGGTATGGAAGAATTTTCTCAAAAACTCGCCAATATAGGAAAATCTGTAAAATAAAAAAATGCACAGAAAAAAATAATTTTTCAATTCAATTAAAAAATTCAAAATTCAAACAAAATATTAATTGAAAATCCTGTGATAAAAAAAATCACATATCAGCTACCATATTTGTAGGTTGTTTCTTGGAAAAATATTATTTTTCAATCGATGCAAAATTTCACCCATCTACGAAAATATTTGTACGTTATTTATCTAAAATATTTTGGATTTTAGTCGATGAAGAATTTGATATATTAACAATTTTCGTTTTGTCTTCAACCCGAAGTATTTTTAGAAATTTTCTTTGTTAAAAAAAATTGAAACAGCCGCGCTAGGATTCGAACTCACATCCACTGAAAGATCGTTTCGATGTTTGTTACACAGCGTCTTTTCGTTTTCCTGTACAAACTTATCTCTAACTGAAGTTATGTGATTGTTCGTATCGAATTTACTTCGTTAAATATTGGGGTATATCTTATGAATTTTTTTGTTGGTACCATTTATCGATTTTCATTTCAATATTTGAGTAATTTGTCAGTATATAATGAAAAATGTAATTGAGTGCTGAGATTTTTCACGTACCAATTTTTTTGTTAAATTTTTACAGTCATTTTTTTTCTGTGTCTGCTTATAATTTTTTGTCTTTAATATAGCATCACTTTTTTGTAAAAACCATCGCTAACTGTGCAACTTTTTCGTTTTGTAAAAGTGATGCTGTATTAAAGACGTCCATGGGTTAAAGCCTCCCAAGGAGGTAAAGAAATAATTATTTTTGCGATTGGACGAACCGTTTCCGAGTTATGTCCGTTTTTTTATCTTAGCGATATCCATATTTTTTGCGATTTGAAAAAAAAAATATTTTCCCCACATCCTGTGGGGAATGAGTAAACGTGATGGGTAATTCCCCATCGCTATGGGTAACTACTAGGGATGCCAAACGGGAAATTTCGAAATCCCGGGATTTTTCGGGATTGATGAATCCCGAATCCCGTGATTTTAATAAGTAAATCCCGGGATTTTTCGGGATTATTATTAATTTTGAAAAACTAAAAACAATAACAAAAGTTCAGAGTGGTGTTATTTTTTGGAAGAGTCGAAAGGTGCACCTTAAGCAAAATGCAAATTGTGCAAAAAGGGTTTAAAAACTAATGGCGGCTCTACAAAAGTTTTAATAACACATCTTAACGTAAGCTAATTTTGGCATATGTATGTCTATTATACAGCATAAAATAAATAAATAAATGGGTTCCCGTTACATCCCACAAGGGGATTAGGGAGAGCTTCTCACAACCAGTGAGCTGTGCGGGTTCTAGTTTTACACTCACTGATAGGGACCTACAGTTTTTCACCGGTTCCGAACGGTATTTTGAAAAGCTTTTTCATGGCCAAATACTCGATAGTGTCGCCATCACTAAGCGAGGTGACCGCCGTCGAAAGAAATTTAAGGTGATGAGAGTAGGGATCGAACCCACGTCCTCATGCACAAGAGCCGCGCACACTACCATTGCACAACCGACGGCTATTATACGGCCTACTCTCCAAAAATTACAAAATTTATTGCTTTGGGTAAAACATTAACCAAAGAAAGTAAAATAACAAAATCGGGGCAAATGCATATTTTCTGAGTTATGGATCACAACATTTCCGATAATTTTTCCACTAACGTACCATGTAAAGCCATTGATGTCACTTTTTTGTATACAACAAGTCATAACTAATTCAAAAAATAATGTAGTATTTTTCGATAAGTCGCTTAGTTATCGAGTTATCAGATGTTTACGTTTCTAAAACAAAAATTTGAAAATTTTTTTAAAATAATTTTTGTTTTTGTTTGAAAAAAAAAATATTCGAAAATTCGCGCGATGTTTTTAAAATAATTTTTGTTTTTGTTTGAGAGACCTAAAGAACCGATAACTCGATAACTAAGCGAGTTATCGATAGATTCTACAGTATTTTTTTAGTTAATTATGTCTTGTTTTATACAAAAAAGTGATCAAAATCGATAATTTTTCTAAATAACTCGATAACTAAGCGACTTATCAAAACGTGCTACATTATTTTATGAGTTTGTTTTGAATTGTTTTATACAAAAAACTAACATCAATAGCTTTACACGCTACGTTAACGCCATAACCCTCTCACATATCCGAAATTTCGCGGTTCATAACTCCGAAACTATGCATTTGCCCGATTTTGTTATTTTAGTTTTTTTGCCCAGAATAATTTATTCTACCCCCTTGTTGTTGTTTATTGGAGTGTAAGCCGTAAAATAGAGCAGTTCCCAAATTAAAAATAGAATCCCGAAAAATCCCGGAAAATCCCGGGATCCCGAAAAATCCCGGGATTTCGGGATCGGGATTTCGAAAATCCCGAATCCTGGGATTTTTTAAAATCACTCCCGTTTAGCATCCCTAGTAACTACCCATTAGCTTGCCTATAACCTATAGGTAAGTGGTAAATGATCGCTACACATTCCTGACTACAAAGGTAATGGGTTACCCAGAGTTACTCATTACCCACGAAATACAGACCCTGATTGAGAGACAATGCCATGAGTACAGTTGATCTGTATGTGTAAATGTGTTTCGTTTTTGTAAGATTGTCCAACGGATCGAATAGTAGGTAATTGTATAAAATTTATACTTAATATTCTCCTATTTGGCTAGGAGAACGTATTACAAATAGACAATTGTATACCCGGTTGTTAGAAATATACAAATTGAGAAATTAATTGTTTCGCTCATTATTGCAGAACCAGAAGAAAATTATGGCTTTGATGTTCAGTGCTTCAGAAGTCGAGAATTAAGCACTAGTTATGTACGCGACTATTGGAAAGATGTGATCCATTGTGATCAACAAATTCTCTTTTCGAAAACACTGAAGAAATCATTAAATTTTTCCATTTTTTACTGGAAGCAATTAATGAATTTATTTAAATCGACCGAAAGGTTTAGAGTTAGAAATCTGAATAAATATTTAAAAAATCTAATTTTCTTATTTAACTAAATTCAATCAATTCTGTAATTGTTTCAATTAAATTATTTGTCAAAATTAGATGTAATATTTGATTACCTTTTAAATTAATTCAATGATATAATTTGCAATACCACGTTGACAAAATTAACTAAAAGTTTAATTGGATTAACAAATATATTTGTTTGAATTCTCAACCATGAATCAATTAATTATGTAGTTAATATAATAATTTGTTTATCGAACTTTTTCAGTTAAAGTTTTACAATTACAAAAAATTTGGAGCTCGATTTTAAAATTAAACAACGTTAGGTGAGAAAAGTCAAAAACCCAACAGAGATACAACGTCATACAATTTATTTAATTGATACCATCCCCTTATTTATCGGTGCAAAATCAAACAAGAATTTAATTGAGAGAGCGAATTTATTACTTTAAATCGATTTTAATTTTTCTCTGTGTACAAGCCATTTCTTGAAGCTGCTTAATCCTTCTATACGTGTATGTAATGTGAGAGATCCTTAACGTATGCATGCATGAAATTAAGTTCTTGGTATAATTCATCATCCATATGGAGAAGACAAAAATGCTTTCAAACATTTAAACTACAACTCGGTTAATCCATCTCAGTTGAATCGCTCTGCCTCGTTGTTGGCCGTTTCGACTGTAACGTGTGTGGGTTCACAGAAAGTAATGATTTATAATGAATTTTTCCGTTTAATTAATTAGTATAAGTATAATTTCGATATGAGTAATTCGTTTAAAACCAGTGCAAAGACTCTTTGTGGTTACGCACATAAGAACCATAAGTAGTTGTGCGGGTTATCATTTAAAAGTATTAAACATTTTTCCACATAGTACTGGACGAATATGGAAGGAGGGTGTGGTACATTTACGGACATTGACAGGAAAAAGAATAATTTCAGAAACTCCTTTTGGATTTTGTTTTCATCTTTATTTCGATATTCGAAAACTTAAGTATATGTATAATTTAATATGGAAAAAGTGTGACGAATAGAATAAAAAAATAAAATGGTTTCCCATTACATCCCATGAAGGGATTAAAGAGAGCTTCTCACAACCAGTGATCTGTGCGTTGTGTAAACCCTACAATTTTACACCGGTTCCGAACGGTATTTTTTTGAGAAGCTATTTCATGGCTAAATACTTGATACTGTCGCCGAAATGTAAGGTGAGTAGGGATCGAACCCACGTACTTATGTACAAAAGCCGCGCATACTTTCATTGCACCACCGATGGCTAGTCGGAATAGAATGCGTTACCTTATACACCAGATATCCAATATCATCGCAGATCTGCAGATCATGCTGGAAATATGAAGAGATAATTTCTCTGCGCTGTTGGTGTCTGAGATATCCAATGACGAGACAATCTATCATAATTTGGTCGACGACGTCGATTGCCCCCTACTAACCAAGACGAGGTCAGGCCATCTATTGCCCGGCTTAAGTACAACAAAGCCACAGCAACCAATGGATTACCAGCGGAGCTGTTTAAGGCTGGCGGGGATGAGCTGAAAAGTGCATTTCATCAGGTTATTAGCAACATTTGGTTAGATGAATGCATGTCCGGCTATTGGAGTCTCAGTGTACTATGACCCATATTTAAAAAAGGTGAACCGAGTCGCTGTGCCAATTACCGTGGAATAGCCCTTGTATCCATACACGCCTATTCTGCATTTATGTTTGCAAGTCCCCAACTCAGGTGTATTTAAATGCACACATTAGCATGTTTACTGACAAATATGTATGCATTTACGTGGAAACATATGCTTGCTTCATCCCAAACATCCATAGATGTACTTACGTGGAAGCATTCGCGTGTTTCATCCAAACCTCCATTACTACGTGGAAACATATGCGTATTTTCTGCCAAACATAATAATATTTAGAAACGAATTATTCTTTCTTTTTTTATTTATTATAATTAATTTTATCAATATACTTATACAGGGTGATTCAGGAAATTCCGGACAAATCTCTCCAGCGTATTCCTTGGCTCATTTCATGAAGAAAAGTCCACTAGGACCATGTCCGAAAATGCAACACAAATCTTGGCCCAAGTGCTAGATAAAAGATGAAATATGACAAAATTTATTATATTATGTGTATTAATATTATTCATTATTAACCCTTAGGAGGCAGTTAGTTCTTGCTTATTATCTACCACGTGGGCTAAGATTTGTGTTTTGGAGTGTTCGGACACATATGTATATTGAAATTTTATGGCGATCATTTTTGTAGAATTTTTGGACCACACCCCCGTCATTTTGGAGCAGTTTTTTGCGAGTTTTCAAAAAAATTTTAAAATTATGGTTATACGGACAGATATAGGGTTAATTTGTTCCATAAAAATGTTTATCTTAATCTTTTGTATAAAACTTCTGAACATAGTTTGTGCGTCAGAAGTAAGGAACACACAATTTTGCATGCCGATATTTTGCAGGAAAGTTCCGAGGGGCGGAAATTTTGACCCGCCCTAAAAAAAAAAATCTGATCAGATCTGACAAAACGCCGATACACGTATATTTTTTTAGACCTTTCTACCAGAATCCGTTGACAGAACTCTATCATTTTGAAACAAATCTAATTTTGTCTCACAGTGTAATTAATACAAAACATTAAAAGATTTAAATGATTTTTACATTTACTTGGATTATTTGTTTTGTTTTGAATCTGCTGTGAAACAATCCTTTCTTTGCTGTCTGTCACGTTTTTGTATTCAGAAGGTTTCAACTATGCGTTGATTATCACTATGCGTTGGTACACGAACAATATACTTATATATAAATCTAGTTCATGCAAGACAAGCGTGTATTAAATACTTGTATTTTTTTTTTATATTTCACAAATGGTCCGACTTTCCGATTTTTTAAGTAGAGGCTCGGGCAGAAAAACATATTCACGTTGTTGCCCTCTCCAGTTTTTTTCCTCAAACTCGTTTCTCAATTTGATAGCACAAATAAATATATGCGAAACACATACACAAATCCCAAAGCAACATCACAAACCATTTAACCGTCCGAGCCTTCGTTTATTCTTTTTTCACAGATCAAGCGTTTTCATATCCTCTGTCCGAATGACGACTGAATACATGAAATACATCAGGCAAAATAAGAAAGACTTCATCTGCAATTTACACGCACATTCAGAAATATTTATGAGTCACTGACTGAGAGAATAATGAAAATATACAGATAGATACAAGATAGACTCTCTCGTTATCCCTCTTAAATTATCTTGCTCTCGTGAGGGCATAGACAGTTCAACAAACACAGATGTAATTGTATCACAAACATAAATATATGTGAGTCACGAACACATATGTTATAACATATTAATCATGGCGTCTCAAACATGTAATATTGAAGAGCAACCACAATACGTTTGGTCACAACTATATTATATTTGCGACAAGCATCCAAACACATGTTATATTGGCATCCAAACAACAACAAAACGACAGATTTTTCTATCAAATATTATGTGCAAAGACTAAAACCAATTATCGCTGACCTGATTGGGCCATACCAGTGTAGAGTTAGGCCTGAAAAATCGACCACTGCCCAGAATTTTACACTACGCCAACTCCTGGAGTAGATCCACGAAAAACAAATCGATACCTATCATCTATTTGTCGATTATAAGGCGGCCTTCGATAGCCTGATATGGGAGAAACCCTACGGAGCAATATCTGAGCTTGGTATTCCTGCAAAACTCATACACCTTTTCAGAATGACCTTCACGAACACTAAATACGCAGTGAATGTTGGTAAGGATCTTAGCGAACCATTTGAAACTAAGTGAGGCCTCAGGCAAGGCGACACCCTATCGTGAGATCTCTTTAACATCTTAATGGAGATCATTATGAGAAAAGTTGAAGCCAACATGAATAAAACCATCAGCAGCAAAAGTCAAATGCTGCTCGCATATGCTGATGCTATGGATATCATTGGGCGCAAAATTAGAGAATTTATTGCGGTGTTTTCGAGAATGGAGAAGGAGTCAGCAAAAGTGGGTCTGACGGAAAATGAGGACAAGACAAAACTAATGGTTTCAACGAACAGGGCCTCCTCGCGATTAGACCAAAGCGTGGACGTTGATAACCGTTATAATTTCGAGGTGGTGGACGAATTTATATACCTCGGATCTGCCGTAAACAAAACAACAACGTCAGCCTTGAGATAAAGCTGGGAATTTTGCTTGAGAATAGATGTTATTTTGGGCTAAGCAAGTGGTTTAGAGATAAAGCCCTCTCGGAGTAACAAAAGTCCAACTATACCAGACTCTCATACTACATGTCTTGCTTTATGGCGCAGAATCCTGAGTTTTATTGGAAGCAGAGCAAACATCTGTAGGAGTCTTCGAGAAAATAATACTCCGAAAAATGTATTGCCCTATAGTGCACAACGGGGAGTATCGGCGACGCATGAAACATGAGCTGTATGAACTTTATCCCGACATTGACATAGTTAAGCGGATCAAAATAACGCGATTGCGCTGGCTAGGCCATGTCTGTAGAATGGATAAGTCGAGTTTCCGAAACCGAACTCGAAGGAAGACGGAAAATAGGATGACCAAGACTCCGTTGGAGGGATCAGGTTAACGAATCCCTGCGTACTCTTAGTATTGTCAACTGGAGAGATGTGGCAAAAGGTCGAACTGGTTGGTGAAATATATTATCTTCGTTTTATAAGGTCCCTGACCCCCCGGTGTTGTTCGAAACCGGATCAGTAAGTAAGTAAGTTCTCATTGAACCGGTTCTCAGGTATTTCACCCACCGTTAATCGGTTCTTATCCCCGCTTTTGAAACTCTAGTTGTTCCTCAGATTGAACTTAATTTTTAAATATTTTGTGGTCTAAACTAAATTTGGTTATGACTAATTTCAGTTTTAAAAAAATTTTGAATTATGTTCTTAATAATTGTCCGGTTCAAAATCAATAACTATTAAAAAGTACATTTTAATAGAAATATTAAAAAAGAAAAATTGTGAAATTGATCATTATGGTGGATGGTTGGGAATATAGCTATTTCAATGCCCTCCCAGGCATATCATCAGCTCCCTTCACCCCAAGTATTTAGGTATATCATGACACATTATAGGGATAAACAAATCTCAAGTAAGCGAGAATTGTCTAAACTCCTACTTGTGCGAAAACATCCACAACAATACTTTGCCATAACCATCAATCAACCAATCTCATGACAATCGTTGTTTCTTTTTTGAAACAACAACATCTATGCAATGGCTTTCGATGAAAGCATGCATAGGAAAGAAATGGGATGGGTTCATATACGGTATTTTCGGCGAATTACTCTATCTTTCGGTGACCCTTAAGATGTTTCTATGCAAGTCATTTAATTTCGCCAGAGTAATGTAATTAATTTCATTATTAATATTAAATCATATCATACTCTGATGTCTTATATTGTTTTCCCATTAAATACATCTGTTATTCACAGATGTTTTAAATATCGCCACAACTTCTCTAATGGACAATTGTATGTTGTACATAACTACTCCTTCAACTCCTGCAACCCTTCCCCACTCATCATAAAAATTCATTCTATTGTCTGACACACAAACTTCAAGAGCGCGTAAAGTTAACACATTTCGTTGAAAACTTTCCAAATCTCTATTCCACTTGAGCGTCTTAGTTGAAATCCTTTTACGACACTTATAAACAATAAGTGAATCCAGACGATGTCAACAAAATGCGATTTTACTAATTAATATTTTTGCATATTTTGACATTTCAAGAAGGATTCTCTTTTCGCTTCCACCCAGCACAATAGTAGAACGCAAAAGGACTTTCATTAACATTCTGTCCAACACAAAGCTAAGAATGAAATATGGAAAGAAAAAGATGGGGAATGGAATTCAACAAAAAAAACGTACAACCGCTTAAACCACAACTTACCACGTTAACACTTCAAACAACAGAATCAACCACTGTGGCATAACAACTATGTTGGAGCTGGAGTAGGAGTAGGAGTTGGAGTTGACCCAAATGAACGATTTTCATTTTCATTGCCATCTAAGAAAACTACTATTTCGGGGGTGGCCATAGAGAATTGGGGCAAAAAAAAAGAAACAGCGCAAGCGGGCGGACAAATGAAACTGCATGAAAATGCCAAGAAAAATTTATGGATTCAATTAAAACTTTTCCTATTTTTGAGTCAAACAACGAACCCAACAGAAACTCACCAAACAGCAGTACAACACCAATACATTCACTGAATGTATAAGTACATGAGTTTGTGCCGCTTTATCGTGCGACCAGTTGCGAGAGTGGCAAAGTCGGCAGGGTAAAATGTACTCCGTTACACAGTGCTTGATATTTTAAAATTTATTTGTATAATGTTTAAAAACTATTAAGTTTTAAATATAAATTTATTAAATTTATTAGGGGTAAATTATTTATACGGTTAATCAAATATAAAAAATGCAATTCTATCGGTTAATCCTTATGACCATACAAAATAACTATGCCTTTAATACAGTTTTTAGGGATAATTTCGGCGATGATTTGATGCGCAGAGATTGAAATCTTGTAACGTGGTTTTATCGAGGGCTGAGGTAAGCTCAGTCATGTCCAGAGTCTTTTGTTAGGATCCATCAAACCTCTTGAAAAACGAACAGAATAGTTTACCATTTTCGAAGGTTCGAATTCAGATTCTTTATTGAACTTTAATTTACAAAGTAATTTAATTTACTGGAATAACATCAACTGATACACCCGTTGCGGACGCTCCTCTTAGCTTAAGAACACTGGTTTTAGTTTGACAACACTCTTCCGGGGGCACTTGTCTTGGCTTGACAACACTATTCTAGGAATACTAGTATTGGCTAAATACTACTCTTCTGGGGACAGGTTGCGGACTGGTTGATCGTGAACTCAGTGTCTTTCTCACGCGATTATTCGGATTCGCTACGTAGATCAGTATCGCATATGCGGGATACTGGATAGGTATGTGCGTTACATGTCCGGTGAGAACAGTTCGGGATCGGTTATCATAGGATGGGCTGCATGGAAACAGTAAGTGAGGGAACAGTAGGCCGGAGCCTCTAAGTAGAAACAGTGAGTTGAAGAACCTGTGTAGGAACAGTGAGCCGGAGTCCCTGTGTGGCAACCGTGAGCCGAAATCCTTGTGTAGGAACAGTGAGCTTCAACCCCTGTGTAGGAACATTGTGCCGAAGCCCCTCTATAGGACCAGAGCGCCGAAGCCCCTGTGTAGGAACAGTGGGCCAAATCGCCTGAGTAGGAAAAGTGAGCCGAATCTGCTGTATAAGAACAGTGAGCCGAAACCCCTGTGTAAGAACAGTGAGCCGAATCCTCTGTGTAGGAATAGTGAGCCGAAACCCCTGTGCAGATATGTATTTACACCGTCTTTACTAAAGTACGGATAACAAAATTAGAGACCAGATATAATGCTATAATCTGACATAGACAAATACACAAGAGCCGCTATTCGTATCTTCACGTTCTCTTGATGACGAAGTGGTAGTAGGTTATTTCAACGAATTGGAGTTGCTATTGTAATTTACTCTTTGGTTGGACATAATAACATATTTCGCCAACCAGTTCGATCTATTGCTTTATTACTCTAGTTGGCAATACCAAGTGTACGCAGGGATTCGTCAACCTGATCCCTCCAGCGGAGTCTCGATCTACCTATTTTTCGTCTTCCTTCGAGTTCGGTTTCGAAAACGTGCTGGTTCGTCTTCATCCATTCTACTGGCCAATCGACTGAGCCATTTCGTGAGATAACACGTTCGCCAAACTTGGTTTCCAATAACCTGTTGGAACCACATGTCCTCCAAGTCCATATTATCCAATTGGGGCCAAAAATATTCGGTTATCATTGAACGGTAGCGATTCGCATTCACAGTAATATGCCGGTCTTGATCATCACGGAAGAAGAACGGCCCAATGACGGCGCCGGCCCATAAACCGCACCAAACCGTAATTTTTTCGGGATGCAATGATGACTCATGGATTACGTGTGGATTGCTGTCTGACCAATAAAGCATATTTTGCTTAATGACGAAGCCATTCAGCCAGAAATGAGCTTCATCGCTGATTGTTGAGGCCTCTTAAAGTTGAGGCCACTGACTCCAAATTTCGGTAGTAAATTTTAATAATTTCGACTCGTTGTTGGCTCGTATATCTTTCCATGATGAAATGGCAAACATTACTGAACAGAAATGTCAAAAGAGCGGGAAAAAATATGGCGTCGTTTGCTGTCCCTACCGATTTACTTTTGTAGAGTCTCTGTTGAAAAACACTTTACTTGATAGAACCTTACAAGCTATGGATAAAAGTCTTATTCCACCGCACAGACACTCGGCTCACCTTTGTTAAATATGGGACATAGTACACTGAGACTCCAATCGCCGGGCATGCATTCATCTAACCAAATTTTGCTAATGAGCTGATGCATGCACCTTATCAGCTCATCGCCGCCAGCCTTAAACAGCTCCGCCGGTAATCCATCGGCTCCTGCGGCTTTGTTGTTCTTAAGCCGGGCAATAGCTGTTCTGACCTCGTCTTGGTTAGGAGGAAGTTAATCTACGTCGTCATCCATATTGTGATCGATTGCCCCATCGTCATTGGATATCTCAGGTACCAGTAGCGCGGAGAAATGATCTCTCCATATTCCCAACATGCACTGCACATCTGCGATGAGATTTCCGCCCTTGTCTTTACGGAAGGGGGGCCCTGAACCATGTCCATTAGTTCCGTTTTTGACTTTTTGGTAGAATTTTCGGGCTTCCTTCTGTATGTCTCAATTTTCTCACTCTCGCGCTTTCTCGGCTGCCGTTTCTTACGCCTAAATAGACGGTTTACCTCCTTTCTTTTCTACCTATACCGCTCAGTTGCAGCTCGCGTTGCAATTGACTGAGGCATTGCTATACGTGCAGCGTTCTTTTCATCATTTGCAATGCGACACTCTTCATCGTACCATGGTTTATTGCGAAGCGGGTTTTCGAAACCAAGTACAGTTGTTGCGGCAGTTTTTATGGAGTCGGAAATGGGTTTCAACTGCGCATCAGTATCGTCATCGGGAGGGGGTGGGTTCTGGGCCAGACCGAGAGCTTCCTTCAGTAGGCTGTGGCTACCTCTTTGAATTACAGCTTTCCGATGTCCAGCTTCCTCTGCGTCTGGTTTCGTACGATTTTCGCTCTAATTGATCTTGTGCGAACGTTTGCTTCTACCAGGTAGTGATTAGAATCCACGTTAGCTCCTCTGACCACTCGTACGTCCGTTACACTGGATGAGTGCCATCCATCAATTACCACGTAATCAATTTGGTTCTTCGTTCTTTGATCAGGGGATACCCAAGTAGCTTTGTGGATGTCTTTATGCTAGAATCTTGTACCACTAATGACTAATGTTTTTGCCGCGGCAAAGTCAATCAGTCTCATATCGTTGTCGGAACTGTCAGCATGTAGAGTGAAATTGCCAATAGTTGGATTAAACACATTCTCCCTTCCTACTTTGGCATTAAAATCTCCTAGTACAATCTTAATGTCATGGCCAGGGCAGCGGTCATACGTTTCCTCTAGGAGCTTATAGAATATGTCTTTGGTATCATCATCTTTCTCTTCTGTCGGGGCATGCACACAAATTAATGACATATAAAAATATTTCGCTTTTATGCGGATTGTGGGTATACGTTCACTCACAGGATTGAACCTAGAGACTAGATGTCGCAGTATTTTGCCAACTACAAATCCGCAACCAAATTAATGTTTTTTTTCATGGCAACTGTAGTATATATCGCAGTTTCTTTTTCTTGTGCAGCCATGTCCTGTCCATCGCATTTCCTGGATAGCGGTAATATCAGCCTTATAACCTTCGAGGAGATCTGCCAGTTGGATACTTGCACCGGATCTATAGAGTTCTTACATTCCAAGTGCATATCCGTAAATCGTGGTCCTTATAACGTTTGCGGGGGTCGTCAACAAATAGGGATTGTTTATGTTTTTTTGTTCGTTTATGTATTTTCACTGGCATTATGCCATTACCTTCTGCCAGGATATTTGATGCAGCCGCCCGTTATGGATCCGACGCTGACCAGGAATCAATATGTCGAACCTGAATTTTCTTCTTTTGGGTTTTTATCCGCCGTTGGCCCATATGTTTGGCTCATCCGCCTTCTAAAGGACAAAAGAATATGCCCGATAGCTTGATGAGCTTCAGTGACATCAGTCACCTACTAACACTGGTTTGCTGCTCATTTGTTTCGCCTTATCACTATAGCTAGCAAATGGAGGTTTCCAAAAAGCCATTGCCCAGGACATACTGCGTAGAAGTAGTGAGCCGCTTGGACTGCCCAATGAAGGAATTATTTCTGGCCACTCCCAAGTGAATGGCTATCAGAAACTTTCCACCTCAACGGACAGTCCCATGTTGGACATAATACGGACAGAAATAAGGGGGAATGCGTATTTTCGTTGGATGCAAGCAGCATAAAATATAATTTTGCTGTCATTAGAATCAATCGAACACTATTTAAACTTAGTTTGCTGCATGGTCTATAATCTCTCTGTCTTTTTCGGTCTCTCATTCTACATCATTTCCCTAGTACCTCTTCGATCAGCTATGCAATAGAAACCCCCTGGTTGTGCACTCGGAAGCGACCCTGGGTCTGGTCGACTTTAACGTTAAGTACCATAGCTGTAGTGACTTAAATGAGAATTGCATCAAAGCATTCATTCATATGTGAACATTGAAACTAGTTCGCTGCTAATATTTACAGAACCTCGTCAGAGCTTATCTGTTTGTCATTGAGTGTGATAGTTCGCGGTGTTTGGTATAAGCGGTGGATGTTGTGTAGGTTTAGGTGATGGGTAGACCAGGGAAGTATGGGGGTGTGAATGGAGGTGAGTATTTCGCGACATTCCTGGCTGATCCAATTGATGGTCGGCGTCGGCGTCTCGCTGGCTGAAATGGGCCCGAAGGTTTTATGTTGGCAGCTGTCTTTGGGAAAGTACGATATCCGAATGGCTCTCGAGCTGAAGTAAGATAGAAAAATTAAATAAAATTTGCTGGCAACACGCTTAGTTAACGGGCGTTGAGTTTAGAAAAATAGATATTTTTTATAATATTGGAGATCTGAAAGAACGAAAAAACTATGCTGAAACCGGTTTCAGAGCAAAATCCAGAAGAAAATATCGCTAAGCTCGGTCACGCTGGAAGCGTTTGTGATTGGACACAAGTATAGCATATATTTTTGCGACAAGCTACAAAAACACGTTATATTGACATCCATACTGTCTCATGTACTCGATAGTGTCGCTGTTACTACGAGAGGTGATTGTCGCGTTTTCAAACAAAAAAGTCGCATTCGCACTGGCATTACAAACAATAAACATGACTTGAATCTGATTTGCGGTTATAGCCCAAGGAGGGCCACGGGAGAGCTTCTTAATGAGCTGTGCGCTTTGAGTTTTAGACTCACTGACACAGATTCGGATGGATTTTAAGAAGTTTTTTCGTTTCTAATTACTCAATAATATCACCGTTACTAAGACCGCCGCCGAAATAATGGTGGGTACCCATATTTTCACTCCCAGTCCTATCACACTACCCTCCTGTATATGCATATTTATCTGAAGAGCGCATCGTATTTAAAGTGAACTCGACATTGTCGAAAGGTTGAGGGTAAACCAGAATTGCCCTGCTATCCTGTGGAAATGAAACTTCACGGAAAAAGTGCGTTATAACTGTTATTTGTGTTGCAATTATTGCCGGTGTTTATCACAGTTTTTTGAGGACGTTTTCTCCACCCACTTTTCAGGCGGAGTCATCCCCATAGTATGGATATGTCCTACACTTAGGCTTGGAATATGACTTAACCGCCTGCTGCTGCTTGTTAACCTTTTAAGGATGAAGAATGTGCACCATTGTTGATGCTGCCGTTGAGTGTTTCATCGTTTAAGCCATTGAAAATGTACGACTCTTAGAGAGGGTGGGTCAGCGTTTTAGTACTAGATAGAAGACAAAATACTGCTGCTAGAATACTTGCCTGATACAAATGAAAAGGATGGGGTTAATGTATGGGAATTTTGTTAAAACCTATTTTGGAATGCGTTGGTTTTTATGTAGATTTTGCAGAAGTAGCAACAACCAACTATGGAAAAAATCAAGTAATTTTGTTGGTAATTTATACTACGAACTAATAGTTTAGGACAAATAGGATAACATCAAAAGAGCTAATATAATCTGGAGGAAATATTGGAAATCATAACTGCTTTGTCCGCAATATCCCGTAAATGGCACCTATACATGTCCCGAATAGGTAAACTAAATGCAGAACAGAACTCCTGAATTTACAGAACTCCTGAGCCTTGAACTTTTATCAAATGAAACTCGTAACAAATGACTGTCCTATCGAATACAACAATTTGCGTTGTATATGTCAAAATCAGTATGTGTAGAAAGCAAAACGCTTGACAGATCCAAAGAATAAATATGATACTGGGTCATGGCCTTAAGAGGGCATACGTTTTATTTCTAAAGACAGACCGTTTTTTTTGTATCCATATCTAATCTCTAAAACAACTTAAGATTTTGTTACAACAGAAATATATGAAAAAAAAATTTCAAAGCGTTTACATTTAATTTCCAATTACGGCACAGCCTAATCGCCACATCGAAGACATTATTTCGGCTGTCTGTAATGCAGCAGTAGCAAAGTTTGTTGGGACGCATACTGCCAGTTTAAGATCTTACATTGGTCGTCTCTGTAGGCCAAATCGAATATACACAGATCTTACATTTAGAGTAGTTTGGATGCAAATATAACGTGTGTTTGGAGCTTGTCGCAAATATAATATACTTGTGTCCGAACACATTGTGTTTGCTATCCAATATTACATGTTGGAGACACAATGTTTAATAGGTTATAATATAGTATGTGTTTGCGACCCAAATAAGCCTGTGTTTGTGATACGACTACAGCTGTGTTTGTTGCACTGTTTATGCTCTCTCGAGAGCAAGAGAATAAAAGAGGGGCAACGAGAGAGTCGACCTTGTAAGTTTGTATCCGTATTTTTGTATTATTCTCTCAGTCACAGATTCATAATGATGTATTGCGTTTTAGTTTCATGTATTCAAGCAAAAGAGCAGCAGATTTTCAGTTCATGAAAAAAAAACAGATATTCCCAGTAAATGTAAGAAGGCCCGTTTTAAATCATTTAATTTTTTGTATTAATTATATATAAATGTGGATTTATATTGGTAAAATTAATTAATAAATCACTATGCCTCAAAATAATTCGTTTCTAAATATTATTCTGTTTGGGACGAAATGCGAATATGTTTCCACGTAAGTATATGGAGGTTTTGGGGAAACAGCGAATGCTTCCACGTAAGTACATGGTTGTTTGGGATATATAACGCATATGCGTCCACGTAAAATCATACATGTTTGCCAGTAAACATGCTACTGTTTGCATTTAAATACAAGTGAGTTTGGGACTTGCAAATATATGAATGTTTGAAGTGTGTTTAAAACATATACATGGTTTCTGGTAAATTCGTTTGGGATAATATGTTAAAGAGGCTGTTCTTTTCAGCGTGTATTTAAATACTGAACGTTTAGCTATAATATATGATTATCACAAGATTAGTTTAAGTATCTGTCCACTAGACGTGTCCCTGCACGATGGATACCTTCCTGAGAAAATGCTCTAAATCGATACTGAATATTTTTTAATGAAATATCTTATAAATTGAAAACAATATCGAAAATTGAAACAATATCGTTGACTTGTGATATTCGCGGAGCATTTCAATATAACATGTTATTCAATATAACATGTTTGAGACATAATGATTAATAGGTTAATGTATATATGCATTTCAGACCCAAATCTGGCGTTGTTTGTTGAAAATGGATTAAAAAACACGTGACAGATAATAAAGAAACAAAAAGCAAAAGATCTTCTATTCGCAAAAACAATGCTTGCAAACAAGTACATGGTTCCTGCATTCTGTTGCTGGGGCGGTTACTTTTCAGAGTGTACTTGCGGTAGTCGTTTCACCGGTAAGTCTGCCTCGTACTTAGTTTGTACACCGATGGTAGAAGTATTTCCATTACCCTGGTCGACAGGAACCTTAGAGTTGGGTACGTTCTGAACTACATAGTTAATTTAGAATCTCCAGACTTGATTCTCACCAACATAATTATATCCTTTATTTTTTTTTTTTTTTATTATTATTTATATCCTTTAACATTATTATATCCGGACACCTTAATTTAAAGAGTTCGAGAACTGGTAAACTATTTCGACCCATGTGCCATTCAACCTTTTCTAGTTTTCAATGCAGCAGTTATTCTTCATTGCCGTCCACTACATGCTGAAAAATATCGACCCCAGCAACATACTGCAGGAAACATGTACATATTTGCGAGCATGGTTTTCATAATTTCAGATATATTGCCTTTTTGTTTCTTTGTTGTCTGTCTCGTTTTTGGTGTTGCCAGTTTTCAACAATCAAAGCCACATTTTGGTCTCAAAAACTTATATTATAGCCTATTAAACATTGTGTTTCAAACATGTTATATTGAAGAGCAAACACAATGTGTTTGGGCACAGGTACAGTATATTTGCAACAAGCTACGTTATATTTGCATCCAAACTTTACAAAAATACAGATTTTTCAGCATGTAGGCTACAGATGCGTAAGTCAAAGTCGGTAAAATCACGATCGTGTTCACTGCAGTGTCTCATCCTAGTAGTGAGGTCCGATTTTGATACTAAAGCTCTTCTGCTTATTGCCGGCTGTTGTTAGCGTTTTGCAATCTACTCCAAATCTTCCAAAGTAGTTTTCAGTAGAGAATTATCTCCAAGTCTTTAACGCTCCATGAGATGTGTTGAGTTTTATTTCGAGATTAGTAAAAATTTCAGACCTGTCTCGAGAAACAAAATTCAACTATGTCGAAGACTCCTATTATTGCATTCTTGCTATATGTCGCTTAAATCCGGCCATCTGCCGGCATTGGAAGTTTTTAAGAGACAAATGCTCCAGAAGATAGATAAACCAGTAATCGATAATGGCGAGTATTGCCTTCGTATAAACTACGAGCTGTATATTCCAAAAATTCGTAAAATATAACAACGAAAAGTGCCTCTGAAAACATCTGGTGGAAGAATCCGAAGGATTGGTGTTGGGAAAATATGTTATTTTTGCCACGTAAGACCCCTAATCCAAAATGGTTGTAAATGGTCAATTAAAGTGCCAAATTTGTTACATACCACAATACATCTAAAAGCGATTGTAGTCCAAATATAGATTAGTTCATATGCCTGTAATTCTCCTAGAGAATCTACGACATGACGAGGGTGTCACAATTTTGAACCTCTTCACCTAACACATCCATTACAAATTCAGGACTTTCCCTATCATTCAGTGATATCTTTTACCTTTACAGTTTATTTCGAATTTAAAATAACAACAAAAGTAATACAACTTATTAACCTCCAAAGAAATCCTTAGCTTATATCGGACTTCGGTTGCGTCACACACGTTGCAATAACAGCCATGTCAAGAGTCGTTTCTTTGCTCTCATAGGTGTCAAATTACACAGAAGGTCAATTTCTTGACCTCACACCAACACAAATAAAACAAATAATATTATTTATTAAATTGGTTGTCCCTCTTGGACAAACAATATCACTAGTTGCTATTAAAGTATTCTTTTGACAAATAACAAAATCAGGACTAAAAGGGAAAAAATTGAGACATTTGTTGTGTTTGTCTATAAAATTAATGAAATTTTTTAGCATACAATTGGGAATTTAACTTTTTTTGTTGGCTTGCAACAAATACAGGAATAAGATATATGTATATCCAAACTGCACAATGGGAGATTCCTGATAAATGTTATAAATCTGATCTGATAAATTCATTGCAAAGTAAAAAGAGCAAAAAAATTTCATACCTGCACGAATTAATTTATAATAAAATTCAATTATTTGTATTAAAAATTGAATTTGTAATCGAATATTGCATTATTCGGGTGTAACGTCATTCCATGATTAAATGGCAATGCTAACATAGCATATTTGAATTTGACACGTCACGAAAAACAAAGGGAACTGTCAAAAATCTTTTATCACCGAGCCATGTTTTCAAGTTTCGAACTAGAAAATAGTCCGAGGGAGCTACAACTAAAAAACAAGGTGCGTGATGAAGCAATTCGAACTTTAGTTCATTAATTTTGGACATCGTAATAGTGGATGTGTCAACTGGAGCATTGTCTTCATGAAACAACACTTTCTTTTTCGCCCCATGCGGCATTTTTTCCACAATTTCATCACTTAAACGCTGCAATAAATTATCACAATATTCGCCGTTGGTAGGTTTTCCTTTCTGAAGATAATCAATAAAAAATAACCCATGTGTATCTCAAACAACAGGCGCCATGACCTTGCCTGCAGATGGAACCGTCTTCGCCATAATGGACTCGATTCTTCCACTCCAGTCCACTGCTTTGACTGTTCTTTTTTTATCAGGTGGGAAGTGGTGGACCCATTTATCATCCATGGTTATAAATCGATGCAAAAATTCGGCTTTATTGAGGTGAAACATCGCCAATCACTGTACTCAAACATCTTCATGACGCTGTTTTTGCTCTATTGATCATCAAATCTTCGGTCAATATACGATGTATTGAACTTTATAAAATGCCTGTCATTTGAGCTAGTTCACGCGCAACTTCAGCCGACGATCGTCCATTTTGTGGATTTTCTTCACCGTGTCTGGCGTGGACACCTCAATTGCTCGACCACTAGTCGACCACATTTAACCAAAATAGTTTTTTTTTTCCAAACTACTGGCACCATCTATACGTCAGGTCGACTAGGTTTGGGACCGCCTTGGTGATCTTATTTAGCGACTAATTGCAAACTGCATTGAGAAAACTGTTAAATTGAGAAAGTGATTAGAGTTAATCCTTTGAAGACTGAATTAATTATCTGGACTCTCCTGGTTAAGAGTGCGTGAAAGTTATCGCTGTCTTCGGAAGCCAAATGAACCCCAACCAAACAAAAAATTAAGGAAAGAAAAGACGGAAGGCCTGCATGCGTTATGTGGTTACCGAAAATTGGTAGTTGAAAGGTGGAGTCTTTCTCCAAGGACTGTTGTTCGGGTTCTACACGCTGAAAAATAACGGTCTCACTAGTATATACTCCCAAATATATTCTGCCGGAACCATGTAGATATTTGGAACACACTTCAAACAATTCAAATGTTTGTAAGTCCCACACTCAGTTATATTTAAATGTAAACAGTATCATGTTTGCTGACAAGCATGTATGATTTTACGTGGAAACATATGCGTTCTTCATCGCAAACATCCATATACTTTCGTGGAAGCATTCGCATTTCTCCCCAAACCTGCATATACTTACGTGGAAACATATACGTCTTTCTTCCCAAACATAATAATATTATTATATATAAATATTATTTATATTATAAAAGAATTATTCTTTGATTTCAATATATATGTATTATTTATTACAATTAATTTTATCAATATAAATCCACATTTATAAATAACTAATACTAAAAATTAAGAGATTTAAACCATCCCTTTTTAAATTTAGTTGCACTGCATGTATTATTTTGTTTTTCTGTTGTTCTTTTACTTGTCCCCTCTTTGTTGTCTCTCACGTTTTCGGTTTTAGAAGGTTTCAGCTATGCGTTGGTTATCACTATGCTTTGGTACACAAACAATATATTTATATACAAATCAAGTTCATGCAAGCCAAGCGTGGATTAATTACTTGTTTTTTTTTCATCATACTTATTTCACAAATGGTCCGCCGTTCCGATTTTCTTAGTAAAGGCTCGGCCAGACAAAGGGCTTCACGTGGTTGCCCTTTCCAGATTCTTTCCTGCGATTCACATACCCAAAAACCAAAGCAACATCATAAACCAATTAACCGTCCGAGCCTTCGTTTATTCTTTATTCACTGATCAAGCGCTTTTGATATCCTCTGTCCGTTGAACCATTGACGACAGAATACACGAAACTAAAACGCAATACATCAGGCGAAATAAGAAACACTGCATTTATCTTCAATTTACACGCACGTTCAGAAATATTAATGAATTAGTCACTGAGAGTAATGTAGAAATACAGATACACCTCTTTTACGTCTTTTTCGATCAGAGAGCATAAAAGTGCAACAAACACGGCTGTATTTGTATCACAAACACAGATATATTTGGGTCGCAAACACATATTTTAAATAAATAAATGGTTTCCCATTAAATCCCATGAACGGACAGGGGAGAGCTTCTCGCTATCACTGAGCTGTTCGCTTTCCAGTTTTCACCCACTGATTGTGACCTACAGTTTTATACCGATTCCGAACGGTATTTTTGAGAAGCTTTATCATGGCTAAATACTCGATAGTGTCGCCGTCACTATGCGAGGTGACCGCCGCCGAAAGAAATTTTTTAAGGTGACCAGAGCAGGGAACGAACCCAGGATCTCATGTACAAGAGGCGCACACACTATCAATTGCACCACCGACGGCACATATGTTCTAACATATTAATCACTGTGTCGCAAATATGAATACGAAACACAATGTGTTTGGGCACAAGTATATTATATTTGCGGCAAGCTCCAAACGTACTTTAGATTTACATTCAAACAACAAAAAAGTCTGATTTGCCAACGTGTATATTATATAGTATATGAATAACATTAATTGTTTTGGGTCGGTCGAACGTTCTCCTTCCTAATCATTCTAGTGATCTTTTAGACTGACTCCTTGCAATGGTTGTGTCGTTGCCCTTACATGTACCAGCATGAAGTTGTTCATCTATCAGCCGTATCAATTATTTTAGCGGAATCTATGATGTGGTCCTGTATCTGGTGTCCATACATCCAAGACGGACAACCGTTTCGAATTATCTGATGATAATTAATTTTGGAAAACATACCAACACACTTGGCAGAAATACCTCAAAGGCAGTTGAACTATCGAAAGATGAGGGCTGAATGTAATTCCGCAAAAAGCTTAAATTAAGTTTTTGCCCAATATATAAACGCTCAACGCTTAACTATCTTTGGAAAACTAAAAAATGCACTAACCTGTAATTCTGAATCGAAAACTACTTTGGAAAAACCACAAAGACAGAAAAGTGGAAAATGATGTTGTCTATGCGGAACAGCTAAAAGCACAAAATTTGGGTATTATCCATAAGACGTTACACTGGCTCTAGACAAGTGTGGTGAGGTCTATCCAGACTTAAGCTTCTATAGTTTGATGGACCTCAATGGAAATTAAGTGCAAAATTAAAAATGTGCAAAGAGTTCAGAGCAAGCGTTGTTCAAGTATCAACACTGCGCTAAGAACCACATCGAGAAAGGCTTCGAAGACATTACACTCGTTGAAGCCTATTGAGATGCAAGTCAAGCACGAGTCAGCCATGGTGGCGAAATGATTGCAGCCAATAGAAGATTGGATCTAAGGCATTCAGAGATCTCTTCAGCAGCACTATCAAAAATGAGAACTGACAGTATTCCAGAGAAAATGTTTCACACTTATTCCACAACGAGAATGATTATTTCCCAGAAGAGCTCGAGCGTCGAATTCGATGCTATATTGATGGATCTACACGCTAAAAAAAACGGACCCAGCAATATATTGCAGGAACCATGTATATGTTTGCAAGTATATTTTTCATGAATTAAAAAACTTTCTTGTCTGTCAGGCTATTGTTTTCAGCAGTTTTCAACAATCAAAGTCACATTTTGATCACAAAAAGTATATTATAAACAATTAATCGTTGTGTCTCCAATATGTAATATTGAACAGCAAACACAATGTGTTTGGACACAAGTATACTACAGACATAAGCTACAGACACATTATTTTTGCATCCCAACAATGAAAACAGACACATTTTTCCGCGTGTAGGACAGTTGGGAGACGGGAATAGCACATAAATACTAAACAGCACTTTCCTGAGCACAGAAGGTGTGATATACCTGCGAAATGAATTTGGATATCGTCCCAAAGTGTAAGATCGCTTGCGATACTCGCATGTAAGTAGAAAATTAAGAAATTTTCCACTATAGACAGAAAAGGGAGTATAGAATGTAGTTTGACGTCTTGTGAAATGAAAGGATAAATGAGATAGATTACATCCAGCGGATTGTAAATATAGAAAATTCAAAGCCTTTCCGAGCACTATAGGGTGAACTTCAAAGATAGAAGAAACAACCCACTACATATTATGGTACACTTGAGACGGTAGCAGACAGGCGTAGAACCTGCGAGTTGGCATGAACAGAGAGACAGAAAATCGACCACGATCCAGAGAAAATTATATCAACAAACTGTTGCACGACTAAGAACGACCAACTTGCCTAGGTGTTGGTCATAAGACGAAGCACCAAAGTTCAGTTTCATATTTTTCAATCTAACCTATAATAATATTCTTCAAGCTCAAATTCTTTATGTTGTTAAGATACAATGACAGACCGTTTTTCTCTTCTCTGACAGTCAGTTGGTAATCAAAATCCTTGAATCGGTATTTCTGAACTAAAAATCTGCCCAAGCTTGCCACAGATCTGTAACGAGATGGCCCTCCATATGGGTGGCATGGATAATCGGCATTCAGGGGAACTGCAAAACGGATGAGCTGGTTAGACTAGTGACAGATTCCACCATAATTGGTACGTATTGTCACGACTCTATCGACTTGGAAGCATAACCTTCAAGAACACTCCACTATGATGAGGTTGAGAGGCACAGTCGGTGTACGAGCTACACAATTCTGGGCCATAGTGGATAGCAGGAGATTCACGAACTTTTCGTCTCTAGCGAAACCCAAAGTTCCAATGCTTTTTTCAAATTTGACGGGTAGAAATTCTATATCGTGGTTTTATCTTCGGCTGCTGTAGGCTCAGTCGTCTCCAGGGTCACCATTTAACCCTGCTGTTAGATTAGAAAAAACTTACGAATCTTAGATTGAGGGACCATTTGGTCCATACTGCAATTTTCATCCAAAATAATAATTTTATCTTATTCTTTGTAACTATTTTGGTTCAAAAATTTCTAAAGCAAGTATTTGACATATCAAAAACATCCGCTAACATATCAAAAACATCTTCTAAATATTTGACATGAATTTACATTCGCTTGGTAATGAAAAAACTTACGAATCTTAGATTGAGGGACCATTTGGTCCATACTGGAATTTTCATCCAAAATAATAATTTTATCTTATCCTTTGTAACTATTTTGGTTCAATAATTTCTAAAGCAAGTATTTGACATATCAAAAACATCTTCTAAATATTTGACATGAATTTACATTCGCTTGGTAATGAAAAAATGTACTATTGACCAAATGGTCCTCTAATCTAAGATTCGTCATTTTGTATTTTTCTCAGTCCTGAATAAAGTTAGAAAATTTAATTTTCGCACATAACATTGTTTTATTAAAAGACCCCATTAGCAGAAAAATTTAGTCAGTATATATCACCGTTCCAAAGTTACAAGGGAAAACAGAAAAAATTTGGACCAAATGGTCCTAATCTAACAGCAGGGTTAAGAAAGAATTTGAACTCAACTTTGACATAAGTACTCAGCTGGTTCTGTCGCCAAAAACGATAGTCGGCGATGGAGACCAAGCTTGAGTTACAGATGAGGTGGTTGAAGAAAATGCCCGAAAGCTTTCAGTTTTCGGTTTCTACATGAACGTCGGAATTTGGTTTGCTCTAAAGTGGGTAGATTTAATTGGTTGTGGATGAATTTGGTTTGCTGTTTCGGTGTGCGTGAATCAGGATTCGACATTCTATTGAACAGAGAGAATCGGCTTAGATCAGGATCAGGTAGGTCCAAGACGCATCTCCGAGATGAGTGGCGGTAAATGAGTTCTGGTTTGGTGATTGCCACAATAAATGTGCTGGATATCCTTATCGGCATTCGGCTAGTTCCACGGTAACAGACGATAAGCGTAGCTGCAAGGAACAAGGTTACTAGAAGTAAGGAATGAACAAACGTGCACTGCTCACGAGGAGCAAAGCCTTCGTAACAACAAAGGTGCTGTACCCATGAGGGGTAAACTTATCGTAAGTAAAGGTGCGTAACCCACGAGGGGTAAAGCGCTCTTAACAGCAAAAGTTTGTAAGCCAAAGGTTCAGAGCTGAAAGCAAAGCCATCGCATTGTTCTGCAAATAACTATTTAGATCTGGTACGTTGATAACCTACCGCTACCTCAAACATGAGTCAAATACTTACATTCTTATGACGGATAGGGAGACGCCACTGAACAACTTCTCTCAGCCGGTTCAGTATAAACCGGCAGGAGAATGTCTACTATGGGATCCTGGAAGAAGTATCTCAAATAGCCTTAGGGTAGGTTAAGTTAGGTAGAAGTGGTTGTCACAATTAACACACTGAGTTCAATGAGGATTATTTTCATACCACTGGACGCCACGTTCCGTCCCCATTGTTGAAACTGTAGAATGACGCGTTCAGGTTAATGGATGTTCAAACCATATGATGCCTCATCCCAATACTCCATGATGTGGCTGAAGAAAAGACGGTCCCTGGCGAACTAATTGGTACTCCGCAGAAAGGTCCTAAGATCAATAAGCTTAACTTTCTGAATATCTGTCAGGCAGAACATGAACCAAAATCCCAAACCCAGAGAACGAATTATTTGAGAAGAGGTTTCAGCGGTTGCCACAACGGAATTGATGTTGGCACGACCGAATTTCGTACTCAAATTCGGTTGAAGCAACCTCGTTTCATAATTGGTTCGGTAAAAACATTTAAAATTCATTTGTTACTAAATTCGGCTGTAACAACCTCTAATTCGTTTGTAACAACCTCTAATTCGGTTGTAACAACCTCTAATTCGGTTGTAACAACCACTAATGAGGTTGTGTCAAACTCTATTGAGGTAGTGTAAACCTGTATTGAGGTGGTGTCAACCTGTATTGAGGTTGTGTCAAACTCTATTGAGGTGGTGACAACCTGTATTGAGGTTGTGTCAACCTCTAATGAGGTTACGTCAGCCTCAAACTCGGACGAGACAACCTCTGCTTTGGGTGTGATTACCTCTAGTATGGTTGTGATAACCTCTAAATTTGTTTACGGTTAATTCGGCTGTTACAACATGATTTTTCTGTGAGTGCATATACTATATTTTCTCCTACTCATACAAAAGGCCAGCTGCGGTCGTCGGTGGTGCAATGGTTAGTGTGCGCGGCTTTATTACATGTGAACCTGGGTTCCATCCCAGCTCTGACCACCTTACATTTCCTTTGACGACGGTCACCTCGTGTAGTGATGGTGACACAATCGAGTACTTGACCATGAAAGAACTTCTAAAAATGCCGATTGGAACTGGTGGAAAACTGTAGGCCGCAATCAGTGGGTGTAAAAATAGAAAACTCACAGGCTCTCCCCAATTCCTTCATGGGATGTAATGGGAAATCATTTATTTTTTTACAAAAGGACGTGCAGTTGCTTAAGAGATGTTCGACGCTCTCAGCCTCCTCTTCATCCCTAGAGCTTCAGCAGTAATCATGAGTTGAGTTTCCAAGTCACGACGAGTGTCTGCCTATTAAGCAATCTCCAGTGAGCACACCTACTATCACAGAGATATCTTGTCTAAAAATGGATATCAAGTTTAGCGTACGATTTTGGTCATAATGTGGCCATACGTGCCTGGTGATCCTGAAATTTGTGTCACGAGACCATCTATCATTTGCGTGTATGCGAACTTCGGTTTTTTGAATGCGGCAAGGGGCATACCGACATGCTCCATAGCCAGTGGAACAAGTAAGTTAGTTCCTAATCTTGTCAGCTCGTTGCATCCCTTGAAAGTTCCTGTGCTCCGGCACCCATATACGACGAATATCAAACTGCATGGCCACCTCATTTAGAGATGCGCGGCAGTTAAGGCAATGATTGAAGTCAGGAATACAGATTGCTGGGATTTAATAGCGGCCTGACTGTCAGAGTAGATGTTGATACCCCAGGCGGCGATGACATTTCGTCCCAGTCAAACGGCAACTTCTCCGATTGTCATTGCTTCTGAGTGAAAGGCAGTACTATGGTCTGGTAGCATTTGTGCAGGGTCTAGACCAAGCTCTTTAGAAATGACTGCAGACCCTACATTGCCTTGTAGTTTAGAGCCATCAGTGTAGAAGCTGAAGTACATTAATATCCTTGGTATGAGTCCCCTTCAGTCCCGCTTGTTCAGAATATGAGTGGAGAAGTTCTTCTCTAACTTTGAAGTAGGTGTCATGTGGGCGACTTTTACTGTGGATAGCCGCAGATCCCCTAAATTGGTGATGAATGTCCTGTGCGGATTGCCGAATTGCAGCTAATTTCATTCCCAGCAAATCTAGTGGTAACCGTCTGTGGTGCAATGGTTAGTGTGCGCGGCTCTTGTACATGAGATCCTGGGTTCGAACCCTACTCTGACCACCTAAAAAAAAAATTTCTTTCGGCGGCGGTCACCTCGCATAGTGACGGCGACACTATCGAGTATTTCGCCATGAAAAAGCTTCTCAAAATACCGTTCGGAATCGGTGTAAAACTGTAGGTCCCAATCAGTAAGTGACAACTTGAAAGCGCACAGCTCAGTGATTGTGAGAAGTTCTCCTCCGTCCCTTTAGGGGATGTAATGGGAAACAATTTATTTATTTTAACAGGTGTAGGATAACCCGTAAACACTCGGTGGGGGTTATGCGAAGGGCGCCCGTGAAACACACCATTCCAATTCTCTGTACTTTTGTCAACAGACTTAAGTAAGTGGATTTTCCCAGTACTGTCCACCAAAAAACAATGGCGTAAAGCAATATCAAACGGACAAGAGCTGTGGACATCCAGTAAACTATTTTCGGATATAGACTCCATCGTCCTCCGATAGGCCTTTCAGGGTCAATTTGGCCCTACTGATCCCATTGATTTTGTTTGACTTGAAATTAAACTTTCTGTCGAGAATCCTAGAAACCTAGATATCTTGTCTTTATCCTTTAGGCAAATTTTTCAGATAGGCTTACACTGATATTTGATCTCTTTGGAACAAACTAAATGGTACTTCACGGGCTAGCGCTTATGACGAGTAAGTGGGTCGTTTATTGATTGCCACCAAAACCTAACCTATCCTAAATAAATAAATATTTTCCCATTGTATCCCTTGAAGGGATAGGTGAGAGCTACTCACAATCGATCATCTGTTCGCTTTCCAGTTTTCACTGTCTAATTGGGACCTACAGTTTTGCATCGGTTCCAAACGGTTTTTTGAGAAACGATTTCATGGCTTATTACTCCATAGTGTCGCCGTCAGTAAGCGAGGTGTACGTCATCGAAAGGAGTGTAAGGTGGTCATAGCAGGGATTGAACCCAGGTTCTCTCGCACAACAGCCGCGCATACTAACCGTTCTACCACCGACGGCCACCCTAACCTATCCTAGGGCTGGTTTTATAGTAGGACCTGAAGTTTAATATTTGACTGGAGCTAACATGAAAATGAAGTGATGTGTGCCTTGTATTATGAATATTTTTTTATAGACACCTCAAGTTTATCCCCAATCAGACGGAAAACACCATCCTAGGACGTTTAGGCGTGTAAGATATTGGATTTCGAGTTTCAAGTTTCGGTAAGGGCATGAAAACTGTTTCAGTGGAATTGTGATTTTTTTGATGACGTATTTCTCCTGTGACAGGCATCAGTTTATAATATATGTCGCGAAATACTAAAATTATTATTTGTCATACTCCTTACATATCAATAAATTCCTCTTTCCCCACTGTGTCTTTATTTTGGTGTGATATTCCTGATAGAAAACAATAATAAAAAAGACGAAACAGACCTTTGTGGCCCATGGAGCATTTTCATTCATGACACATACATGAATAGACACTCAAGCTCAGGAACAATACATCTATGTATGTTTATGTAGGAGACAGTTCCATTTTAACCATGTCCTTGTCAAGGATTTCCCACAAATATACGTCAATCTGAACATCACACGCTCCACATATGTGAACTGTACTTCATTGTGCATGTATGAGTTGGTGTGTGTGAAAAGCGTATATATGCAATTGTTTGTATAAAAAATAATAGAAAGGGCCTGTGGAAAATATATAAATAATAAAGTTCAAAAGGTGAAATTGAATAAAGTGATAGAAGAAAAAGGAAGGCGAAACACCCCAGATCGAAGCGAGCGACATCTATAGAATATCCTTCCATTCAAGCGCTATTGTTCCCGTATTTGCCAACGTGAATGTGTATGTGTCTATGTATGTTTATATGTGTTGAAGCGTATGTGTTTGTGTATGTGTGTCATGCCTTTCGAATATGGTTTAACAACCATATTGTTGTTGAATTGTTTCCCTTGGGGAAACGTGTCAAAAACAAAATTGACACAATGTTATGGATCCGCAAGAAATCCATACAAAAATATCGTTCGTTTTCCCATTTCCCTTCTAGTATGAAAAGGGGTTTAACTTGTTGTTGTTATGTTTGCTTATATTTATTTTTTTATGTTGTTGGTTTCTTTTTGTGTATTTTTTGCTCCAGGATAACAATAAAATAAATTAAAATGTTGCTAGATAACAAAAAAACAACTTCCCTGCCTTGAAACATTCTCCAAAATGTTGTCATTGACATTGGAATATTGGTAACATTTTCCTTAGGATCATGAAAATGTTTGAAGCTTTTAATGCCGACATTTAGATTGTATAGAAAAGGTAAATTGTGGAACGGATTTTTTTTCCATTGGATATAAAGATTACTACATTTATGAAAAGTGATAAATGTAATATATTTCATGCTTGAGCACGATAATATTTTAGTTCACGGACTTTACACAGATTAATTTTATGACGAATGGAAAGCGATTAACTGAAAATATATCACCCTGACTTCCTGTGAAATATTGCAGAATTTCAACAATAGCTACTTACTCACTTTATTATCCTGTCTCGAGCAACCCCTGGGGGTCAGGGACCTTACAAAACGAAGATATCATATTTCCCCAACCAGTTCGATCTTTTGCTTTAACTCTGCATTTGGCTATACCAAGTGTACGCAGGGATTCGGCAACCTGATCCCTCCAGCGGAGTCTTCGTCTTCCTATTTCTCGTCTTCCTTCTAGTTCGGTATCGAAAACCTTTCGTGCTGGATCGTCTTCATCCATTCTACTGGCATGACCTAGCCAGCGCAATCGCGTTATTTTGATCCGCTTAACTATGTCAATGTCGGGATACAGATCATACAGCTCATGGTTCATACTTTTCGGAGTATTTCTCTCTCGAAGACCCCTAGAGATGTTTCATCTGACTGCGATAAGCCAGCTCGCGTTATTTTGATCCGCTTAACTATGTCGATGTCGGGATAAAGCTCATACAGCTCATGGTTCATGCGTCGCCGATACTCGCCGTTGTGCACTATACGGCCATAAATCTCCCGGAGTATTTTTTTCTCGAAAACTCCCACAGATGTTTCATCTGCTTGCGATAAGACCCAGGATTCTGCGGCATAAAGCAAGACAGGTTGTATGAGAGTCTGTTATGGCTGGTCTTTTGTTACCCGAGAGAGAACTGTATATCTAAAGTTCTTGCTTAGCCCAAAATAACATCTTTTCGCAAGCACGATTCTCCGCTTGATCTCAAGGCTGACGTCGTTGTTTTTGTTTACGGCTGATCCCAGGTATATGAAATCCTCCACCACCTCGAAATTATATCGGTTATCAACGTTGACCCGTTGGTCTAATCGCGTCGAGGCCCTGTGCGTTGGAACAATTAATTTTGTCATGTCCTCATTTACTGTCAGACCCACGCTTCTGGAAAAAACCGCAGTAACTACTCTCATTTTGCGCCCAATGACATGTGACTTTTGCTGCTGATGGTTGTATTCATGTTGACTGCAGGTTTTCTCAGAATGATCTCCATTAAGATGTTAGAGAGATCTCATGATAGGGTGTCGGCTTTCCTGAGACCTCGCTTAGTTTCGGGAGATTTGGTAAAATCCTTACCAACTTTCACTGCGGATTTGGTGTTCGTCAAAGTCAACCTGCAAAGGCGAATGAGTTTTGCAGGAATACCATCCCCATGCATTGCTTCGAAGGGTTTCTCCCGTATCGGGCTATCGAAGGCCGCCTTGTAATCGACAAATAGATGATAGGTATCGATTTGTCGTTCGTGTGTCTTCTCCAGGATTTGGCGTAGGGTGAAAATCTGGTCGGTTGTCGAATTTCCAGGCCTAAAGCCACACTGGTATGGTCCATTCAGGTCAGCGATAATTGGTTTTGGCTAGACTCGGATCACCTTTTTTAAATATGGGACATAGTACTTGAACTGATACACCCTATAAGATCATCGCCGCCAGCCTTAAACGGCTCCGCCGATAATAGGGATACCCCAACCATTTTTGGTGCTTTGAAATTCTACAAGTCACGTGTCATTGGTGAGATACCGGCCGAAATATTGGAAATCTGCAGTCGTTTTGTGATTTGTTTCTAGCATACTTTTTCTCATTGATTTTGACCTACTAAACACGAAAATGAGTTTTAAAAATTTTTCTGTTGATTGGTTTTCGAGATACAAATTTTTGAACTTTTTTTTTAAATTTTTGGAGGTACACTTACAATTTTGAGCATATCTTTGGTCTTCTTTGACGTATTTGATCCTACTACTACTCAAATTAAAGCAAATTGAGCCGCCTACAACTCATTCTCAGAAAATTTTGAAATCGGGTGAGTAGTTTTGATGTTGGCGGCTTAAAGAGGTTAAAAAACTGCGTTTTTTTAGTAAAAATGTGGCAGAAAAATTCATATAAAAATTCATATAAAATATAAAACGCGATGCTAACAGCGATTTTGGTGGCATTTTTCCAAAGAAAATAAGCACTTACTTAACAAAATCTGACAACAAATGGCGGACTTATAATTTTTTTGGTAAAACACCGAAATTCCGCTATTTCACGATATTTTGATTTTCATTATTTGCACAGCTAACCTACTAGGAGGGATCGAAAAAGCAAGTTTTTTATAATCCTTTTGGAATAGAACGGAACAGTTGCTCCTATACATAAGTTACTTCTGTTCAAAATTTCACCACCCTGGGTTAATGTCTTCTGTTCTGGCAAGGGACGTGAAATTTCAAAAATTTAGTGAAATCAGCAATTTTTTTTTTGGAAATTTTTTTCAAATGTCACAGCACTTAGCAGTTTTGATAAAATTTTTAAATTAATATTAATAACACAAATATTTCATAATTGTAAAAAACCTATTTACAATACCGTAGGGACGTTTCGTCGATGTTTTTAAGAAAATGGTATAATGAAAATGCAGAACATAGAAACACAGGTGCATTTTACGATACGAATTTTGGCAAACCCACTTTATATGTACAAAATTGTTTGAAAAAAACGTTTACGTAATTTTTATGATTCTCAGAATTAAAAAAAATAAGTAATACACAAATAGTTATTTAATTTTTATGATTGTGGTTGCAGAGTAATATACGCTTCTGAATGTGCGTGGACGCTCTTCGTGTTCCTTTATGACTGCTACTCCGTTCACAGTCAATTAAAGGGAATTACACTTTTTTATTGATGTGTGTTTTCCCGATGGCTACCTGTATCGGATTTTTTTACAGAAATTCCCCCCACATTTGTGAGTGGTCATTATTTGGTGTTATTTATAGGTGTTCATTTATCGTTTTTTGTCATTCAACAAGTGTCTACGAACGCGAGTAGTACGAGTAAAAAGTGAAACAAATTGAATTTAAGTGCATATAATACCTACCCAACAAGTAAGACAATGAGTAAAAGACTACGTGTGTTCGAGTGTTTGAACAATCCAGACAATTTCTGCAATGTTTGTGGCGAGTTTATAAAGAATAATCACGCACACACGTTTACTCCAGCAGTGCAATTGCACTATTTGAATTATTTTGGTATTTCACCAAATATCACAGAATCATGGACACCTAAGTCGCTATGTCATCTTTGCTATATAATCCTAACCAACTGGGCAGCTGGCGGAAGGTAAGAATTTTTATTTAAACACATTAAGCAAAGCAAATATAGTAATTTATTTTAATTTTAGGCGCCATATGAAATTCGATACACCAATGATGTGGAAAAAGCCGCTATGCCATTCCACAGACTGTTATTTTTGCCTCACCACAAACAGTGGGGTAGGGAGATTTTTAAAATGGAACTACGCTCAAGTGGGATCGTTTGCACTTCCAGTACCACATTCGAATGATGTACCATATCCAGTGTGCCCTGGTGCATCTCTTCAAAAAGCAGAATCGTCAGATCAAGAGTCCGAGTCAAGTGCAAGCGAATTTGGGACGTGCAGAAAGCGAAAATTACTGTCACAGGCCGAACTAAACGATTGGGTGCGCGATTTTGGTCTCACTAAGGAGAAATCCGAACTTTTTGCGTCTCGGATGGTACAGTGTGGATTTGCGGATTCAGAAGTGAAAGTAACAGCGTACAGGAAGCGTCACCAGCAGTATGCAAAATTTTATACAAAGAAAGACCAAATATGTTTTTGCAGCGACATTTCCGGCTTGTTCCAAGAGCTTCACCAAATTCACAACCCCAATGAATGGAGGTTGTTTATTGACAGCAACAAAGAGAGCTTGAAGGCAGTTCTCTTACATAATGGGAATGAAAAGCCATCTCTTCCTATTGCTCATGCGGTTCATTCAAAGGAGAACTATGAAACTATGAACATTTTGCTGAAATGCATAGAGTATAGCAAATATAATTGGAAAATATGCGCCGACCTCAAAGTTGTGGCCATTCTGTGTGGACTCCAAGGAGGCTATACGCGACATTGCTGTTTTCTGTGCCTTTGGAATAGCTGCGCTGATGATCAGCATTATATTCAAAAAAAAATGGCCGGAACGAACGAAACCTGTAGTTGGAGAAGCGAATGTTCAGCGCAAACCACTAATAGAGAACCGTGAAAATATAATACTTCCGCCGCTGCACATAAAATTGGGTTTGATAAAAAATTTTGCCAAAAAATTGGACAAAGAAGGTGAAGCTTTTGCCTATTTACGGTCAATTTTCCCTTACCTTTCGCTGGCAAAAATTAAAGAAGGAGTCTTCGCAGGACCCGATATAAAAAAAATGTTGAAAGATGAAACATTCCCGAAGCTGTTATCACCCATCGAAGCCGCAGCATGGAATTCCTTCAGGCTTGTTGTGGAAAACTTTTTAGGAAACAACAAAAGCATTAATTATAAGGACATAGTTGAGGATCTGGTAAAGAACTATGAAGCAATGGGTAGGTTTTTTTTGAAACAAATGTTAATTTAAATAGCGTTTTAATTCTCGTTTTTTTTTCATTTTTGGGTAGGAGTGCACATGTCACTTAAAATACACTTTCTGCATTCCCATTTGGATTTTTTCCCTGAGAATTTAGGAGACGTGAGCGACGAACACGGCGAGCGCTTTCAGCAGGAATTGAAGGCTATGGAACGACGCTATCAGGGCATCTATGACACGGCTATGATGGGTGACTACATTTGGACCCTAATACGTGAGACCAATTGCAGCGAATACAAAAAACAAAGAAGAAGTCAGCTGTTTTTCCACATGGCATAAAATGTACAGTTATATCTTTGTTTCTACTCATTTTTTATGGGCGTTGATTTGGTTAATTTCGTTAGTTTAGCTAACCTGGCACATCCATTTCTAATTGTGCCATACATTGAGTATGTAGTGCTCTAAATAAATTAAAAAATAATATACTAAGACTAATTTGTTTATTTTAAATTAAGTTCAAATGTATTTATTCGTTTGCGTTGGGTAGGTAAGCTGTGCAAATAATGCAAATCAAAATATCGTGAAATAGCGGAATTTCGGTGTTTTACCAAAAAAATTATAAGTCCGCCATTTGTTGTCAGATTTTGTTAAGTGCTTATTTTCTTTGGAAAAATGCCAGCTATACGTAAAAAAACCAAAATCGCTGTTAGCATCGCGTTTTATATTTTATATGAATTTTTATATGAATTTTTCTGCCACATTTTTACTAAAAAAACGCAGTTTTTTAACCTTTTTAAGCCGCCAACATCAAAACTACACACCCGATTTCAAAATTTTCTGAGAATGAGTTGTAGACGGCTCAATTTGCTTTAATTTGAGTAGTAGTAGGATGAAATACGTCTAAGAAAACGAAAGATATGCTCAAAATTGTAAGTGTACCTCCAAAAATTTAAAAAAAAAAGTTCAAAAATTTGTATCTCGAAAACCAATCAACAGAAAAATGTTTAAAACTCATTTTCGTGTTTAGTAGGTCAAAATCAATGAGAAAAAGTATGCTAGAAACAAATCACAAAGAAAATTTTGTTATATGTGACCTAGTGTAATTGAAGATTCACAAGAGTATGTGTGTATCTCTTTATCAAAGGACGAAGAAACAAATTGATCACGTGACAATTGATGGAAGGTAATCATCCAGTGTGATGGCAGTGCGTGGGATCATAGGAGCTAACATTGATTCTGATCACTACCTGGTAGCAGCAAATGATCCCACAAGAGTAAGTAGAGCGAAAATCGTACGAAACCAGACGCTGCGAAAACTAGACATCGGAAAGCTGCAATTACCACATGTAGCGACAGCCTACTCAAGGAAGCTCTAGCTACTTTTGGCACAGAACCCATTCCCTCCCGATGACGATCTTGAAGCGCAGTGGAAATCCATCTCCAACTCTAGAATCACTGCCGCAACAACAGTACTTGGTTTTGAAAAACCGCTTCGCAACAAATCTAGGTACTATGAAGAGTATCGCATAGCAAATGATGAAAGGATCGGTGTTCGTATGGCAATGCTGCAGTCAATTGTAACGCGAACTGCGACTGAGCGGTATAGGAAGAATAAAAAGAAGGTAAACCGTATCTTTTGGCGTAAGAAACGGCAGTGGAGAAAGCGCGAAAGTGCGAAAATTGAGACGAAGGGAAGGAAGAATCAAGCCCTAAATTTCTTCCAAACAGTCAAAAGCAGAACTAATAGACATGGTTCAGGGCCCCCTTTCTGTAAAGACAAGGACGGAATCCTCATTGCAGATGTGAAGAGTATGTTGGGAATATGGAGAAATCATTTGTCCGCGTTACTGGTAGCTGAGATACCCATGGACGATGATACAATCGATCACAATTTGGTCGACGACGTCGATTGTCCTTACCTAACCGCGATGAGGTCAGAACAGCTATTGCCCGGCTTAAGAACAACCAAGACGCAGAAGACCATGGATTATATAAGGGTGGCGGCGATGATCGGATAAGGTGCATGCATCAGCTCATTAGCAAAATTTGGTTGGACGAAAGCATGCCCGGTGGTTGGAGTCTCAGTGTACTATACCCCATATTTGAAAACGGTGATCACAGTCCCTCTGCCAACTACCGTGGAATAAGCCTTTGATCCACAGCAAATAAGGTCCTGTCAAGTATAATATACGAAAGACTAAAACCAATTATCGCTGGCCTGACTAGACCGTGCCAGAGTGGCTTTAGGCCTGGAAAATCGACAGCTGACAAAATTTTCACTCTACGCCAAATCCTGGAGAAGACCTCCGAAACACAAATCGACACCTATCATCTATTTGTCGCTTATAAGGCGGCCTTCGATAGCCCGATACGGAAGAAATTCTACCAAGCAATGTCTGAGCTGGGTATTCCTGCAAAATTAATACTCCAGTGCAGGATGATTTTGACGAACACCAAATCCGCAGTGAAGTTGGTTGGTGAGGATCTCACCGAACCTGTTGAAATTGGGCGAGTCCTCAGGCAAGGCGACACATTATCGTGCGATCTATTTAACATCTTAATGGAGATCATTATGACAAAAGCTGCAGTCAACGTGAATAAACCCCATCAGCAGCAAAAGTTACATGCTGCTCGCGTATGCTGATGATATAGATATCATTGGGCGCACAATTTGAGAAGTTACTGTGGTTTTTTCGAGAATTGAGAAGGAGTCAGCAAAAGTGGGTCTGACGGTAAATGAGGACAAGACAAAATTAATGGTTTCAACGACCAGGGCCTCCACGCTATTAGACCAAAGCGTGATCGTTGATAACCGTGACAACTACGAGGTGGTTGACGAATTTATATACCTCGGATCTGCAACGGACAAAAACGACAACGTCAACCTTGAGATCAAGCGGTGAATTGTGCTTAAGAGTAGGTGTTATTTTGGGCTAAGCAAGCACTTTAGAGTTAAAGCCCTCTCTCGAGTAATAAAAGACCAGCTATACCAGAATCTCATATAACCTGTCTTGCTTTATGGCGCAGAATCCTGGGTCTTATCGCAAACAGATGCAACATCTGTTGGGGTCTTCGAGAGAAAAATACTCCAGAAGATTTATGGCCCTATGGTGCACAACGGCGAGTATCAGCGTCGCATGAGCCATGAGCTGTATGAGCTTTAACCCGATATCGACATAGTTAAGCGGATCAAAGTAACGCGAGCTGGCTTATCGCAGTCAGATGAAACATCTCTAGGAGTCTTCGAGAGAGAAATACTCCGAAAACTATGAACCATGAGCTGTATGATCTGTATCCCGACATTGACATAGTTAAGCGGATCAAAATAACGCGATTGCGCTGGCTAGGCCATGCCAGTCGAATAGATGAAATTAACCAGCACGAAGGGTTTTCGAAACGGAACTCGAAGGAAGACCAACACTCCGCTGGAGGAACCAGGTAGACATATACCTGCGTACACTTGGTATTTCCAACTGGAGAGATATTGCAAAAGATCGAAATATGTTATCTTCGTTTTGTAAGGTCTCTGAGCAACCGGGATTGTTTTAGACCAGATAAGTAAGTAAGTAATTGGAGTTTCAGGATGGAGCACCTGTAGCGTAGCCGTTTGCATGAACTAAGCTTTAAAAAGTAAATGGCAGACGTTGGTTTATCGATCTAAAGAAATATTTCATTCACTTCTACAACTTTTCTATGTTTTCTTCAATTTCCAACAACCAAATAGCAAAACAATCACCTAGTCTCGGCTATTGTCCACTGTCACGCTAGTACTACAGTATTATGATCTCAAATAGCTTTATGCCGCCCTTCATTATTGGTGATGATTCAATTCGCCAAATGATATTTGTCTACCAACAATTTAGGACAATATGCGAGCATCCATTACCTACATTGTACACTGAACGGAAAAGCATCGTCACACCGATGAAAATGTTCATCGCCCCAACAACTTTTGTCATCGAAAGTGATCTAACGTACAGTTTTATTCCCGCTACGATAATGTGTTCTTCAACTTCAAATTGTTCATCGCTATGATGGAAGTATATTGTTGCTGCAATGAATTGATTCATTATTGCAACGCATTTGTTTCGTTGCTGGAATGAATTTGTTTTATTGCAGCAATGAATTGGTTTCGTCGTTGCAATGAATATGAATCGTTCCCACAATGCAATTATTTCATTGCTGCAATGAAGTTGTTTCATTACAGCAATGAAGTTGTTTCCTTGTTGCCATGAAGTTGCTTCATTTCTGCAATGAATTTGTTTCATTGCTGTTATAAACTTGTTTCATTGCTGCAATGAATTTGTTGCATTATAACAATGAATGTTTTAAAGTGTGTTTACAATTATTTATTGTTAATTGTACATAAGGACACTTCTAGTATTACATTGCAGGTGTTTTGATAAAAATTTGTTGAATTTTTCTTTCAAAAATGGTCTTAATTTGCTAAATTGTATATTATATAGATTCCATTCGTCTGGAGAAAGATTATGGTAGTCGAGGGGTTGAGTGATATTGTGGCTGTTGTATTCAGATTCTGCAATTAAAAGCAAATGTGAGGATTTTATTATTAAGATTTATATTTGAGATACATATGTACATATCTATTTATATCTGTACTTACCTTTTACATAAGCTCTACTCCCAAATGGGTTTCATCAAAGCAATTGATCCATGTTAAAAACGTCCATTAACACAGAACCACATCATTGTTTTCTTAAACTATGCAATTGTTGTTGTATTGAGGGTTCTGTCGTTCAATTGTAGCGTCACATCGCCCCGTCATTAAGCCAGTGATCGCTCTGTAGTCATTTTCTTCAACTGCTCTTTTATTAATTTTAAACAAATTTGTTAAAAAATGTATTCATTTCATTGTACGGTAAATTGTTATTTTTTGTGTTCGTTTTACTTGAAACACTATGTTTCTTTGACTTCTTCGCTTTCATTGACTTCGCATCGAAATAACAATGCAACGAAACAAGCGCCACCGAATTATGGTTAAAGCACAAAAACACCAACTTTTTGTACCGTCACGCTCATACACACACACAAATGTTCAACTACATATTTCGGGACAGCTTTTTTGCTATTGATGGGTCATTTTCTTTGCTGTCATGTTGCTCCTACCGTTCTGGCGGAGAAATATGTCTACCACTTTCAGTTGTTGCAAAGGAACTGATTTAAGATGTGTACGTGACCCAGCACTCACGCTCACAATTTTCTCTTGCATACCTCTTTTTTACACTCACTCAATTTTTGGACGGCTTTTCTCTCTTTATCTCAAAAAGAAAATAGTTTCGTTGCAATAACGAAATTGTTTCATCAACTATAAATGTTGGCGAAATTCCAAAATAAATAAATAATGAAAATAAACTATAAAAAATAAGAGATAAACTAAATATCAATACTTTAAATCTCAAGCACTTATTTTTTTTAATTTTTAACCCATTTTCCTACAAAATTCAAATTAAATGAAATTGTTGCAGGAACGAAAAGTAAATTCTTGCAGCAACGAAATGAAAAATTTTCAAAGAAATCATGTATGTAATTTTTCGTTGCAGCGTCTATCAAATTGTCGGATATACGAGATATTTCATCATAGTGGCGAAAAAACATTAACGAAAATGTTTCATCCATGCGACAAAGCGTTATTCTTTCAGTGTATTTCTAATAAGTACAATATATTGTAATAAGGAGATACATTGCCGTTTATATTTCGAACGAATTCCTATTCTTAGTTTTAGGTAGGGAAACCTTGTTCCTTTTGAGCTACCATATTGCTGCATTCTCAAACTAAATTTGGCTGGCCTACCTTTTTTCACCACCCGAGAACTTTTTCGATTAAAATTAGCAAAAAAAAAAACGTTGAGAAACACTTGGAATTAAATATGCACTTGGTTATGTTTTAATTTTTCCCCAATGCTTAGCCTTCAGTTCAGGACAAATAAAAATAAAAGAAATAGCAAAAACAATTTAATACCTTAATTGACTGGCATTTCCTTAATGCTTTACTTGCGCCGTATTTACTCTGTGAAAGCGCAGAACAGCTAAAAATAAAACCATATCTACCTGTTCTGGTACCTTTTCTTCTGTTTATTTGAGACTTGTGTTGTTTTCGTTTTATACAAAAATTTCCCTCATAAGCACAAGATGTATAAGTGAACAAACAACCAGAAATATATTTAACGGCTTGGAGAACCGCCTCTATAGTGTGTATTTCCGTTTCCGTTGTAATCACACTCATACTTACCCATACACCCGTACACAAACACAGAATAGACTGAAAGACATACGATTACCTTTTCCTTCCACACAGAGACGATCGACCATATGCAACATTAATGAAGTCATCTTCCGCTTTAGCAGTGAACATTGTTCATATCGTTGTATCTTCAAATTCATTCCCGGTCGCAGTGCGGCTTTTCTGTGGATTTTCAGTTATAGAAGCATTATGAAACGCCAACAATTTACGGGATGATTGGGGGTGGAGAGAAGCAACACATCAATTTGTGCACAATAAGTAACTCAAGTTTATTGGGAAATGAAAATAAATATAAAATTATATACGGCAGGAAAGAATACTGTGTTACTCTATGAAGGTAAAGGATATGGTTTTAATGCTGCTAAAAACAAGAACCCAATATTCTCCAGGCACTATTTTGTTCGCTTCCTGAAAAGGTAACACCAGAGAGTGACGATGACACAGCTAATCGACCTCCTATCTGCAAATTTAATTCAATACAGAATGTGAAAGAAAGTGAGCGGTAGGCGAATTGAAAATAACTGACTTTAAACTTGAGTTTATTGACACTACGACTTTTAAAATAACTTTATGTGCAATAAATTCTTTTTGATTTGAAGAACACCGCAATGTGCATTAAATTTTGTTTGTAGTTTGTCCAAACTCGGGTAGAAAAAACAGGCATAACAAAACTTTATCTAAACTTCGGTAGCGCAGTGACTTTCGACGAGAATTTGGATGAACTGCAGCATTCATCGCTTCTCTTTAGTATTGCTCTATGGGTAACATTAGGCGTGTTTTCGATACAACCTGGCGATTGTCGCTTGCTTTCTAGAAACCCAAACGTCAAACTAGCGATAATTTATTATAACATACATAATCGTCTTCCTCTAACGCTTATTTGGAATTATTTTTGTATATGTGTATATTAGGGCGGGTCAAATTGTACGGAACTATTTTTTTGATCAAAAAAAAAATTAACCCGCCCTAGTGTATATACTTATCCTTGTCTTTCGCTCACAACAAGGATATCCAACACAGTTTTTTTTGATTTTTTCGTACTAGCAACTTTCTGCCTTTTCCAAACGGAAGTACATATAATCGTCTTGCTTTATCGCAGGTTGAAATTTATACTGGTAAATGTTTATACTCTTCCCTTTACCTTTGACTTCACAATAAGGACATCCAACACTGTTTTTTTGATTTTTTTCAGACTGGTAATTTAGGACTGAAATGGAAGCGGTAACTTCAATTGCCGCTTAATATCGCTTAGCTATCGTTAGTGATAAGTGATAATCTAGGCAAGAGTTGTAACAAAAACACGCCTATTGCATCCGTCGGTGGTGCAATGGTAGTGTGCGCGGCTCTTTTGCATGAAGACGTGGGTTCGAACCCTACTCTGACCACCTTAAATTTCTTTCGGCGGCGGTCACCTCGCTTAGTGATGGCGACACTATCGAGTATTTAGCCATGAAAAAGCTTTCCAAAATACCGTTCGGAACCGGTGTAAAACTGTAGGTCCCAATCAGTGAGTGTAAAACTGGAACGCGCACAGCTCACTGGTTGTGAGAAGCTCTCCCTAATCCCCTCGTGGGATGTCACGGGAACCCATTTATTTTATTTATTTTATTGTATCCTAAATATCTAAGTTGGTTTTAAATTTGGGAGCCGGTCGCAGTTTAACCTGAAGATGGGTTGGTTGGTTCACGTGGTTGTTTGAGATACTACTTAGCATCAATTAGTGTCTTGGGACACTAATTGCATACCTCATCACTGTGGACAGTCTAATGTAGGTACAGTGTCTATATCCAACCTGTCAATCGGAGATACCTCATTAAATCCCCTAGATCTATCTCGTGTACCTCAGTTAGGTTGTGTAGGAAAGGACGACCTGTAGTTTGTAGGCGTCTATTCATTAGAGCCGAACAACTGCAGATGAGATGTTCCATCGTCTCCTGCTCCTCTGCGTCTTCGCAGGCACGGCAATGGTCATTGTATCTCAGAATTAGACGTCTTGCGTGATTACCGATTGACCAGTGCCCAGTCAGCAGGGCAATTAGCCTTGACATGTTCCCCCGATTTGGCTAATCAGGGAGTTAGTCCGGTGAATGTTACATTCGGGCCATGTGCACGTTTCCGTTGTATCCCATCTGGCATTAGATCATTGAAGGTAATTCAGGAAAATACCTCTTTTGACCGACCCTATAGGCATTGCGACTGCCACCATATATAGTTCGGTGGAAGAGGATCCTGCCCTGGCTAGTGCGTCTGCGCTTTCGTTCCCAAGAAGACCCTTGCGGCCTGGTATCCAGGTAAGAACCACAGTGGCCAGTCGACCTAGCTCGACAAGTTTTTCCCTACATTCACTTACGAGTTTAGATGCAGTGTTGTTAGATTTAAGTGATAGGAGAGCCGTCTGGCTATCTACAAATATTCCACTGCGCTCTATTCTTCGCTGTAGTATAAGTGCGGCGCAGGCTTCTTTGATGACCAGTATCTCCGCTGGGAAAACGCTGCACTCGTCTTGGAGTTTGAATAATAGCGGTTTGTCTCTTCGGAGAAGACCCGAGCCGGTTCCATATTCCATGCTGGATCCGTCCATAAATACTTTGGTGTCAAAACCTGTTAGTGGTTCCCCTTTAGCCCACTCTATTCTTCTGGGAATGGGGATGCAGTAATCGGTAGTTATATTGAGTTCTCTTGGGATTATCTGTAGTATTCTCGCATGTCTACATATATACGCTGATCTTCCAGATTCCAAGAGCATTTAGTCGGGTAGCACTCCGGTCACCACTAGCTCTTACGTGAAGGTCAATTGGTTTAATATAAAGCACTTCATTAAGGGCTTCAGCTGGACACGTCCTCCTTGTCCCTGTTATGCCGATGCAAGCTGATCGCTGAACTCTATACAGCAGTGAAGAAGATTAGAGCGGGGTCTAAACATAAAATAAATAAATATATCGACACGTTCCCGGCAGAGTGTATTAAGCGACATATTTGTCGACAATGACTTTTTTCCATATTCTCAAAATTTATGCCAATCTCCACATTTCGATATACAGAGAATGCCCCTTGCATAACCACGTCATGAGTTATTAAGCAAATGAAATGGTAATAACCGAAAAAATAATACAAATCAGCTACTTGACAGAAAGTTTTTTTCGTTTCCCGAACAATTTCCATTTTGTCGCTTAATACATTCTGCCGGGAACGTGTCGATATTCAATTGCCAAGGAAATTCATCAAATTTCGAAAAATAGACACAGTAATCTTATTTTACCGAATTTTTTTTTAAAGCAGATTCTACAATATGAAGGAGCATGTATTTTTGCAATGTATAAAAGCACACTGAAAGAAATTGTTAACCACACTGAAAGAAGTGCAATGCCTAAGCGAATATTTTTATGGAAAGTAAGTGCCAGCCAATGTAAAGATTCATAGCTGCATCGAAATGAAATCATTAAAATAACTAAATATATTTGCATTATATCGCATGAACGGAGAAAGGAAATGTTCCCACAAATAGTGATCTATGAGGTTTCCATTTTCCCACTTACTGATTATGTTTATACCGGTTCCGATAGGGTTTTTGAGAAGCTTTTGCATAGCTCGATACTCGATAGTGTCGCCATCACTAAACAAGGTGACCCTTGTCGAAAGGAATGCCTGTTTAAAACCAATGGTTTTTCGACATGATAATAAAGAGTTGTGCATGAAAGTGTTCCAATGTCAGTGCTTGGTATTCTTCACACTTGTGTATAAAGGAATTCTCATTAATATGATGAGTGTTTCTAGATATATATTTTTGATGAATTCACCGAAAACATACCAAAAATGTCTGCTGCTGAAGATCTTGGCAAGATCCGAAATAGCTATACGGACAGCCTTGGTATCTTTGGAACATTTTTATGCTCGACTTTTTTGAAAGTAGTATACAGCTAATAAATAAGCTTTATATTTATATTTAATTTAGAAAATTGTATGAAAAGTTGTTTAAATTTTTTCATTTTGCCCCCATCCAGCAACGTGCGATAAGGAACTTCGTTCCAAAAACATCAACGATAGCTGATGTTCATGAATAACAAGTCTGTGGTTCGCTTAAGTCGACATTTTCGTTCGACTGGCTTAATCATAGGGTAATAGATACATTTATTCTCTCAATAAATTAAACGTCATAGGTACGATGGAAAGTAAACAGTGGATGGTGGAAAACATGGGTTCAATAATACCACATAGAGGCAATATTAAACAACGTCAAAATACATTTAAATTTCCCAGTTCTACACCAAAACGGCATGAACAAGTTAAGTGACAAAATTTTGTAACTCCACCTGGTGTAATTTAATTTTAAATTTAATTGCTCTCATTCCCACGACCCTACGACGAAGAGTGTGAAATGAAACGTCAGATGATAGAATAAATGTGTCTATGTATGTATTAGTCTATGGGCTTAATATTTGTTCGCAAATGACAGCAAATTCGAAATTAGGGATCACAAATTTGTACTGAAACGTTTTGATAACTTTTACGTTTTAAACTTGAAATGACAAGATTTAGGGAACCAAATCATCATTCGTTCGATTAGAACACCAACGCAAAATATCTTTCGATATAGAGGTACAAGCTTTTAATTTGCGGGGGTCTTGGGTTGGCTGCCAGCCTTAGTTTTCGAGTAATTGTATACTAAAGAATTCTCATTGCATACAGACTATTCGCTGCATAAAGTACGATGCTTTTTAAAATAGTAGCACTATATTCCTAGAACAGTCATAAGACGTTGGAAAAGAAGATAATATTATCTAGAATGAGTTATGAAAACTTTGTAAACAAATATATGGACAGTAAATATTTAAATTCTAAAAAAAAGATAGTAGCAATGAAACCAATCGCTGGTTATGAGCTGAGACTTGATCTAAATTAGCTATATAATAGGATTAATAAAGATGCATTCTAATTCTATGGAAAGTTTCTTAAAATCCCTGAATATGTGTCATTGATACACGACTTTTCCAATTTATAACTTTGACAATAACTTTAGGCTATAGAATTTGGCAGATTTATTTTGATTTAATACACGCTTTGGTTACTAAAACAGGTGCATCCCAGAATCTTAGATTCTTAGAGGTATACACAATGGCACACCATTTGGCATACTGTAGGGTATAAACATAACCCATAATATATGAAACAAAAAAAAACAACAACATCGAATTGAAAGAATTTCATCGTTCACTAATAAAGGCTGACGTACAGAGGGACGGGCGGCATGCCATTCAAGCAATGTGTGGATGTAAGCATGGTATGCCGACATCAATATCACATAAATCGGAAGAAGACATTAACGTAAGTAGAGAAGTATGTCCTCTGCTTCAACTAACATGCACTGCCTTTTCGCACAACGCTCTGCCCTCACTCTACTGAGGAACCATACTTCGCTTGGTACACCCACACATTGTGCAAAGCTCTGACATTCGAATGAGAAGAAAAAGCTGAATTGTATTGTTTTTTTCTGATGTGAAATCAAAAATTGTTCGCATCGTTGTTGCCACTGTAGATAGTGAAGTGTAGCGGAAGCGGAAATGTTGCAAACAATGAAACGAACCAACTGAACGATACTAATGTGAGTATACTTATCCGCACACACACACACAAGCTATAAGTATATTCCACTCCTGACAACTCGAAGCATTAGACAGGACTTGTCCTAATACCTAACAAGGACACTACTAACTACTACACCCTCCTACCTTGTCGAGTATCCGCAACAATACCAAGTGGTTACAAGTTGTCGATGCCGTTGTCGCTGTTGTTATTGTTGCCGTTGATTGAGCCTTTACTTGAATTGTGTTTGATTACGTCTCTAAAGAAAAGTAAATTTAGGTACTTACTGTAATTACTTTTGAGGGCAGCGAATATCCTTGCAAAATAGCACGTGTCCCATGAGCGATATGGACATAAGCACTATGAAATACTGCTACCTCTTAAAGTGACTCGACAACTCCTCGATGGAATTATGTGAGAATATAAATAGAAACTTATAGGGAATTGAATGTCGCAGAGGTAAATCGGTTTATTATTATTATTATTGTAAAATATTTTTGAACTGTGTATAGGAAATATCATGTCACTCTTTGTCTATAACATACTAAAGTCGAAGGACATATGACAAGTAAACATTCTGTGGGCATTTGGCATGACCATTTGCAATTATGCGTTATTAAAGAATAGAGGGCAGTTGAGTTGGCTAACAGCGAACGGATTTTTAAATGTTGCGTCTACATTATTGTATTGAAGTTATAGCGAATACGGGCAAATGTGATGAAGTCATTGGGGACAATTATATAAGCATTCCAAATACATTTGAAAATGTAATCACCATAGTTATTTACTTCCTAATTTATCCGGTCTCGAACAAACCGAGGGGTCAGGTACCTTACAAAACAAAGATAACATATTTCGCCAACCAGTTGGATCTTTTGCCTTATCTCTCCAGTTGGAAATACCAAGTGTACGCAGGGATTCGTCAACTGGATCCCTTCAGTGGAGTCTTGGTCTTCCTATTTTTCGTCTTCCTTCGAGATCGGTTTCGAAAACCCTTCTTGCTGGTTCGTCTTCATCCATTCTACTGGCATGGCCTAACCAGCGCAATCGCGTTATTTTGATCCGCTTAACTATGTCAATGTCGGGATATAGCTGATACAGCTCATGGTTCAAGCGCCGCCGATGCTTGCCGTTGTGCACTATAGGGCAATACATATTTCGGAGTATTTTTCTCTCGAAGACTCCCAGAAATGTTCCGTCTCCTTGCGATAAGACCCAGAATTCTGCACCACAAAGCAAGACATGTTGTAAAAGAGTCTGGTATAGCTGGACTTGTGTTACTCGAGAGTGAGCTTTATCTCTAAAGTGCCTAAAAAAATGGTGTCGCATAACATCCCGTTAAGAGATTGAGGAGAGCTTCTCACAATCAGTCAGATGTACACTTTCTAGTTTTTACACTCACTGATTGGGACCCACAGTTTTACACCGGTTCCGAACGGTATATAAGCTTTTTCGTGGCTAAGTACTCGATGGTGTCGCCATCACTATGAGAAATGTAAGGTGGTCAGATCAGGGATCGAATCTACAATCTCATGTACAAGTACCGCGCACACTTACCATTGCACCACCGACGGTGTCAAATACTATATACAATTATGTTGTGGTAACCGAATTGAAAATGAATTCGATAGTCCCAATAGAATTCATGAGAAATTCGATTAAAGCAACCGAATTGAAGCCAAGTTGCAACCAGTGTCGTGGTGGTGAATGAAAATGCGGTTGTTGTTTTTTGAAATTTTCATATGAAAATTTTTAAAATTTCTCCACCCTATTGCTCTATAAATCGTGTCTTTTGGAATATAACGAATCCGGCGATCGATTCGTCCGTCTATCCAGAAGAGACCGTATATTGGGTTTGGACCGACACTTTTTGATTTCGTGATGGTGAATGAAAACCGGTTTATAGATTTTTGAAATTTTCATATGAAGAATTTTTAAATTTATCCGCCCTATAGTTCCGTAAATCCTATTTTTTGGAAAATCATCAACATGGCAATCGATTCGACCGCGTCTCAGAAGAGACTGCCTTATTGGTTTGGACAGACACTAGTTGCTTCGTGTTGGTGAATGACAATTCGTTTGTAGATTTTTGAAATTTCCATATGAAGATGTTTGAAATTTGTCCAACCTATAACTCCGTAAATCCTCCTTTTTTGGAAAATGGTCAACATGGCAAACGATTCGACTATGTCTCAGAAGAAACTGCCTTATGGGTTTGGACAGACACCAGTTGGTCCGTGTTGGTTTAACGAAAATGCGTTTGTGAGTTTTGAAATTTTCATATGAAGATATTTGTGAATTGTCCACTCTATAGCTCCGTAAACCCAGTTTTTGGAAAATGGCCAATCTGGCAATCGATTCGTACATGTATCCAGAGGAGACTATATAATGGGTTTGGACAGAAACATTTTGTTTCGTGATGGTGAATGAAAATGGGTTGGTAGATTCTTAAAATTTTCATAAGATAGTTTTTGAAATTTGTCTACCCTATTGCTCTATAAATTGTGTCTTTTGGAATATAACGAATCCGGCGATCGATTCGTCCGTCTATCCAGAAGAGACCGTATAATGGGTGTGTTGGTGAATGAAAAGGAGTATGTAGAGTTTGAAACTTTTCATGTCAAAATTTTTGAAATTTGTTCGCCCGTAAATCCTCAATTTTGGAAAATAACCAGTTTGACAATCGATTCGTACATGTCTTCAGAGTAGTCTGAATAATGTGTTTGGACAGACACCGTTTGGTTTCGTGTTGGTGATTAAAAAAGATTTGTATATTTTGTGTATCTTCGTACGAATAGTTTTGAAATTTCGATATTTGTAACTGAATTGTTGTCAAATTCGATTGATGCGTCTGAATTGATGTCATATTTGGTTGCAGCAATCGAATTTAGTACCAATTTCATTTGTTGCAACCGAATGAATTCCAAAGTCGAATGTTGCAGCCGAAATTAGAGAAAATTTAGTTAACATTCAGAAAATAGGCGAAGAATCTGGTGTCACTACCGAATCGATTAAGAAACGAGGTTGCTTCAACCGAGTTTCTGTTAAAATCAGTCGTTTCAACTCTAATTCGGTTGGGACAATCTCAATTCTGTGGCAACAACCGAATTAACAGTAGCTGCAACCTTTTTTCAGACAGTTCTCCGAGCGAATAAAAAAAGGTTCCTAAAGACTTTTGGAGATCTGTGTAAAATTGATATGTGTCTTAAAATATAAAACGCGTAGGCCATTGATTGTGAGTGGTTCTCACCAATAACTTCATAGGATTTAATTTGTCAATAAGTTTCTTTTTGTGGAACGTTTCCAGCAGGTATTGGAAGCATGACGTCGCCCTACCGATTGAACTTTTTGTCTCTATGATGACATAATTCATAACTAAAGTAGATCTGCAAACTTTTAGTCATTTATAAGATATAATCACAAACGATCCACTCTAATCCTATACCTTAAACATTTGTTACCCCCCTGTCATCTTTCACATTGCCAAACTGTTGGCTTAATTCAATTTGTATTATTTGCCACCACCTATTTTCGTCTTTATTTCATATTCAGGTTCTATTTAACATCTACTCGAACATGATTGAAATCTCTAGCAGATTTCTTTCAATTCGAGCTGCTCCCGCCTGTGTACCTGCAGTGGGCGGCTATCCAAGATATTCAAATGTTTCCATGGAATTGCCGAAGACAAGCAGCAGACAAAGTGATCGAAATCAAATAAATTCAATTTGCCATAAAGCAAAAACAGCACTTGAGTTTAAGCTCTTAATAATATATGTGCAATCACGGTGGGCAACAGGGGAAAGGGGATATTTACATTTTCCAGGAAACTCTTAAAGCATCTTTGAGAGGAAATCAATAATTATTGGTTGCTTCCCTCTCAGTGCAGCAAGGAGTTTCAGAGAATCTATAAATAGCATAAAGTTTCTATGTTGTTATTTAATACACAAACGTACATACATACATTTATGCATATTAACCTTTTAGCATTTTGCATAATTTTCATAATAATAACAAGAAGTGAAAACATGGAAAATGTTTGTTCGTCCTGGCACAGGACTAACAAGTCAAAGGCAACGAGAAAACAAAGTTAATCAAGCGAAATGCTAGAAACTTAACAATGGCTAAGGACAAAGTTGATGCCATCATCGTTTATTCCTGATAATAGTTGCTGATGAGGTCGATAAAGTCGCTGGCTATTATGATGTGTCTGCAATGGAGACAGAAGGACCTCTCTTAGAGAAATGCATCATTTGGTGATGGCCTTTAGCCTCCTCACCTTCCATTGGATATAGTTCCTAAATGAGTGGAGGGGGGGGGGGGGGGTATTTTATGCCGTTCTACATTAGAATTTAGTGCCCTTTTGGCCGTAGTTTTGCATATTTTCTGTGGATTTGCGGACAGTTGAGTTTAGTGAAGTGTAGTTTTTCGTTTAATTGGAAAACTTTTGCAATTCTAATTATAAAAATGTTACTAAATGCACAACAACGACATTGTGCAACAATATGCATCCAAACTGTTTGGTTGTGCCACCACATTCACTTACTGTATTTACCACCAAGTATACAAGTTTCCTTTGGCGCTTGTTGTGTTTCTGCCTTCTGCATTATTTATGTCTTGTATATTCCATCACGGCAAGGGTTCAACTAAGGCACGCACGCACTGTTGGGCTTTATATAATTTCTTAAATTTCATCGTGGTTCCATGCAATTTGTTCTCGCTACTCGGATGGAATATGTCTAGGTATAATTGAATCATGAACATTTTAAAAGTCCTCTATAATTGTGATTTATCGCAGAGTCTTGGAGCATTGAGGATGTTTCTATTCCCTCACCCGAAGGAAGTGCCTTAATTGCGGTCAATATTTCAGCGGATATTGTAACGAGAAGCAAATAAAGCACATGCACGAATTATTTTGAATTTTTTGTCCGCAAACTTGGCAGATGATTTCTGCTTAACCAGAGAGGATGCATACGACGAAGTTACATTTGACCAGTTTTGGATAATTACAAAGCTTAGGGTTTATTACGATTAACAAAATCTTAGATTTTAATGCATTGGCCGGCACATCGACTCATTGCTAATAATGCAGCAACTGCTTGACTGACAAACGTTCATCCGGATGTCAGTTAAATACCGTCTACAACACGCTCAAAACTAGCCTTTCCCATAACTGGTAAATACATGCTGAAACATATGTATTTTGTTGTTGTTGTTTGGATGCAAATTTAACGCGTTTGTAGCTTGTCGCAAATATAGTATACTTGTGTCCAAACACATTGTGTTTGCTATTCTATATAGCATGTTTGGAACAAAATGCTTAATAGGTTATAATATATTGTTACGAATTTCCTTAGTCGTCCTTTTTAGCGCTGTTTTATTCCCAATAAGATAACAAGGTTCGTTTTAAATTACGATAATTACAACGGTTTAACTTCCTTTTATTTTTCTTATATAATACAACAGTTTACTTTATTTACACCACCATAACAAGTCTGATATTTTACTATCAACTCGCTTTGGTTACTTTAAGGGGTTTAATCACAAACTGAACTCTCCGCTCCAAAGATCTCCGGTATTTATACGAACTCACCATACTCAAATGTAGTTATCTCTAGCGAATTCAAGAACCTTCTAGTCGTTGTTGTTAGTTATATTTCTAGAATCATCTCGAATAGTGGAGAATTATCTGTACTGAGGCGAATTCATGCTACTGGTTTAGCGAGTTGGTATGTTGTTACAATGCATACTTTCAGGCGCAGCATTAATCGCACTGTTATTTACATAATGTTATTTGGGCATTGAGAGTAAGTAAAAGCTTGTACTTAATCGTAACAATATATATTTCTGACGAAAATGTGGTTTTGCTGCTGAAAATAAAATCCTTACAAATATTAAAGAAACAAAAAGAAGCAGATCTTCAATACACGAAAACAATGCTTGTAAATATGTACATGTTTCCTGCAATATGTTGATGGGGCCGTTATTTTTCAGCGTGCACCGAGATCCATATTGAATAGAAGAACCTTCGAATTTTCTAGTCAAGTATCACGTACCAACAACCGAATTTAAAAAAATTAATCATTATTGCAACCAAATTTCTCATGAATTCTGTTATGGCGATCGAATTACAATTTTAGTTGGTTATGACAATTGAAATTGTTTTTAATACGGCTCCAATTCGGTTGACACAACTCAATTGTATTTTTGTTTTATGAAACCATTTTCAATTTTTATTGGAGTGTATTTGAATGACTGTAAAGCACTGTCGACATCTGGCGAATGATTCAAAACTCTCTCTTTTTGTCATAACTTGGTCCATTCATACTTTTGATCAGAAACATTGACACCATTTGAAACATTTATGTTTTTTGTATTGTTTTGTGTAATAACATTGTCGAAATGGTGCCTTTAAATTGAAATATTCTATAAACAGAATAAGACTCATTTATGGTCTTTTACTCAGACTCTCTAGATGAGAGCGGAAAAAGAGTGCAGTAAGTTCTCTATACTATTCAATACTTTTTGTAGTCGCTCTGTTTATGACAAAACAAAAGCAATTGTTTCAGTGAGCTAAATATTAGTTTATTTTTTTTAACAATATTACATCTAGTGTTAAAGCAGATGTAAGAAAAAATAAAGTGCAATAGAAAAAAAGGCTTTGGCACGGAAACTAATCTTTTTTTTTTTTATTTTCCAATGTAACATTTACTAACGTGTTCATAGAAATCGAACAGATACCGTGTAACAGAAAGGTGTGGGTTCGAACACTCATTGATTTTTTTCCAAAACATTATCCAGCATCAAACTTCATTAAAATCGTTATGGGTCTAATATGACTCCCCCTATCGCTTGCATCGCACTTGTTTCCTTATCAAATGGTACATGGGTCAGGGTATACAAATAAATTTCCACTTTATTGGGGAGAGATTTTCGCAATTAGAGATATAGAGCTTTACTTTGGACACCTACTGATCCGGATCCGCAGTTTTGCCGATTTTAAAACGGGAGATTTACGTTTTATTGTAAAAGTTGTTTCGTGTATTGTAAACAAAATTTCATTTCATTTATTTACAATTTCACGTTTGCAGCAAATAACGAAAGCCGTTTATTGTAAACGAAATCACGCGCATTAGGTTGTACTACATTTTTTTTTGCAGGCGGGCTTCACGAGGTGCTTATTAAAGAGTTGAGTACTTGAACGGAAAACTTATTTCTATACGAGGGTTCTTGTAGTCGCCTACGACTGTAGAAATTTCGATTCCTACTGTGCAAGGGTCGATCAATAATTAGCTGTGTGTGAAAACAGAAGGTTGGCAATACTGTCGTGTGGTGCCATCTGTGACATGGCAACATACTAAATTTGATATTGATTGATAGTTTATTCTTATTTGGCAGCCAGTTGCATTACAAGTGTTTCTTGATTCTCGTTAGAAAGGAAACAGAATAATATCGATCCGAAATTCGCTTTTTTTTTGGATCGAAAAACATGTGAAGAAATAAAAGCGAAGTTGGTTGCTGTCTATGGGAACCCTTCACCATCTATGACAACTGCAAGATATTGGTTCAGCGAATTTAGACGTAGTCGTACATTTGTTTTTGATAAGGAACGCCCAGGTCGTCCGGCAGACGTGGTTACCGAAGATATCGTTCAAAGGTCCACGACATGATTGTCGCTGGTCACCGAACGAAAGTGTGCGAAATAGCAGAGGTCATAGGAGTATCGTACGGAGTGGCAGTTAATATTTTGCATTATAAGTTAAGCATGAGAAATATGACGGCCCAATGGGTGCCGCGATTGCTTACGTTGGAAAACGCACCAGCACATTAACCATAATTGTCTCGGCCATACTGCATGAACCGCACTAAGAATTGCAGCCGCAACCACCGCACTCGTTCGACTTAGGTCCCTGCTACTTCTTTCTATTCCCCAATATGAAAACGCGGCTCGGGGTAAAAAAATCAGCTCATACGATGAGGTTATCGTCGAGACAGAAGCGTACTTTGAAGTGTTTAAAAAATCATATTTTTTGGAGGGGTTACAGAAATACCAGAATCGTTTTGAAAAGTGTATTGTACTAAACCGAGATTGAGTTGAAAAATAAATAAAAACTTGCCTCGTCGTTCGTAACACGGGTACTTATTGATCGGTCGTCGTAATTCTGTAAAAAAATTGTTTACTTTTGGCATCAAAGGGCTCAAAAAGAAAAATATGTTTTCATAATTTTGATAAATTTTTTTTTTGTTACTGCAGTATTTTGAAATCTTAATCAATCCTACCGTTTTTTTTTCCCAATTTTTCAATTAAATTTTCATTTTACTTTCTCTTTAATTGTACATGAAAATAATCAAGGGTGTCTCAGTAAGAATGCACTTTTTATTTTGAAATACAAACACGTATTTTTTTAGATAGTTGTGATCATTTTATTGGATTGAAAAGAAGAAACGGCTCTGATGACAGACCATTACACTTTTCATGAAATTTTCCATAACTTTTTCACAGCGATGTGACTGTATCTCACCGAGGACGCTTGGGATCTCGGATTTGAGCTCAAGAATTGTTTTTGGTTTATTCGCATAAACCCTAGATTTCACAAAACCCCAAAGAAAGAAATCTCACGGCGTTAAATCGCATTATCTTGATGGCTAGTTGACATCAGAAATTCTTGAGATAATTTGTTCTGGAAGTCGTCGCTGGAATAAAGCGATTGTTTCATGCGTGGTGTGGCACGTGGCGCTGTCTTACTGAAACCATATGTCGTCCAGATTCATGCCGTCCAGTTGGGGCCACGAGAACTCCCTTACCATGTTCCTGTAACGAATGCCGTTTACAATCACTGCAATTTCGGCAACACCTTCACAAAAGTAAGGCCCAATCACAACGTCGCACCAAAATCGGAACCAGACAGTGGCTCGTTGTGGGTGCATTTGTTTGTCGTGGATTGCATGAGGGTTTACTGAGCCCCAAATTCGACAGTTTTGTGGATTCACGGAACCATTCATATGGTAGTGCGTTTCATCGGAGAAGATGTCTTTTTTGTTTTTTTTTTGAAAAATTGCTATTGCCTTCACTTTGCTCCATTACCCACTGAACGAATTGCCGGCGCTTTCCATGGTATGCTGGTTTGAGCTCCTGAGTAAGCTGAATTTTGCACGGATGAAGGTGGAGGTGTTTTGTCCAAATTCGCTGCGTAGAGCTTCGTGAAATTTGAATTTGTTGAGAACGATGCCGAATTGATGTTTTGGGGTTTCCGGCGACACTCTCGTTTACAGCAGCAATGGTTTTTTAAGAGACCGGCCGGTACCTTGATACACAGGAGTCTTACTGTTCATAACCGATCCAGTTTCTTCCAATTTTTTGTCCACTCTTCGAATAGTTGAGACATTAGTTGGACATTCTCGTCTGAAAATTCTTAGAAGTTTGCGAGCGGTCTCAGCATATCTTTCCAAATTTTTGTAGAGTTTTCACAATTATAACAAAGACGATCAAGAAGTAGACGACCAGTCGACACGATTCACTCAAACGCATTTCTCGCTGGTTCATATCTTGAGTGTTTCATACTTTTTACATACTTTATGTAATTTTACTTATACATGGGTGGGATTTGTATAGTTATGTACAATTCATCATCAAAACCAGCTCGTATATTGAAATATTCCATGAAGAGAGTGAGAGAGAGAGAGAGAGACGCTTCACTCGTTTTGTTTGTTGGCAATCGAGTCAAGAGATATTTTGACTGTTTTCTTTATGATTGGTTGACGATTATAACACGTTCTTCTTTCGCAAAGCGCTCCATTTTTAATAATAGGAATAAACATATGTGACAGCTGGCAAATTTCAGAGTTGCCATTTTCAGAAGTAAAATTACACTAAATATAAAAAGTGCAATCTTACTGAGACACCGTTTATCATATTACACGAAATATAATTTAAAGCTAATTTGCGAACTACAATGAGAAATACACCAAAAATAAGGAAACATAAGCTTGATCATCAAGACTCCAAAATACTGCTATGGAAAAAAGCTCTGTCAAACTTTTGAAAATATATTTTTCTAATTATGCTCATTATGACACGTCGTTTGAGCCCCATATTGAACAAAAAAGTTGTACCCAACTACACTAGGAATCGGAACTTCATCGGCCGGTAGGAGACTATAAGTGCATCTTTTGAGACCCCTACCAATTGAAATTCCAAAATCGAGGTTTTCAGTACACCCTAACGCTCAAACACTCGCTCTCACGAATTTCTCCCATTTTTTGAGATCAACAGCATATTCTTCACTGTCTCTTGAATTTCTCCTTTCATCGAAAACAAACAAGTAAATCGTAACATAAAGGTTTTATTCGTCTTCACAAAAATTATAGGATAGACAGGATATCAGGGGTCCGACGCGCGGACGCGTAGTGTTGATGCATGGGTTCATCTATATTTCAGGGAAAGCGTAAGTACTGAAATATGTAGAACTGTATTTAAAATGTCATTAAATACTTCTATTTATGAGGGTACACAGTCGTCCAAGAAAAATCCTATTCAGTGAAATGTAAATCGTTTGTGCTAAACGAAAAGCTGTTTGTCTCAAACATTTTTCAATTCTCGGAAAAGCTTTTTTTGTGTTTGGAGTTACTATTAGCTCATTTACGGTAGGCGTAATAAAGGTAACAATTTTTGGAAAAAAATTTCGTTTGTCGCAAACTATTTGTTGAGTTATATCCCATTTACTGTAAACGTTTTTGGGGTTTCGTATATTTTGTTATTCATCACTATGGAAATAATTTGCTTGATGCACCTATCGCTTGTGGGCCGCAATGACATTCCCAAAATTTATCTGAGAGTTTGTTTGGGAGTAACGTAATTGTTTTACGCCCGCACGCAACCAATTGCTTCAAAAACACTGACGTCTGTAAAATACTTTAAAAGAAATGCAACAAAATCTGCAATTTAGTAGACCTTATTTAACTATACACAACCCAACAACAGGTTGGACTCACCGACTGATCACCTGAACTTTTCCATCTGTACTAACCGCAAATAACAACAAGCCCACACACCTTTTGCCACCGCATCATGCGTCGGATACCTTGGAGTGTGGGGCGTTTAAATTCTTAACCGAACAAATACATTAAAGTGCAATAAAGTTTTATCCACAACAAAAATAGATGAATGCCATAGTGGAAACACTCGGAGTGCATTTGCAACGGCAACAAAATACAGGCAGCTAAACCTACAATCTCAACAATAAGAATAAGGGGCCATAACACACACACACACAAACACGCACACAGAGTGAGAGCTAGTACAAGGATACAAGTATTGCCACAGAAACAACCAAAACCAAACTTTATTTATATTCTTTGTGTCTTCTTCCTGCTTTCATGCTGCCATTTGCCGCAGCGGTGTCGTCTTTGGGTGCAACTGAAGTTTTTGGGTTGATGGGTTACTAAACCAAAGTCCCGGTACTCGACATTGCCAACCAATAGACACATATTCCTCCATTCAGTCATCCATACATTCATCCAACCAACCAACCCAATGACTGACTGATATTTTCCGTTCCCATTTTCAATTGATGGGGTGCATCAAAGTACAATGTGCCTGCCAAGGATGAGCGGAGTAAGTTTTTCCCAATCGAGTAGAGAGTTGATATTATTGTGGGCAAACAAGCACACATCGGAAAAAGTTTTGGCTTTAACTGACTTTGTTAGAGACATGAATGGAAAGTTTGCATAAGTTTGTATTCTGCGGTCCCGTTGAGCAGTACAAAGTGTATTGGGTTATACTTGTTGGAAATAGATATATGTATATATGTAAATGCAAGGACCAAAAGACTGTGGTCCTGAATGCAGGCAGGCAGGCAGCCTGTCTTACTGACAGTAACTTTAAACCAACCAATCATTGTTGGTTGGTTGTATTTTGCTGCATTTGATGTGTTGCATTTTCAATTCCTTTGAACATGCATACATATGCAGACATTATGACTGTGGTTGTGTAACGTCCTTGCACATTAGTATATGCGGCAGCCGTGTACAGTAGTAACGTGGCCATGATTGGGAAATTAGAATGTGAAATTTATATTTCGACTCAGTAATTGCATCATATACCTTTTCACCGATTCGACAATTCATTGTCAAACGGTTTACAATATTTTCTTGGTTTCTTGATTTCTATATCATTCCACTACTGATGCACAACTCTTTTCTAGAAGACTCGGCAGTAATTTATCAACGCTTGATATAAACTAAATATGTGTTCCCATTACATTCCATGAAGGGATTGGGGAGAGCTTCTCACAACCAGTGAGCTGTGCGCTTTCTAGTTTTACACTCACTGATTGGGACCTATTGTTTTACACCGGTT